>VWPW01025273.1:0-274406 GCA_013389825.1 Crypturellus undulatus
AAGATTCTCCCCTCTCATACTTAATGTTGCCAACTCTTGGCAGCTTGCTTCTCTCACCCCTACCTATCATCCTTTGAAGCATTTTTAAAATTGAATTGTTTCTCATGGGAATTCAGACCCTATTTTTTAAACCTGACATTTTTTCTACAGGTTTATTTGTTTTGATCAATAATAAAAGGCTGTAAACTTAATGGAAGTTGAAAATAGACAGATCTTTACAAACACATCAGGAAAATATATGATCTTTTGAAAATATGGAAAAGCATGTATTTGCATTTGAAAAATACTATTCATGAAAGAAAATTCTAAAACAAGATTTTGGAGATAACAGTATTTAGAAACTAAACTATTTATTCTATTTCTCTGTTGAATTAAATCTCTAGATTTAAAATTCTATGTCTCTTAATCTTCCGTATTAAATCCTTCATAATATATTCATAAAATATTTCAGATAGGCTAACTAATGCAGTAACATTACTTAATCCCACTTTTAATCATCACCATGGATTTAGATAATGAACTTTTTATTTTGATAAACTAGGAGGGCATACCAGTATTTGACGTAATTTCCTTACTAATGTTTACCTTAAGAATGCTAAGTTTTTTGACAACAGCCAAAAAGTGGAGTTCTGGAGATAAGAGAAGGAAAAATGAATTTCTTGATTAAAAGGTTAAGTAAAAAAAAAAAAACACCAACTGGGATCCCATCCATCCATGGATCCATGGAATTTGAATTCAGTAGTATTTCCACTTCATTTGCTTATTTTCTCTAAATACGTAATTTCAAGCCAATGTTATTGCTTTTGTTTCCAACGTGTACATAGGAATTTACTTTTATAGGTTGTCTTACTGATTAATGTTAATTACAGTATTCATATTTCAGTTTTCAAATTGCTGCTCTAGTGTACCTGCTTAGTTGCTTATTGTATCAGAGTGTCTCATTCTTTATTTTTCTTTTAAATATTTAAATGTTTTTTTAAAAATATGGGCAACTTATCAAGAAAGTAATATGATTATATCAGTTTACTGCCTGAGAAAGTGTTCAGATTGTAATTTCTGATGTTTTCTGTTGGATAGAGAGACCTAATTTAACATCAGAGTGAGTGACAGAAGGACAGAGTTTAATTTAATTCTTAGTTCTTCATTTTGTGTTGAGTGTTGATAAGAGGAAGTGAGCTAAAGTCCTGGCCTTTGCTTCTGGCATCTGCTTATTGTTGGATATATTGATTCTCGGATATAAGCCTTAATTGAAGTGTTGTAGTGACGATTGCAAAATCGTGTGGCAGCTTTTCTGACTGCTGCGGAGGGAAAACACTTTCATATTTTAGCAAATATGAGAGAGACATTTGTACAGGATAGACGCCATGCCTTATTAAATAGAATCTGCGTGCATTCATTTCCCTCTCTGTCTTTCAGACTCCGGGCAGAGTTGGATCTCAGAGCTCTGACTCAGATTCATCTGCTACACCAGGAAATGCCGTGGACGTGAACAACGAAGGCTCCTCCGAGGTACTGTACACCAACATGTGGAGCCATAGTCTTAAACTTCGGGAGTTATTTCCTCTTCTATGAAACTATTTGGAATTTCTTTTGATACCCTATCTAAAAATAATTGTGTGAAATAAGTGCTCAGAAGTGCTATCCTCCAAGAATTTGAGACAAAACCTTAACGTTCCTCATTACTAAATCTTATATGAGAGTTTCAGCAAACAAAGCAAGGTATTTTCCACTTGTAGTCCTTGCTTCTGTTAAGCCATAGTGTATGTTGGAAATCTTCTTCTCCACCTAAATATGAAATGTGCTACTTTTTTTTTAATTTGTGTCTGTGTCTAACTTTTTAATCATATCTGTTTTTTATCTGCTGTGCACTTAACCAGCAGCATAAGTTGTTTTGCTCTTCTTGCGTCAATTCCATATTACAATGTCTTTGGATTTACAGTGTGTCAAATATTAACTTTGAAAAATGCAGCTTGACTTCACTGGCCATTTAAGCTGTCTGGTGCTAATGTAGCCCTGATTACCTAGATTACAAATGTTTCCAGTTTAACATACAAATGCAGTGCAATGTTAATTACTCCTATTACAGCATTAAAGGGAACAAAGTGCCCTTTCTTACCCTGAATGAAGTATATGATGGTTCAAATACCCATACATCTGTTACACATCATAAGAGAACTTCTTACTGTGTTATTTAAAATCATAATTGCCTTCCATCTGCACATCTGTGCTAATTCCTCAGCTAGTGAAGCCTTAATACAGTCAGTATAACGAAACATTCCTTAATTTCTTGCTGCATGTCATCCATGTCATGTGTTTGTAAGTCAAAATCTGTTTTGTATGCACATTTACACCGTCCTTGCAGCAAACAAATATCCTGAAATTGCAGAATAAAATCTCAGTACTTCTGTAGTTAATTAGTGCGTAAGAATATGCAGTGAGAGATAACTGCTTCCTTCCAAAGTTTGCCTAAAAGTACATGATCCTGTTAACACGGCAATAATATCACTGATTGTGCAGCTGATCGCACAAGGTACAGCAATACTAATGTAGTATTTGTTTCTTGACATAAAAAGAACTTGTAAAACACAAATGTGCCCGCCTGCACTGTTGTACTATTATTTTTTCTTACTGCTGAGTTGGTACTCAGACTAAAGGCTAGTGTGTCACTTTTGGTACATGCTAAAAAATATCTTTTAGTTGTCGGTAATTCCACTAGCTGTCTCACTGGTTGCAAGAAAGATGCTTCCTTTAGAATATAACTTTCAAAATCTGTTTCAAAATCTGTTTGAATCTTAGTTCTGAAGCTGATGATGATTTCTTACTCTCTGGAGGCTCATACATTGCAGCACATAGCTCAAGCCTTTCTGCTGGTCTTCCTTTTCCTCTGCAGCTGGCCGGAGATGTTCTCTTTCCGAGAACTGTCTCTCCCAAAGCACAGTATCCAGCCTCTGCAGAGGGTTTGCTTTCTTTTTATATGGTTATGGTCCCACCTGCTTCTCCAGGGTTACATAAAACCAGAAATCCAACTGACTTGCTTTCATTCCAGGCCAATTTGCAACTAGATTTTCAAATTTGTATTTGAATTTTTGAATTTGTTGTTTCAAGATTCAAATGGAGAAAACTTATTAGATCTCTGCAAATTTTCTTATCTTCTACCTCCTTCAGACCTGGTTGAGATAACTTCTGATATTTGAGAATTGTAGTATAAAATAAAAAGAAGGGCGAAAGGTGATTTAGTTAAAACTTCAAGTTTTTCCTTGGTTAAGGAGAGAGGGAAATGCTAATTTAAGTCCCTTCTGTGGCATTGTCAGCATTGCATGTCACATCTGAACCTGGAATCAAGTCTAGATGCCTGTTTTATTCACTGCACAATCTGACAGAGAAGAAGTTTTGCCTTTCCAGTCCCAATGCGCTCCAGTCCCAATGCTCCAACTCCAGCACTGAGGTGCTGAATGATCCATTTGTGCAGCAAATGCACTAACCATTCTGCTCTGCCTGCCTCTGCAGCAGTCTGCAGGCAGAGAGCTCCCAGAGCCCCCTAAGCTCTGGCCTGCTTTTTACATGTTTTTGGGCATGTAGGATGCTTCTTCAAAATATGAAGCTGCAAGTCTTCGGGAACTGATTGAACTTTTTTATTTGGTAAATCTCAGGTGAGCATGCTGAAGACTTATTTATTTTCTTTTTGAAATTCTACAAAGGAAGATGCATCTTTTGCCTTAAGTGAGAATGCCAGGCGTATAGTTCCATGAGTGCCAGAGCCATGCCTTCCACCATCAGTGTGCTCTCTTATGAAAGTTAAAATATCTTTACTCTCCTGTGAAGGCTGACTTACGAATCTCTGTATTAATGTTGAGAGGTATTTCTGCAATCTCATCACACCATCTTTGTCTCTGTCTTTGAAACATCTCAAAACCTTTATGAAAAACTGCAGGACTGCAGGATGTGTCTAATGTGATGCCTTATGATGCCCCATTCATGGTTTATTGTGTAGCATGTTCCTTTGTCATATGGAGGTGCTGTGGAAAACAAGTGGTACTATGCAGCATGGTTTATTTGTTTTGGAAAAAAAGTAGATCTTTGCAAATGAAAGCTGCAAACATTGCTTTGACAGATTGTAGAGAAGTTTCGGCGTGAAAATTTGAACATTGTATGTTTCCGAGCCTGTTTTTTTTTTTTTTTTTTTTTTTCTTTTTTGTCTTTGTTTGTCAGTTTCTTAAAAATGAATATACATTTCACAGGGCTTCATCTGTCCACTATGTATGAAAGTGTGTGTAACTGCTACTGATCTGTGTGAACATTACCAGAATGAGCACTCTGGGACAGAAAGGAGAAGACAGGAGCTTCGTGACCTTCCAACCGTTGCTGTGGGTCTTGTTTATATTGTTTCAATAGCTTTGGTAATGGGCTGCTTTAAATGGACATAGATCTTTTCTTATGGCTTGGGTGTCACTTTTCTGATTTGTATTTCTTGTGATTCCTTGCTGAAACGTAATTGATCTCTTATGCATGCGTGGAAAGTTTGCATTCAGTAAAAGGGCTCTTCCACGGCTAGCTCTCGGTTTGCAGTTCTCACCTGAAATATGCGCAGTGTCGGCGGACTTATTTTCACTAATACAATCTTTTTGAATGGCTTTTGCTTGATTTTCCTGTAAATGAGACAGTCACAGTATTGAATAGACTCCACGTTAATAGACTCAAGGTGAGGGTCATGATAAATACGGTATGAGCTCTGGTACAACTTTTGTGAAATTAACTGTTTTGAGCTTTTATTAGCTATTTACCTTTAAAGCAGATTTATAGTGAGAGATAGATACACTGGATGCAAGATGAAAACCAAAGATGGGATATTCAAAAGTAGTTTAGAAGCTTCTTGTTTTGAAAGTTTTTGAAAAAGCCCTCTGGACTGTAGCAAAAGTTTAAGACAGCGTTCTTAAACCACAGCTCAAAATTTTATTGGAATTGATTATGTACCCCAACAAAATGAAAATGCTTTTTCAGGAAGATATGGTAAGAAATAGAGTGTTTCTAAATTCTTCCAAAGGTGCAATGTAAAAAAGGAAAATAAGAGCCTTCAGCTGGAAAGGGCTATCTGATTTGTTTCTCTCTGAATCTTCCAAGAGTGGATTTTGGACTCTTGAGGGTAGGCTGCTTTCAATGCCCTACCTGGGCTTGATGGAAATGAGGTGGGTTTTATTTCTTTTCTGGTGATGTTTCCTTTGTTGAGTTTTGGGATCAAAATGTTTATTCTTAGCTATATGAACTATATGATTGTATTGTGCATATTGCTATACGTATTTGCTAAGTAGTAATTTCTCTCCTACTTGGAAGCTGATGTGTAGTTGCACTTTGTAATTCTTTTCAAAAGGAAAACTTAAAAGTGCGTGGGCCATTGTACCCAAAGATGAGGAAAGTTGTCAGTAGTACCGTGATTATCCTTAGATTACTTGAGATCTCCTCTCAAGGATGAAGTGAGAGCTGTTAAAAGGAGCAGTCAGTATTTCTGTAAGATCTGGCTGAACCCGGCGGTTGCTGCTCTGCAGCTGCACAAGGGAACTGCCTTATAATCAACAGGACTGGCTAGTGCCTTTCTTAGGTAAACTGTGACTTACCAGTGACAGCTTGCTGTCATGTGGAGGTATTGTGCATACTGGGATGTGAGATGGTTTGGTTACCTGAAGAAGTTATTCTTATCTAAATTGCATTCTGCAATCTGTAATCTCATGCAGTTGACTGAGGATTCTTGCCTGCTCTGTGGTTTTGTTGTTGCTTTTTCACCAGCAGTTATTCATGTCAGTAATTTATGACTTTTTAACTTGACAAAACGTGTGCATTGAGTATGGCACGTGAAGTTCAAGTTGTTTCTACCTCAAGCCTTGTTGCTAGTTGTGGGTTTTGGTACAGTGATTCAGAGAAGAGGTAAGAAGCAAAGAAAAGTAATATATGATTTTTTTTTCAGTTTGATCTTTCATTATATCAGCATACATAGGATTGAAACAGCGGGATATCTATTAATAACTGCTATCAGTACTAATATGGAAAATCTTAAAATGTTTAATCACTGAGAAATTGGTTTGCCCTTCTTGATGGAAAAGGAGGATTGCATTTGTAACGAGCACATCTTGATTTTGAAAGAGTGACACAATGAGGTTGTCGCCTTCCCTTCCATCTTGGCAATTTATGAGACAACTTTGTAAGAAAAAAATGATGTGGTTAGTGTTGTTTTCTTTAGCAGATGTACGCAATATTTCTGAGTTTGGCTTTCTGATACTTGTTACTACTGTGAAAATTTAAATACATTTTGTTGAAAGAAAGGTAGTGGAGATGCTACTGGACTCAGTTTTTGCCAGTGCGTTGTCCTCAGCGATAGGATAGGATAGGATCCAGAATATTAAGTAAAGTCAATGTTTGGTTCAAACATTCCTTATGTGTGGCCTGAAAAATTATTAATCATTTAATCAAAGCATTAGTACCACCCTTTTAAGTTTGCCTATTGCTTTCTTCACTGAACCGCTTTCCATTGGTAAAACCTTGTCTGCTGATCAGAATTTGATTTACCACTATGTCCTTGTTGCTTTTTTCTCCATTCATTGCTCTGGGCAATGAGAGGCGGTGTTTGGAAATTACTGCCTTTTCTTGCTGGAACATCTTGCTGTGTCTGGTGGACTGCTGGAATGTGTCCTCACAATTCACCTTCAGCTTTACTCTTGATATTTCACTTAAATAGATCTCTGTGGAGTCTTCATACTTCATATGAGGGATTTTAGCATGTAACTAGTTCAAGTGACATTGAAATACCTTCTTTTTCCCATGGAAGCACAGATTAAGTCTTACTTTAAAAGACAGAGGCCTGTTCTACTGCAAGAAGCAGCACCATAATGTTGGTGCCAATTTCTTTGTAAAGGCAACTCAGCCAGCACATGTCATACAGAGGACCCGTGCATCACCTTATTCCCAAACAGGGACTTTGTTCCCCCTTCTTTCATACATACCGTGCTGTAACTAGCAGAGGCAATTGCAGATTGCTTTTTCTGGACAGCCTGTTGTATCCTTGCTTTAACACTGGTATTGAGTTCTTGCCTCTTGGGTTACTCTTTCAGTTCCTTCTCATATTATCAAATTAGGCCACAGTAGCTGGTTTCACCTCAGTGGTACTTGCCTGTTTTGCTTAGGAACAGAAGTCATTGGTTGAAATGTATTGCTACATAAATTCTCCATTCTCTTAGTATTGCTTAAATGTTGTAGCAAATTAGAGATCCTGCTCTGATTCGACTAGGCCATGTGAATGACTTTTTTTCTTTCTGATTTGAGGGTTAAATACTTGCATGTAAAATTGAAATGGGCTCCAGAGTTTAATTATTAGAGAAAAGGCAAAAAGGTCATCTTTCATATGATTAGATAAAGGTGCTATCCAGTGAAGACATTATCATTTTATTGTATGTGTAAAGCTAGAGGAAAATGCTTTTTCTGGTAGAAGGTATGGAACAAAATGTATTTTCCTGTTAATGATATGAATGACCTTCTTTGTGTATTCTTTCACTTAAGAATGTCAGCATGTAAGACTTCTGAAATAAATTCTGAACATGGTCTTGTCCTTGATGTCTGAGAACTCCTTGAGGATTCAGATAATTGTTTTGGTAGGTGATCAGGAAATAAAATGTAGAAACTATGTGATGTATCTTTCAGCTCTGAAATATGAATACATTTTTTTTCTCTGGCCCTAAGTATATGGTGTTCTTAACCTTTGGTCCTGTAAAATGTTTCAGCCTCTAAATCACAGTGTAACTGGAGAATATCCAACTTTCAATTTAGAGTTACCGTTTAAATGGTGATGAAAATGCATACCTTACTGATAGAAGGATTGTGAATGTTTGGCTGTAGGGCAAAACCATGAATAGTGAACTTAGAGACTTTCCAAGAATTTGTCATGCTTAAAAATTCAAACCAACTCCAGAAGGGTGTCTGTGCCTCTGTGTGGATGCAGCTCTTGAACTTGCTTTCAGTGTTTGAACATGTTGAGCTATATCAGCAAGACAAGCTGTATATTGTTAATAAGGTTTGTGAAGTAATTGTTAATGTTTCTGAGACATTGACAAGGGTGGATCATGGTTAGAGGATGTTATGGCTTTGGATCTGGATCACTGCTATTGAATGGTGTGCCCGCTGCTTAGAGCCTTGAGTGCCAGCCCAGTACTTCTGGACAGTCAAACATGAAGCACAGAAACTAAAAGTCATAAACTAGAGCCTGGGCATGAGGAGTTCAAGCATTTTAAAGTATGTATTAGATTGAGCTATATATCATTTCAGTATATCATGTATATCATTTCCATATAGTAGAAGTGTCAGTTGCATTGCAGTTCTGCTCTTTCTTTCGCTGCAGTACTTGAGTGTTTTCCAAGAAGTGTGTTTGTGGAACAAAATTGACTTCTCGATGGAAAATAGCAAAGTTCTCTAGTTGTTTGAGCTTGACTCATGACTTAATAGCTGGGATAAAAATTTAAGATGGTGCAGAAATTCTGTCTGTATTAGTGAAGAATGCTATGTGCTCTACTTGTGTTTTATATATTACATACAAGTAAATAGTTATATATTGTATTTAATACTTTATATTATGTATCTTATGTAAGATAATATAAATGTGCTTCCCAAAAGGAATCATTTTCCTCAGATGCCTTTTAAGAGAGAGCACAGGGAAGCTTGACTTTATCAGGGCTGAAAGCAGGTCTTACCTAGTAGACAGGGAAAATAGCTACGCAGGAATGTTTGTACAGGCCTAGTTATAGCACAAGTCAGTTAAATAATCCTGTTGTGCTTCCATGTAGGTAGCTGAGATAGTTGGTGAAATTTGGCATTAGAAGTCGACATGAGGCAGAACACTTGCCTCTGAAATTTCTAGCTAGTAATTTCTGTTCTGCTTTCCATAAAGCCGATGTGTTTCAAAGTCTTTGCAGCAGCAGAGACCTGTCTCCCAGAGCCCGGTGTGGTGCTGTGGGGATGGCTGGTGCCAGGCCTGCTGCATCGGTACCCGCCTGGGAGAGATCCAGGCACTTGCCGCTGGATCAAGAAATCAAGATTTGAAATGTGATGGAAATACTCCCTGCAGGAAGAAAACAAACAAACAAAGCAGAAAACAGCAATCAACTAATCGCCCTTAACTTTTGGGAGGCACTTTTTTTCCCCTGCATAAAGCAAGAGAG
This sequence comes from Crypturellus undulatus, assembly GCA_013389825.1. Taxonomy (NCBI): domain Eukaryota; kingdom Metazoa; phylum Chordata; class Aves; order Tinamiformes; family Tinamidae; genus Crypturellus; species Crypturellus undulatus. The sequence goes on from VWPW01025273.1 coordinate 9,195, forward strand.
AAAGCCCCATTGGAAATGTCAGTCAGGGAATTAGGAATTGTGCCTGTGTGTGCAGCGCTGCAGGTGCTGGAAGCACTATCTTCGCTTTATTAACGGAGGAATATTAAATCCCTTTCAGTTCTCCCTGGCTGTGCTTCATGCAGTGAAACTCCTAAATGTGTTTTTAAATGAGATCTACCAGTTGGGTAATTTTGGTTAATACAGCCTTTGGAAAAATAGAATGATGCATGCTGTACATGATGACCTCCTCCTTCAGATACAAGAACTTTGGTGCTGGCCCATTCTGAGAAGCTCTGTGCAGTTAAGGAAGATGAGCAAAGACTTACTGGAGTGGAGATCTCCCTCCCTCACCCCAGCTGTGGGAGCCAGTCTTACAGCCCCTTAGTGGCTGTGACTGTGTGATCTGCACTTTATATCAGGACCATGTCTGCCCAGCATGTGAATATTTTGCACTTGATCCAAATTCTTGTCATTGGACAAAAATAACTATAAGCATTTCAGACGGTGGGTTTTCTTCTCTTCTTTCTCCTCCCCACACAGATGACTAAATTGTACTTCAATATGCATTTTTAAAATGCATTTCAGGGTGGTGCTAGGAGAGAGAGATTCTTATGCCTGTATTTGACTGACACGCTCCTTACTCCAGCCCAGCAAGTGGAAGGTGGTTCCTGTTATTAGAAAGGAAATTCTGTGCGTGCTTCCCCTTGCCTCCTGGGAGTGGTGGGTTTGACTTTTGATCCCATCCACCCACTAGGATCCAAGGCATCCCACTGGCTCTGCAGCTTTCTTGTCTGTGGGGGAACTGCGTTTGGTTTTGCCTGAGATTTTGGAAAAAATCTCGGTCTGCCTTTGTTTGGTAGTAACTGAGACAAGGGATTGATTGCTGTCGCCTTGGGCTAGTTGCAAACATAATCTGTGCTTTCCTCTTCTCCAGGACCCTCTTTCCACGCAATAAAACCCAACTGAGCAGTCCAAAGTAACCGAGCAGATGCTGCTGCTTAAAAGGAAAGGAATAAAGGACGAAAAGAAGGACAGGACAGAGCAGTTTTCTGTGCTCACTGATGCTGGTCAGAGACGTGCGCTTGTCCCGCTGCAGAGCAGCTCCTGCTGTCGGCGGGAAGCCCAGCAACGCAGCGGGAATTGCGTGCCTGTCTTTCATCCCGAGGGGATCGGTTACAGTTACTGCCTGAGAGCGTCTGCCCCCATGTCATCCACAAAGCAAATTCCTTGCTTTTTGACCCATCCTATCGTTTGTTGTCATTGGTGTTTCTCAGGAATTTTCTAGATTCTTCCTCTGCTGCTTTTGCTCAGGGTAACTTTCATTGCTGTCCCATGCTAGTTATATGGGGTAGGTGTTACTGGCAGCACAGTAGGGGACCAACTTTCCTGGGTCCCTAGCAGCACAGGCACTGAGGAATGAGTGACTTAGTTTAATGCTAGATGAATTGTAGTTACAAGTAAATGTCTATGCTCTGCTTTGGAAAGAAGATACTGTTTTGTTTGATCCAGTTTTGCTGAAATTGGTATTCAGTACGATGATGTAGTGGATTTGACAAACAACTATGTTTAATTTCTTAAATTTTCTGAAAAATAAATCAAATAAGGATAAAAGAATAAAAACAGAAGCAATAAAGTACTGGTTCAATGCTCAGGAGATTCAGTTGTGTTTGAATAGCCTAATTTGTCAATCTCTTGGATTAAATTCATATTAATATTTGGTTATTTAGTTTATAATGACTTGTGAAATAAAATTCTATCAACATCAAGTTAGAAAGTGAGTGCTATTGTGAGTGACAACATATACATTCAGTATGCTCGCTTCATTATGTTTAAAATTCCGTGGCTTATCTAGGAGTGAGCAAATACACAGATAAGAACATAAACTGAGTGTCAAAACTCCCTGTCTGTCTGTTGGATAACTTTCAGGAGCATATGCTATGTGAAATGCAAGTGTTCTGATTTTGGATTGTGAAGATCTTTGTTTTAGGGTTTGAATGTGATACAATTAACACAACTCACATGATACAATTAGTGGTGGAATGTGATACAAATCATTACAGAAGGGAAATGTTGAAAAACTTAAACGCTTATTCCAAGAAAATTAAAAAAAATGGACCTTAATTTCACTTGCATGAGAATCTCTTTATTCAGTTAGGAATTATAAGGTGCTTTTAAATTGTTTACTTCCACTCTGAAATTTTGTTTCACTTGAGTGATGCATATTGGCTCCATTGTAAATGAGAATTTGGCTCCAGGTGATCATGATAACCAAATTAACCTCTGTCAGTTAAAAGAGGATTGAATAGGTTGTTAGATAAAGTGAGATATTGAGTGCTTCTGGTAAATGCCAGTTTAGCCACACATGTTTGAAGATACATCAGAGTGACTATTTTTCACTTGGCTTTGGGAGTAGACTATTGCCCTGGTATTGCCCTGTTAAGTTTTTGCTATTGACAAGCTTATATTAAGTATTCTGGGATGTGAATGGATGTTTTCTGATTCTATTGACTGCAGAAGGATGATTTCAGTTCTTTGCTTCTGAACTGTATGTATGAATTATGTGCAAGATGAACACTGTTTTTCACTCTTCCTGGGTTCATATTAAGATCTGAATATGGTCATAATAGGTGTATAAAAAGCTGTGCTTTAGAGGATTTTATTTTGTATCCTTCACATGTGTATTTCTATATCGCCTTTTCTGAAAACAAGCCCCCAAACCCTATTTCCTCTTTGGAAGATGAATCAGATATTGTGAAAAGTTGTATGGAAGTTTCTTGCAGTCCTTCAAAAATTTAAAGTTTTATTTTATAATTAAAAGGAAGAAAAAACTTTTTTTTAAGAAAAAGATTTATTCTAAGTATTCAGTGTTCTGTTTTGTCAACTGTTAAATAAGGTTTACAAAAGTCATTTTATTATTCATTTTGTTTTTCACAAGAGCATTACAAACTGGTAATGAAATCTTTATCTAGAAAAAACACATTTTAAATGGTGGAGGAAAAATAATTCAAAAAGACAAATCTTGCTTCTCACTTTTTTTTTTTTTTTTTTCTTTTTATAATAGGGCTTTATTTGTCCTCAGTGTATGAAGTCTCATGGATCAGCTGAGGAGCTGTTCAAGCACTATGAAGCAGTTCATGATTCTGGCATTGATTCAACTCACGGAGGGGAAAGTCATCTGTCACCGAACAGGTGGAACAGTATTCCTTTGTGCATGTGCTTTTGTGTCAGTATTGAACTGCTTCTAATTACAATGCAGGCTATATTAATTTGAGCACTTAATTATGTAATAACATATTTACATGTTCATGCCCCATTTCTAAATACAATTGTATTTAGAAAATACAATTAAAAAGCAGCTTGAAGCTTATGTTGGCTGATGTTGATAAATAATAGATTATCATCTATTATTTAGCAGGTCGGTATGTTTATATTTTTAATTATATCACCTATTTCTCATGCAGCTGGCAATGCTGGGTTCCAAACCAGGATAATTTTTAGGATTGAGGCGAAAGATCAGTTACCCCCTTCTTTGCAGCATAGAAGGGAAATTGCATTTTTTGAGGGGTGGTGAAGGGTGGGCAACCTTTGAGGATGAGAAGCAACTTGATTTTGTCACTTAGTAGTTACGGTACCAGATAATTATATCATCTCTCTTTGCTTTGCTGGCTTCCCAATTTGCCTAATTACTTTCAAATGTGAGAACTTCATGTCACTAATGCTCCTTCTAATGCTTCCATATCCCAGAAAATCCATGCTCATCTATAGAAATCTCTATTCGATTTAACTCTTCGGTTAAACCTATATGGTTAAATATTCTCCCAGGCAGCCTATCAGGTGGTTTAATTTCTGAGACCAGAAGTGTATTATGTGAGCCTGTAAGGTGAAACTTCATGCACTGGTCCAGTGGCCCCTCTTCATTCATGTTTCCACCCTCCTCCAGCCGTGGTGGGTTTCTGGCTGCATCCTCTGAACACACATTTTGCACTGACAGTGTTGAGGCTGCTCAGAGGAGGCTCTGAGGCCGATAAGCACACGGCAATGGAGAGAGGGGCTGCAAGTAATTCACCACGCTGAAGAAACAGTTACATGGATAGAACAAAATGCCATCTTAAAAGACATTTTCAAGGCACATAGCTAATGGCAAAATTTTAAAATGAACTTAGAATAGTTGCAGAATTTGTAGCATTGATTTTTCGTCAGTAGTCTGTCATTAAGGCTTCTGGAACATAAGGATTGCGCTTCGCAAATATGGTCTCTCTTAACATGTGTGTCTGCTTTGACAGAGCTGTATGGTATTGTATAGTGTATTTTATGTGTCAGATGTGCTCGGCTTGCAGGTAGCAGTAATGGTGCAGATATAACTCTTAGGTAACAGTCATGACATGTATGTATGATCTCCCAAAGGAGCCAAATTATTTTCCACTTGTATTTAAGAGGGATTCTGTAGGGCAAGTCCTGCCTCCAGAGGAGTCGTCGTCGCAGTGGGGTTTGGTTCACGTGCACAGCAGGCGAGCAGGGGGAAGTGTGCCTGGAGGATGGACTAAACCCACAGCCTGTGTGTCCTCAGTTTTCTTAACTGTACAGGGAAAGAAAAGTAGTAAGCAAAGTAAATTGATACTGCTTTTTAAAGTGAGCCTCCTGTGACCCGCCTGTTAAAGGGTAGTGGATTTTTTGAGATGCTGCTATTTTTACAACTGTTTTTATCGTGAGCTTTTGTTCACCAGATGTATGAGAAGCCAAAAAAAAAGTGGATGTGGAGGATAATTTGAAAGAAAAATGGGGAATCGAATAGTTTGGGGAGAATGAAAGATAGCAAAATTATGGCTCTATACATGAAGAAATGGTATGGTACCCTAAGAGTTGCACTGGGTTTCCTGTGAGCACACTTACTTAAGAATATTTCTTCTCTGTCTGCTTTAAACCCTTTTCAAGTGTTACAACTTGACCAGAAATGGTACTTCTAGCAGAATAATAGCATTCGCATGGGGGAATAATTGGTCATGACTATATTGTTTATATATTTTATGAAAGATTTATTTTTATGCCTACACATTTCCAATGCCAACCAGATGTTGGCTGGTGAAACTTTTCTCTTGATTCTCAACAGTTTGAGGACAAGTGGTTCTGTTTTCTCTTGTATAATTGAAAAATGATCAAGGTCAGGAAGTTGGATGGTATGAAGGGAATCTACTGAGAGCTGTTGTGTAATGCTTGAGCTATCTTCCACATAGTGTTGTATTCTTTAATGTTTCTCAGTTGTATGTTTGTTTGAGAAACCTCTCTTTCAACAAAAACATTTATTTTTTGAGACTTAGACTACCACATTAAGGAAATATTCTGACGTGCAGCAGGGAAACGAGCAGGCTGGCTACCTACAAGTGAGCCCACAAATGATTTGTGGGACCAAGTTAGAAGGTGAACTTCTTTATTTAGTCAATAGAAAGATGCAGGTGCTATGAGGTACATGGTGTCCTCTTCCCTTCCATGCCATGAACTACCACAGTTAGGTGCCAAGAGTAAATCTTGCAAATACACCCGATGTGATCTTGCTAGACCATTAGTGCTCAGTGCTGTGCTCAGGTAGTGTCATTAAACATATAGGGGATTGGTGTGGAGCAGAAGGAAAAGGCTGTAGGGATACGTCAGGTCGCAAAGCTGAGGATGTGCTGAGCAGAGTGTCAGAGAGGAGGGAGGGACTGCAGCATGCTCAGAGGGGAAGGGGTGATTTGGTAAGAGTTTGAATGTCAGAAAAATAAAATGACAGTTTGAGAGTGATCTTTTTTTCTTTTTCTTCTTCTTCTTTCCTATTTATTTTTCACTGGATAGTTTATCGAAAGTTAGGTTTCATCTGATCACTCTCAAATAAAATGGCCTTGGAATTATCAAGGCTAATCCTGTTGAGGCTGTTTATCTCCATCTGTTTCTGCCCTACCTCTTCTGTACTACAAACTATTTTCATACAGTCCAGAAACTTTTTAACTATTACAAAGACCAGTGTGTCTTCAATAATTCAGTGTTACACAAACTTCTAATTATTACAAAGACCAGTGGGGCTTCAATAATTCAGTGTTACACATCCGGTATGTGTCCTGGCCCGGCTTCAATATAGTCGACTGTGTTTCAGCTGCCTGAGATTTTACTTTTAATATGTGAATTTTAGCTAATTTACCTATATGTGCAAGAAAACCGCTTCCTCTGCCCCCTCCACGTATGTGTTCTGGATTACCGCTATGAGTAAGATAGTAAAATGATGTTTGCAGACAGAGTTTTTGTTGACATCGCTTTGTTCGTTCATGTGTCACTATGTTTCCCTTGCTTCTTGATGACCCAAGCATGACAGTTATATTCAGGTGTAGATTGAATCTGTTCTTCTCCAGCTTAGGTAAGGAGTAATCCCCCTACCCCGTACTCACCCTAGTAGTATGAGATAAAAGCAGCAGCACCTTTAGGGGAAGGAGTGCCGCAGCCCTGCTGCAGCAGCTTTGTGTGGTATGATACCGAGCGAGCGTGCTGGTGTTCACCCACACGTGTGTCTGCTGGAGCAGGCCCTGCAGCCTTGCTGCTGTGTGAGCAGTGGGGATCGGGGTGTTGACGCTGTTGTAACGACCCCTGCATCCCGAGCTTGGAGCGGCTGCTCAGGGAGGCAGCGTTCGCCTCGTGTGTGTAGTTATGTAATTCTGTAAGGAGACCTGCGATGTAGAAGGGTGCTGTCTGAACTGATCAGCAGCAGTTTTAGCCTTGGATCTTGTGTTTGTGCATGGCAGGAGGCTTGAGCATGAAATCTGAGAATTTAAAGTCCCAAGGCTTTAAACATTCATAGCGTTAAGTGAGTGTATCTGTGGGGCATACTGGGGAACTGCTCTGTGGAGGTAAACTTGCATAACAGCATGTTTCGGAAGGAGTAGGACAGCATGCTCCCTTTTACTTGAGACGAAAATTGAAGGAGAATAGAGCTGCCCTCTTTGTAAGGTGTATAAAACAATTATACCTCCCAATGCAAAGCTTTGCTGTTCTGAAGTCATGTGGTCAAGCTGATGCATCAACTCTTTTCACACATAAAAAAAAGAAATCTGTGATTCTTCTTTCTTTAAAAGATCATGCCTATGGCCTGCATATATGTGTACATCTTTACTTGGACACTTTATGTTTTAGCAATTTTCAGGTGATATGAATGTGAGCTACTGAGTATCTATTAATTTTCTGTTCCAAATTTTCAAAAAATATAACCTCCTATATGTAACTATGTATATTATATTTACATAGTATGTGGTTATAACTATCTTCCAGTTACTTAACATATATTATAACTTACATTGAAGGTATAAATGACAAACCATAACCACTGCATGTTCATTTTTTCCACTTCATGGATATATTTATTCAGAGATGAAGTATCACTGCTCCGACAAGAAGTTCAGGACCTGCAAGCTTCACTGAAGGTTGGAAGTGTTTTTTACTTGCATGTGCTTCTTTGCTTCAAATTGTGAAGTATTCTATTATCTTAAGCAACCAAACTTACGGTTTGCTCTTCCCAATCTCATTTTTTTCTGTTCTAGGAGGAGAGATGGTATTCAGAAGAGCTGAAGAAAGAACTAGAAAAATTGCAGGGGCAGCGGCAGCAAGTAATTGCTTTAAAATACTTGAAGCAGGTTTATCATCAACATTGACTTTGAAGATTAATACCTTTTTTTGTAAGGCACGTGGCCTGATTTAGTTAGTTCCATAACTTGACTCTTGACATGTTCTTGAAAACAAAATATATATATGAAGTATATATCTGAAAGACAAAGTGGTAGACAGTGATTCTTCCATACGAGCTACAGGCTTAGTTCAAACCTTTTCTTTTGGGCTTATTTAGAACTCAGTTTATTAAAGAACATAATTTGAATGTGGTAATTCATCTCTGATGACAAACACAGCAGTGGGGTTTTTGTTGTAAGAAACTGTGGGAATGATAGTATAATTTCACAAAACCTCATACAAACTAAAAAAAGGGGCTTTTTTAATAAGCTACTTAAATACTGAATTGCTATAAACCTCAGAAAATGCTTTCTGGTACCGTGTATTTTTAGAATGCTTGTTGCTACCTTTCTGCTTAATGTCTGTAACTTGTGTTTCTAGGGTCAGATTCCAATATTTAAAAAAGAGGGCAGGGAGAATGGTTACTGGAACGTTAAAAGGGATCTGAGAATGTAGTGATTCAGGAAGCCAAAATCATTTGACTTTTCCGGTCTCCCTGCTATAGCTGTTTTAAATCAGTTATTTTTATATTGCGTTCTGGTTTTTGAGTACAGAAGCCTCTCTTTCTCTGTCTTTCCAAAGTGAAAGACAGGGAAAGTGATCCTTTTTTTTATGTAAACTGTTAAAGTACTAATAGTTATTCCTGCTGTCTAATGATATATTTATTCCTCTGTTTTTTAAGGATTCTAAGTCTGATGGATTGGCAACAGCTACATCTGCAGGTGGTTAATATTTTATTATATTAATTTCTGTCACTGTTTTGAAATTCCTGAAATTTGTTTCAGTGTAGCCTTTGAATTGATGAAAATGCACTTTGGCAAGTTCAAGTGCTAGAATGCTGACAAATGAAGTTTACTGCAGGTGCTTAAGGTAGCTCCTGTCAGCTATGGTGTGGGGAATTGTTAAGTGATATTTGGTATTTGTTATTTCTAGGAGTGAGAGAGGAATTGTCAAAACTTTAAAAGCATCTCTCAGTCATAGTTTTGAACATGTTTTTAATCGCTTCATATATTCAAGCATTTAGGATGAGTCTGTTGCTGAGAAAGACAGTGTCTGTTGTATAAACTGCAGTTTTTGTCAACACTGATTTTATTCATTGCTTTTCTCTTCTTATTGCTAGAAAAGAAAACAATGAAATGTTTGTTTCTAAGGTCAATATTTTTTGCTCTGTGTTAAGTCTTCATGAGGCATCTATAGAATATAATTTCCTTATGTGTGCATACAGTATTTGATCATCGTGAACTGGTTTCTAATCACAGTTTGGGGCTCAGAATTCAGCATGTTAAAATGATAGGAAGGGATATTTGCTGACTAGTGGAAACCACTATGTCCATAATCCTTCATAGGACACAACTTGTGATAGATTCCAGCATCATGAATGTAGATACTTATCTTCTAGCACTGTTATTTATTTTCCTAGAGCTAATTGGATGTTAAGGGAGCTTGGATTAATTACTCCTTTATCTACTGTGTTTTATTATTGATGTGAGTAACTATATAACCTTGTCCTAGGCAACTTAGAAAATAATACTGTTCTCTTTTGTGGAACTAGAATCATTAGAACATCGACTAGAAGAGATCCAAGTAGAAAATTTTAATATTAAGCAAATGAAAGACTTATTTGAGCAGAAAGCAGCACAACTAGCCACTGAAATTGTGGGTAAGTGTATTAATGTGCAGTTTAATTCTGTTCCCTATTTATGGAATTCTTGCAATTGATCATTTGTTCAACTTCTTAATCAGATCTTAAAGCAAAATATGATGAAGAAACCAGTCTTCGGGAAGGTGCGGAACAGAAAGTCACAAACCTGACGCAAGAACTGCAGAAAGAGAGGAATACAATAGAAGACTTAAAGACAGAACTGGTATTGACATCACAGTCTTAATGTTTTTATGTCATTTGTGAATCACAGAATGGTTGAGGTTGGAAAGGACCTCTAGAGATCACCCTGTCCAACCCCCCTGCTCCAGCAGGGACACCCAGAGCACGTGGCACAGGATGGCATCCAGGCAGGTTTTGAAGATCTCCAGAGAAGGAGACTCCATGACCTCTCTGGGCAGCCTGTTCCGGGGAGTTAAAAGGGGATATAGTCAACCACATGCAAGTATAGTCTTAAAGTGTTCAAACACTGTGGAACTTGGTGGGGGGGATCTTCTTGTGGGTTGAAAAGAAGTTCAAAATGTCATTTTTTGTGTCTGTTTCTCTGCTTTAAATTTTCAGTATGTTTCCAGTCCAATTTATTTTTTCCAATAAATATGTATTATTTCAGGCTTGCATGTTGAAATTTATGATTCATTATTTTATATTCTGCATATTGATGCTCTATATTTAAGGAGTTTTGCAGAGTATTAGTCGTTATAGGTGAGTTGTGTAGGCCTATACTTATTTGACCAGCTGTCTTTAGATCACCTGTTTTCTATTAGATGTTGTGCTGTGACTGCCCTGGTCAGCTGCATTTGAAAGAAATGCTTGGAGAAATGTTTTGTGACTGGTAGCTGAAAGGCTGGCAGCTGTCATCACCTGGCTCATGTTCATGTTTTCCCTCTCGCGCTTGGCTGGTGATACTGATGTGTGTCTATTCCAAGAGTTTGGCTCCTGGTGGTTTTTAAATACAGCCGTGGTGTCAGGGAAAAGTCCCGGTGAATCAGTAGCCTTGTAGTTTCTACAGCAATAGCTGAGGGACATCTGGACCTGCTGCTTATCTTCATCCCTCCTGCTACCACTGCTTAGATTTTGGAGGGAAGCTGGTTTTTCCTACCTCCCCTTCCCATAGGTGCATAGTAGGTGCCCTTAAGAGAGCTGTCCCTACCTAGTCACTAAAGCTATCCAGCCCTGTTTACCTCTCGAGTTTCTTGTTAGAGGAACCAGTATTGTCTACTTTTCAAGGAATTATGATTCCATGTACACTTCTTAAGTAGATTCCATGTCACTTCAGCCTTTTCTCACAGTGCAACTCTTCCTACTTACCTAATCACCTATCTAAATGAAAACTACAGAAATTCAATCTTTCAGACCTTATCTCTGTCAGATTTGGTTGAAATTAGTCAGTAAGTTCAATGCTTACTAGGCAAGAACCGACAGAGTGATCTGCTAAATCCTATTTCCGTGGTAACTCACATGGTGTTTTTTTTTTTTTTTTTTTTTTTTTTCCTGTTGTTATACTGTAAGTGAGACCTCACTTTTACGTTCAGGATTGGTAAGATTTTTAGAGATAGAATTAGCTCTAGGAACATGTCTCCCAGCATCATGTTGCTCATTTCCACTTTACCACTTTTCAGCTACAAAGGCCTGGTCTGGAGGATGTGGCTGTCCTGAAAAAGGAGCTGGTCCAAGTTCAGACCCTGATGGACAAAATGACTTTGGAGCGTGAAAGAGAATCTGACAAGCTGAAGGATGAGTGCAAGCACTTGCAGGCAGAACAAGCTAATTCAGAAGTAAGTCATACCTAAAGCTGTTGTGTGTATTAATTTTGCAATGATTTTCGTATGAAAATGGAAAATATTAATTCATTGTAATGAAAAAAACACTTTAAAAACAGAATGCAGGTTGTAAGCTTATTTGCATTTTAATACCATATCTTTATTGAGATTTTCCTATCCAGTTGGAAACCTATTATTTATTGTAGGTATGTGTTTTGTATGTCAGATGCAAATCTGTGTGTCTTGCCTTCTCCTAAATCAACTACATATTGGTTTCCAAGTCTTGCCTGTTCCCTGCTAGACTAGAAAGTGAGGGATTGCCACATCCCACCATGGTTTATGGTCAAGATGTAATCTGTTTTTGGGCAACAGCATCATAGTTTTTGTCTTGTCATTACTGCAGTCTAAAATAAAAAATAAAAGCTGTTCTGATGTTTACGAAGGTAGTTTGTGTTTTGGCTGAGTCATTGGAAGTTATTTTGAATTGCTGATGGGTGATTTGAAAACATTTTCCTGTTTTCATTGTTCTTGCATATAGAATTTGATGATAAATATTTATTTGAAGGAGCAGAGCTAAAACTGCATCTTACTGCTGTACATGTTAACCACCTCTCCCTTAACAAATGTTTGTTTTCCTTGTTTTTGGTTGCTTTCCTTTTCAACTAGAGAGCAGTTCTGTGCTGTCTGTGCAATTGAGAGAAACAGAATTGCATAAACTTTGGCTTGGGTCTTTAAAGGGGAAACATGCTTGTATTGCCATAGCATGGAATTGTGAAATCTGAGAGTGAAGTCTATGTCTGACAGAGATACTGGCACAAAATCTTAAAAGACATGGCATTGACAAAAAAAAGCTTTTGTGTAACATACTTTATTGTACTGGAGAATTGATAAATCCTTATCTGTAGATGAATTCTCTCACTGGAGTGTGTTGCAGCATCTCACTAGTGGGTTGGTTGGTGTAGTTTTGCCACTGGCCTTAGTGACAGTTGTTATGACAGTATAGCAGTTGTTACTAGAGATTTGTCTAGTAACATTTAGCTTGTGACTTTTTAATTTTGTCTCCTTTTCTGTTTTCTCTGGCCAGACAATGCCTTCAAAACTTGCAAGTGCAGAACTATGGTCTCTGGTGAAATGGGGTCCTTGCAGAATCTGCCAGCTTATATGAGGGAAAGACTGGAAGATGTGCAGGATGCACAATTGCTTCTAGCATCCTCTGTCCCATTGAGATTTGTGGGCATGAAGGATTCCTGGTGTTTCATGTGTCCTAGATTTCAGAACTGCAGTTTTAACTTTCTGTTTCTTCATCTGCAATGCAGAACTTTACAGCAGCTCTGCCTTGTTGTATGGCTCCCTCCTTCCCTTCCTCCCTCCTTTCCCCCCCCCCATTAATAGATATATGGAGTCCTAGGAATTGTATGTGAGTACAGTATTTTGCTAACTATGAATCTGCTATTGTTCTCAAGTTAAAATTATGTATGCCAAGAATTTGATCAGACATGTGGGAAAAAAGGAATATCACAGCTGGAGTTCTGAATATAATGTAGTTTGTTATGTGACCATGTAAGTTGTTGCATAATTGTAATTTGGTTTTAACTGTGAGAACTCATAAGTCTGCTGCAGCATGTAAATTGAAACTCAAAATACTGTTACTCTCATCTTTTGTAGTTTTGGATATTATATTTAGTTTTCATTTGAAGATTAAATGGCACAACGACATAGACATAACTGAAATCTGTCATATTACAACATACACAGAAGCAGCAGTTGGTCGTGTTGGCCCTAATTAGGTATGCTGGAGCTTTGATTTACCTACCTGTTTCAAGTGCAACCTTTAACAGGAAAAAAAAAAAAAAGTCTTCAGTTCTGCCAGAAGTAACGGCCTGTGCGTTCATATAATAAGTCTTAAATGCATGGAAAGTTTATACACTGCACTGCAATAATGATAATAATATCAGGAGTCTGTTTAGTGTCATCAATATGTAGCCTGAACCAGGGAAGACTGAATTTCCACATGGTAAAACATGGCAAACAATGGCAGTCACATTCTTCTCCAAAATATTACTGGCTTCTCTGTTTATTTTTTTACTTATGGCGACAGTAGTCTAAGACCTTGGTAGTAAGACAAGTTTGAAATCAAAGCTTTTCTGTCAATACAAAGAGACAGGAGAAAAGATGCTTCTAAAAAAACAAAATTACTTGAAGTCGTAGTGCCGAAAACTTTCCACTTGGTGTCTTTTGTTTCACAGCATGTTTTAAAAATAGCCATAAGAAAACAGGACCTGGGAAGCCCTCTACCTGCTGTGTGGGTATAGCCCTGCTCATAAAAGCTTGCCTGTGTTTTGTCCCTACTTTGCTCTTTGGGACCACCTCACCTCAAGGGCCGAAAGAGTAAAGTGATTCTTAGGCCATCCTAGGCCGTTTTTGCTAAGGTGGATGTGGATACACACATTTGTCCTCTTATTTGAAGTATAACTGGTGAAGAAGTTATACTTAGAGCATGGGTGAAGGGAGAGCATTGGTCATTGCTAGTGTGTGTGTCTTCAAGGGCTACTGCTAAAGCAGTTGTACCTCTTTTTGTATTTGTGGTGACAGCAGTGCTAGCGCAATCCTGCTGAATATTTCTTTTTAACTGTTTGGGGTGGTTATCAAGGAATATTAAATTATTGAGAACCTTTTTGTAAATTAAATGCTTTAAACATTAATGTTATAGATGCTTAAAGCTGTGTGAGGGAGGGAACCAGAGAAGTTGTCTGACTCTATAGTTGTCACCTAAGTGCATTCAATATTACACCCCTCTTTTCTGTGTTGAAATCTATACTTAATTTCAGAACTGTACCCAAAACTATTGTGTCTAGCTATCTCAGATGAATGTTCATTTTGCTATATACCTTCCATGTTTAGCTTCTCACTGTAGTGATTCCTACGTAGTAAACATGTTATGGGAGCAGCTGCACTGCTCCAGGGCTAAACGTTTCTATGTATCTCTGCAGACTGGGATCTGGTTCAGTTTTCTGATAAGTCTTCCTACAAGCCGTAAAAGACAGGGAATAGGCTTGGCAAATTGTTATCCTGAGAACGTACAGTATTAAATGAGTGGATTAAATTATGGATAGATTTGCTAAAACCAAAACACTAAGCAAAGGCATTAAAAAAGCAGCCATATTTGACAACAAGTTTGAGGAAATGTTATCTACTAACAGCTTTTGTCACTGCTTATTTCCATCTTTCATCCATCCGTTTTATTTTTTTTTTTGCTTCTAATGGAGAAACTTAAACTCGAGGTAAAATTTTAAACCTTCTTATTCTCATATTAGATCTCCGTTGTTAAACAGATTTGCCTGTTGGTTCGGTAGCCAAAGAGGCACTTCATCAGTGTCTCAGTATCAGGAGTGCTTATTCACTCTGAATGTTTACATGAAGATACATCCATGTCTCTGCCTCCCTCTCTTTTTCTGTCTCTGTCTCTCTAGTTTGAAGAGCTGCGGGGGTATCTTTAGAAAGCTTCTGCACTCTTTCTGCATTACATTCTTTCAGCAGTAAAACATCCATACTCTGTTTTCTGAGAACATCCTGAAAAGGTTATCTGCCCTTAAGACAGATCCCAGTAGCTACTAACTACGCTATAATAAAACAGTCTTGTAAAGAACAGCATTACAGAACGCGGATTTAATAATAATGTGTAGTCCTTCAATGAATATGATCCTTTTTGGTCCTGCTGTTAATGTAGAAAGGTCAAAAATATTATGTATATTGTCTGCTACTTATGTCTGTAATTTCTAAAAACAGCACAGAGTTTGGAATCTATGTATGTACAAGACAGAAATGTTACTGTTTCTGCGATTGTTGCACATTTTTGCTGAATAGGAGTTAGTTTGTTCTTGAAATTGGTATTTATACATTCCTACCTAAATTTGTGGATATGAGAACCATGGGAAAGAAAACTTATTTAGAAATACTGTTGTTATACAGTGTATTCCAAGTTAGTGCATCTATACAGTGCATTTTATTTTCTGTATTATAAATATACAAGAAAATTGTTCTTTGGCCTATTTGTTACAAAAAAAGAGAAGCATTAATAGGGAGTACAAGCCAGTTGCTAGCTTTTGGGTAGTGTGTTGCAAACACATTTTGATTGGGGAATTCAGTGTTCCATTCACGCTCTATTATGAAGTTAGTTTTGTCATCTAAGAGAAGGATCATGTTTCACCTTTTTCAACTGTATGTGAAGAGGTCACATTTGTGGAAGATGTTTTTTATCATCTTCTACTAAGATCTCAGAGGTCACATCGTACCAAACATGATATTATTTCCTGTTAACCCAAGCAAATATATTTTATGGCAGCCAGTGTTACCACTGTGAGGTGCTTTTATTCTGTGCTTTCATTTTTGTACCTATACCGTTGAATGGTGGAAATGCTTTTTATGGGATTATGCTGACCTGCAGGCTTGTTCAGAGGTCACACAGCAAGTCTGCATCAGAGGCCAGGTGTCTTAACTGCCTTCTGCTTCTTTTTCCAGGACATTTTGCTCTGGTAGGGGGGGGTTGCATGAAGATTTTGGCAATATAACTGCAATAACTTGGTCAGGGGGCTGTTCTCTTTGAGCTACAGCTTTAATAATTGTTAATGGATAATTTATTGTGATTTTCATCAGTTGTGGGCTCTGGGAAACTCTGTTCTTTGGTAATGTTGCAGTTGATAATGCTCCAAGATGAGGTTGCACCAGAAGTTCTTTTTTTTTCTTTTTTTTTCCCCTTAAGATATTTATTTGAATAAAAGATGCTTTTTATTTTGCTACCAGGTATCTAATTTTTATTCAGAATATACATGCAAATCTTTTAGTGTTAAACATGGATTTTCCATTTGTCCATTCCAGGCTACCATTAACCAGTTAAGAGCTGAACTTGCCAAAGGACCTCAGGAGGTAGCTGTGTATGTCCAGGAGCTGGAAAAACTTCAAAGTTCAGTCAAAGAGCTAGAACAGAAAAACCAGGTGAGAACATTATTATTTCTTACGCCTGTCAGCTCACATTAAAATGGAAGCACACTGCCTTGGGAAGCGATAACTGGAGGCTGACTAAACACTTCCTTGGTGTTGTAGAAGTGGAGAATTTTTTTTTAACCATTTTGCTTAATGGGAGGCATATGGTAATGCACAAGGAAGCACTGTATTTTAGTGATTGTCATTACACTACAACTGAAATCCCCGAGGCTGTTATGCTTACACATTTCTAATTGCTGTGATTTATGCTAACATATTGTTAGCTACGTTCTCACATTAAAAAGAAAAAAGTGGTATGCTCCAAAATATGACAATGTTTTCACAAAAACCATACTTCAAAAGACATTCTGAACTCTCTTTATTTCTCTTCCAATTTCTTAGCTTACAGATTGAACTTGTGTCATATTATCTGGCCTTTTATCATAGTCATAAAAGGTAGAGAATTGAGCTAGACTCCAGAACCTTCTCAACCTGCAAATATTTTATGAGAGCTTTTATCAAAGTCCTGTGAGCTTGCTGCACATCCTTCAAGTTACACATTATATATGTGTATTAAAAAAGCATGTGGGTTGTGGGACAAAAATGGAGATAAGGAAGAAAAGAAGATATATACATCTTATGTCATGCTTGTGTAGGGAATATTGCATGTATACACCATTCATACTGCAGAAGTTTATCTAGCAGCAAGCTTTTCAGTCCTGAAAAAAAGGAAAGGACAGGCACTGAACTCTGCATACTTAGTGTAATTTAATATCTAAACATCATTTGCAAGGAATATAATAAGATACAGTAACATTCAGTAAAGTATAGCTTACTTTTAGTAGGATGGGTCTTGGTTTAGGTCATAAAAATCAGTTTCAGAACTAAGCTGTTGAGAATTAGCATGCTATTTCTTCCCATGGAAAGGCAACACTGAATGAAACTTTGACAAAATTATTAATATGCAGGATAGAATATTTGCCAGAATACATTGCTTTTCCCTTAAAATGTGGAGTGAAACAGTTTGAATAAGATATATGTACTTTAACAGGAGTCCTCTACTATGTCAGTTCAATGCTGACTACCACTTGTGGAAGAAGAAGACAAGAAGTGGCAGTGAACTCCTTTTCCTCCTCCAGTTTCAGTGATGTAAGGCAGTTTACAGCCACCTCTTGATGCAGCTTTTCAAAAGGAGCTATCCATAAGAATGCTTTGCTAGACATGGAATCCTAGCCTGGAGGGAACTGGACCTAGATTTGGAAAAGCTTCCCAAATTCCTAGATTTGGACTAGCTTCCCAAATAACAGGAATAGCTCCCCCTTTGGAGGAGATACTAGTGCAGGACAGAATACGTTGCATTTTGTGTTTTGCTGTGTGCATCCGTTTGTAACTCCATTGCAATGCAAAAAAATACTTCTGTGTATTGACACTGAGATTTTTTTTCAAGATCGCATACGATCTCAAGCAAGCAAACTGTTTCTTATATTTTCAGGAAGATATACTAAAAGAGCAGATGACAGATATGTAAGATAGCTATTTTAGAGCAGAATAGTCTTTTCTTCTTCAGTGCCCTTACGGTGATTGGCTTGCTGTGCAGAGCCAAGTGTTAATTTCGAGTCTAGTAATGGCTTGTAGCCCAGAAGAGGCTAACACAGGGAAAACCAGTGTGTTCTCTGCATGAGACTGGCTGCAATTCCAACCCACTCTGCACATGTGGGTTTTGCTTGTTTTCTATTAGTAAAAGTGTGATATCTGGTCTACAAGGAAAGGTTTAGGGTCCAACCTTCTACTGACATAACTCGCTGAATTTCAGAATAGTCACCACACTTCTTTTAATCTCTAACAACTAGACAGCCATACCATGTTGTTCTTGTATGAGTCCATGGAACAACATAAGAAAAGGGACCAGGGTTGTGTTTCCTGCCTGTGTCTTGTCCTGCTTTGAAAAGAAGGTGTATGTTTGAAAACCTCAGTGTATGCTGGAGCATAATGACATTTCCTTTTGTCTGTTTGTCTCAGTTTCTTTTCTTTGGAAGTCAAGGCTTGGGGAAGGGAGATGGCTGATGTGTGCTGATATCTTGCTGTCTAAGTTTGGGATGCAGCTGGGACATGCTGCAGATGGGAGATGCTCCTGGATCCCCTGTTTTTGACGTAACCCAAGTGAACTTAGTTCAGGCAGCTCTTTAGCTCTGGTTCTGCTCAGAATGGGCTTCAGTCCTATACGCTCGAATTACCACCGCTGGGCAAGCCCAGCTCTTCTCTTGGGAGAGTAGTCAAGCCATTTGTGACTGCTGTGGGGGACTGTCACCTTTAGGGTGGCTTTGGGCTGCAGTCTGTTACAAGACCAAGACCTGGCTGCTTTATATGTTACATTGCTCATGGAAAAGAAAAGTAGCTGCAGAACAAGATCAGCAAATCCCAGCATGTGTAGCTGCTGCTTTTGACTGTCCTCTGAATAACTCATAATGGGGTGATGAAGAGGCTTTGCTTCTTTTTTGTTTTATGTAACATTCTTGGATGCCTCCCAGAGTTCCCGTCTGCTTCGAGACAATGTTAACTGTGCCTTTTTTTTCTTGCCTTTTCCCTTTTTTTTTCTACATTAATTCAAAATTTAAACCAACCTTAGATCTTGTTTCATCCACTGTCTGTTCCTAAAGAAGCTCATAGCAGTTCCATATTCACTTCTCTGTAATGAAATTGGAATTACAAGTTTCCGTAAGATTGTGAGGGTGAAATTTACAGTAAAAGCTGTGGGAGGCCTTCCCCCTCAGTTTCAGGGAGGTAAGGGTGGCACTTGACATCAGTCTGTTCTTTGTGATTTACTCCTGCATTTTATATACACACATGAAAAACTTTTATATGCTTATAACAACTAAAACGTGCCTTATTTTTCTANGTTCTTTGTAATTTATTCCTGTGTGTATTTATTTCATGTGTGTATTTTATATACACACATGAAAAACTTTTATATGCTTATAACAACTAAAACGTGCCTTATTTTTCAAGGAACATTTTAAAATATACTATTTTAAGGCCAGAAATCAATTGAGCCAGAATTTTTGGCCAACTTGTATGCTTTAGAAAGCATATGTTTTAATGGATACTTAAGATGCTTATTAGAGAATTAATTATATTTGTTCTTACGTGGGTAGCTAGATGCCTAGAGCTGCCGTTGGCCAGTTTGCTTGTTTTCCAACCTTCGCTGAATCTCTTCAGTTCCTAGATTGTTATTAACCACATACAGACATTTTTAATTCAAGTTCATGTTAAAATATAGTCCTCGTCTGTTGAAATACGTAAAGAATAGAAGGTCAGTTCAACTTATTTTTTTATTCTAGCAAAATAGATTTAATCCCTGTATACCATGAGGAAGTATCTTGTTAAGGTCACCCAGCACAACTAGAATAGCAGCTCAGACTGTCTCCTCTAGGAATCCTGTTTCAAACCTGTAGAGCTACCTGATGTTATGATACATATGTTTTGATACTGAGTATCCATATTTTTCAATCTACCATGAAAGTGTTACATATATCTGTATATCTATGTCTGTATATAGAAATGAAAGGGTCACTGGAGAATATAGTAGTCCTTGACACTGCAGGATAAATGTGATAATTTAAAAGATGTACACACTAATGCTTTCCTGAAATGGTTATTGATAAGATATCAAGCAAGAAATGGGACCTGATTTCAGGAAGCTAGAGAGAATGACCTGTGTTGGACGATGATGAGTGCCTCCTGGCAGCTATATTACTGTGTTTAAGAACTAACACCAGAAAACTGAAATGGTCCTCAAAGCATCTTTATCCTGTTGGAGATGAAATTCAGGCTAATGCCTCAGCTAACCTTGGGGAAAATATACATGTTCTTAAACAATACTTTGTGCGTTAAGATATTTTATTTCTACGTCAATATAATTTTGATTTGTTCATGAAATTTGATAACAGCACTCTGTGACAGCTGAAAATTGTCTCTGAAGAGCTTTCTCCCATTTTTTGTCTAGATGTGTAAAATTGATAATAAGCTATTTCCTTGCAATATTTGATGTTAATGCAGTAAGAGAAAACTAAGAGTCAAGAAGGTTATGCTTTCCCTTTAGGGAATTAAATTTTGTTGTGCTTTCATACTCAAAACAGCTATCTCAAAACAAGCATTGAGCTGACTTGTATGCAGGAAAATAGATGGTATGAGTTAAAGTATAAAAACACTTTCTTGTCAATTGAAGGCTAAATCATAAGTTTTTAGTTCTGTGATTTATCAACATCATAAGATATTCATTTTTGCAGATTCTCTTCCATAATTCTCTGCCATAATTTGGATAGTAGATCAGGCTGCAAACATGGTAAACTAGGGCAAAATTAGGATACTTTTGAAAATGAGCTCGCTAGGTGCCTGCATGGAATTAGGTGGGAATTAAACCACACATGTCATCGTGTAGGGAATTTTATAGAGCACAGTGATATTCTAAAAGTTTTCTGTGTATTAAAACTCAAATTAGTATTTGCCCCTTTCCCCCAAAACACATGCAATAACCTAGAATCTGAACTTTGAGGGAAATTAAATTGTCTTCAAGATATGGGAACAGAGTGAATGTAGTTTTCTGACTAAGAGCAAAGGGCTTCTGAGACTGTAAAATACAGTATTTTCAGTTGAAATTGTATTATCTGGGCTCCAGAATTAGCATCTATAACATGAAATAAAAACAATTCTTGTAATGCAGTTTTGGAGAGACTACTCGTGAGAGTTCTTCACTATTTCGCATCGTCACTAGAGAAGAAATTTGAATAATACATTGAACAGATATAAGCAGAATTGCAATTAAATTACTGTGTAACTCCCCTTGTAGAGTCTGACGGAGAAGCTGCTGAAGAAAGAGCTGGATTACACCCAGCTAGAAGAAAAACACAATGAAGTGTCTGTGAGCAAAAAGAACGTGCAGGCAAGCTTTCACCAGAAGGACCTGGACTGCCAGCAGCTCCAGGCCAGGCTGTCTGCGTCTGAAGCCTCCATGCAGAGGTTGCAGACAGAGCTGGGTGAGAAGGTGGAAGCGACCCAGAAACTGAAAGAAGAGTTGTCAGAAGTGGAGACGAAGTACCAGCATCTTAAGGCAGAAAGCAAACAGCTCCAGCAGCAGAGGGAGGAAAAAGAACAGCATGGCCTGCAGCTCCAAAGTGAGCTCAGTCAGGTAAGGTTCCACACTTCTGCATCAGCTCTCATTTTTTTTTTTCTTTCTCTATGCTTTTCCTTGTGCGAGCACTTACTTTTTGAAGGGAAATATACAAATAGGTAATTGATATTTAAATAAATGTATTCAAATAAATTTAAATAAGTAAGGCAATCTTTCCAACTCCACAGAAAATGAAATATAACAACATTATCTTAATACAGAAGTAGAAGACAAACAAACAAACCCCAAGCAAACTAGAGGGAAGAAGCTGGGATAAAAGAGTGAGGAAACTCATTGGGAGCTGTATATTGTTATACCTGAATCCTTTTAATAGACCCAAAAACTTATCAGGGGTAAATGGGAATAGTCATCGCCACTTTACACAATCACGCTCAGTAAGATCTAGAATTCCAAACGCTTTCACGCTTTCAACTTTTTCATACCTGGGTAATCTAATACCCCTTAATATCTGCATTTATCTATCTATATCTATCTGTAGTATCACTGTCTTTTTCTACTGATCTCAGACTTGTTTCTTGTCCACCTTCCTTCTTGTGTATAACTGCCCTTTTAATGAACCCTTCCTTCGCTTTGCAGTTTTCCTCTCCCCTTCTTTTGCTGATGTAAGGTGAAATAAGTCAGGTGTTGCCAGATGACATTTTAACCCAGAATGTTGAGTTTCTGTGACAACTATGGTAATAGACAATGCATCCTCAACTGCTTTAAGTTTTTGGAGGGCCTTCACGAACAGGAAGTGGGCAAGGGTAATTATTCTGGTTCAGCAGGGTAGCTCAAGCCCTGAAGAGTTGAGGATATGAAAAAGCAAGTTCAGCCAGGGTATGAGAAGTCGTTTTGTTCCTAGTAGTAATCTTATTACTATGTTATTACTCCATAGGAAATTTAAAAGAAGTGGAAACCCTTTCATTTTGCCTTAGATTTGAATAGGCTTGGCTTTCTTTAAAGCTGAGTAGCGAATAGAGAATTATGTGTATGAAAAGAAGGATTAACATGACATCTTGATGTTGCTTCCCTCTCTCCCGAAACATACTGTGTTTATGCAACTTATTGCTATTAGCACGTGGAGAGCATACTGTCCCCCAGCAGTTTGCATATTGTTCTCCTGTTAAGTACAATGAGTTACAGAAGTCGGATTTTCATTTAACATTGATCAAATCAACTTTTAAGTTGATTAACTTAAGACTACCTGAACTCTGTTTTATATGACATCTTGGGGAGTGATACGTGGGACAGGAGAAGTGTTTGAGCATTGTCTCCAGTTCTAAAATTGAAAAGAAAAAGATTTCTATTAGAATGACATACTTTACTAATCTTTTTCTGTAAGTTTATCATTTGGAAGTGAGTGTATCTCAATTTTGAACCCCTTGTCAAAGCCCGAAATAAATTGTATTGTGAGTTATGCACTGGAAGAATTGAGGCTTGGCAAAACTTCATGTGTGTATGCGTTACACCTCCAAAATGTACTGCCCTCTCTCATCAGTCTTCTAAAAGGAAACATTAAAAGAAGTTATCTTAGTTACCTGCTTAGGAATCCTCATTTGGTAAAACTGCCTCAATCTGCCTAGGCAACAAGTATGCAGGTTTCTGAAGCACAGAAGCGGAGCCAAGAAGCTCAGCTGAAATCTGGCCTCAGATTTGGAGGGCGTTTTCAGGAAGGATTTTTGGGGTGGGACGATGAAGAGGAAGGAGTATGAGTCACTCATTGCTGCATGAGTTCTTAGGCAAGGAAATGCACAAATTTGGGAAGGAATTAAGTCCAGGCAAGAAAACCTACACAAATGCTGGCTGTCAAGTTGAATTTTAGAGTTGTATTGTAAAAAAGTAGTGGATAAAAATATAAAATGCTTCACTTATGAAGTAAAATTTTAAAAAGTGAAACCAGGCAAAAACATTCACTTCCTATTTCTCTGTCGAACCAAGTGTTCAGTTACTGTTGTCTTAAAAAGACAAAATTTCTCATGCTTGTTTATTTAATATGTTAATAGTATTATCTCTGGATATGTTTCTGTAGCTCATGTTGACCTAATGAATTGCCATTTTTTATGAAGGTGATGCAGAACAAACTTAAAAGTAAGTTTGCAAGCTTGGTGTCTTAAGCAATGATAAGAAAGCCAAGTAGCTTTAATAAATGCAAACTTGTATTTGCTTCCACTCTTGAGGACCAGAAGGAGGTGAGATGAAGGCTCTTGTGAAAGGACTAAACAGTTTTTGGCGTGATAGATATGCCTCTTATGGACTGGTTAAGTGTGTATAAATAGGAATTTAGGGTGACCGAAGGAAGTGATCTTCATTATGGTGGAACTCTAGAAGGAAGTTGCAGTGACTAATGTTGGTTCCAGGACAGTATAGGGAGGAGGGTGACACCGTGACACATGCATGCTCGTACCCTCCGCTTCAGTCTTGAAGAAACGTTAGCTCCCAATAACTAATGTTCCTGCTGGTGAGAAACTTCACACCTACTTGATTGCAACTTCTAAAATCTAAATTTATACTTATACTTACGTCCTTCATAAATACTTAGCTTTAGACCCCCATGAATGCCAGTGAACACACAGTATGTGCTTTGCTTTTGTAAATGTATTTTTTTTGTGAAAGTAAAGCAAGATATGGTAAAACATAAGAATTTTACTTAAGAGTATTTCATAGGAAATAAAATGGTCAGACTTGACAAATACCTCAATAAATTTTTATGAATAATCTGAGATTAATTAATGACTGTTGACTGTGTTTTTTTTGTGAAGACTGTAGGTTTATAACTTGACATATAACTGTGGCCAATAACAGTGTGAAAAACATAATCATATCCATAACTTAACATGCTTAGAATGGCTGATAACTTATGGACTCATTACAAAATATTTATTAGTGTATCTGTAATAAAAGTGACTTTTGAAAATGCGGTTTCTATCTTACCAAATATTCTCTCCCAATTTCAGACAAACCGTGAATTTGGTTAGTTATCTCTTTTTGCACCCTTTCTGCATTAGAATTTTTTTTCTCAGCTCTTGTTCATGTTTTAGCGAGGAAATATTAATAATTTAGTGGTTACTGCAGGGGAAAAACAGCCAGTGTTCTTGCTTAATGGTATTGTTTCTTCCCACTCTCTACCCTCTTTTTTTCTACCACTGCACAGTTACAGTTTCTCAGCCACATGCAGAACAACTCATTCAGAGTATATGGAGTTGTGGACACATAAAGGAATAATTCAGCCTGGTTTCCTAAGGAAATAAGGCAGAAATATATGTGTTTCCTTGTCCCCGTCCCTGCAAGTTTTTCATTCTTTGTTAACTTCAGCCAATTTTAAAAGAAAGTCAAAAACTCTTCAACATGAGGTCCTTCAGCATTAGGTGTTTGTGGAAAAAGGCAGATGGGTAAAAGTGCTGTTGGCTAAAGAATGACTGATAAACCAGATAATTTTATTTTTGCAGTTGCACAGTAAACTTCTAGAGACAGAGCGCCAGCTAGGGGAAGCACACGGTCGGCTGAAGGAGCAGAGACAGCTTTCCAGTGAAAAACTAATGGACAAAGAACAGCAAGTGGCCGATTTACAACTAAAACTTTCTCGTGCTGAAGAGCAGGTAGGCTTTCTGTGCAGACTCTATTTTTTAGTGGTTCTGATAGAAGCCTGTATATACATGCATTGTGGTGTTGAGGTTTATAACTTCTCCTTCTTCACAGGAATTTCCTGTAACTAATACTGTTAAAATCTGGCAAAATTGTACAAATCTGCCTACATGGCACTTGTGTTGCAGATTTGATAAGCCTAAAGAACTTGTTCTTTGCTCATCTGATGCATATAAGTTCTTGGTGTGCTACTGAAATTCCTTTCACTTGAAGAACTTTGTCTAGGTACCTTGAAATAAAAAAAGGCTTAGGTACATTTAAACCAGTGTGAGTGAAATTTAGTGTGTAGATACTCTTGAAAGATAAAGCCTCATGTGCAGGAAAAAAAAGTGAATGTAGGACAGCCAGTTGGTCATTCATAGTTAATAAAGGGTAGGATGGAAGGGTAGCAAACACTTGTTTTACTAATTGTTAATTGTCAAGTTTTTATTTATTTTAATGAGCATCTTGTATATGTTGCTGGTTTACTGCTACCTCTAAGTGGATTGGCCACATATCTGAGTGGTATGTTTGAAACCTCTTCTATAGCTAATTTGCAAAGCTTTGACCAATGTTACTTGCACAAAAAGCAATAAAAGGGAGACACATTTTTAATCCAAAGTTACTACTAGAACTTCTAATAATAATGATAATAATTTTAAGAATATTTATATTATCAGTTACATTACAACTTAACAACTCTTGAGAAAAAAAATACTAAAATGCCTTCCCTGTTAGATTCTGAGAACTAAAAAAAAGTCTGATACTGCTTTTATAGTATCTCACTTGTGATATAGAATCTTACTTATTAATAGTATAAGAATGCTTTGCATAGATTTTGATTCTTTAACTGGCATCAAACACTCTCGTTTTTATACCAACTTTCAAATACTCATGCTTAGTTTAGAATCTTTTAGCCCTAGATAAACACTGAATGCTATAGAAAGTTAGATGATACTTGTTCATTGATTTTTAATTTTATTTTATTTTTTCTGAAGCTAAAGGAAAAAGTGGCAAATTCCACTGAATTGCAGCATCAGCTAGATAAAGCAAAACAGCAGCACCAGGAACAGCAGACACATCAGCAAAACACTACAGCAAAACTACGAGAAGCCCAGGTAACTTAGTGATTGTGTTTTCTTGTGCAAATGTGTATTTCAGCAGCTCATGATTTTTGGTACATTGCTTAGTAGAAGTGACTTGCATGATATTATAGTAGTTTCAGTAAATTGATAAATAAATCTAGAACAGAATATACTGTGTTTAATAAATTTATCCAACATTTTATGCATTAGGAATAACTTCTAAGGTCCATATAATTAAGGAAGCTATTATGCGATTTTCTAGAATGATTTGGAGCAAGTACTACGACAAATCGGAGATAAGGACCAAAAAATACAAAACCTTGAGGCCTTGCTTCAAAAGAGCAAGGAAAACATCTCCTTACTAGAAAAGGAAAGAGAGGACTTATATGCAAAAATTCAAGCTGGTGAAGGAGAAACTGCAGTTCTTAACCAGCTACAAGAGAAAAATCATGCATTACAAATACAGGTAAGAACTGAGACCTGCTTCCTTTCTCTTGTTGTCATTATTGCATCTTATTTCGATAGCTTGTGTCTAATTAGATATGGCATTAATCTTTTTTGTACTTTTCTGTTTCTTTGATACTGCTTAAAGTATCTTGCTGTAAATTTCACAGGATCTGTGTTTTGATGACTTACTTCATATCAGCATATTTTGATGACTTACTATCAGCAAAGTGGAAAAAAAATCCAAGATATTTCCTGTGATATATTCATAGGATAGTAATATATGTGCCTAATAAATACATTTTGCATATATATTTGTTTCACTTACTTGAGAAAGAGGGTTAATTCCTCCTTAAACACCAAATTTCAGTTCAACCTACATCTGGTGCCCCTTTAATACCTTGGTTTTGTTACAGTAAAGTCAAATTGTTCAATCCCTTTTGCTTTCATTTTAAACTGGTAACATATTTAAGCTTTGGTGTTGTGAAAAGCATGGGTGCTTTTGTGATATTTTCAGGAAAAAAAAATGTAAGAGTTGAGCAGCGTTGGGACTCCAAAGCTATGATAAGACACTCTAAAATTGGAAAGACATATGACTTGTCTGGATATCAAGTTCCTATCTTTTCTTTTAATTATCTACTTTTTTGTTGTCTGCAGGTAACGCAGCTGACAGAGAAGTTGAAGAATCAGTCGGAAAGTCACAAACAAGCCCAGGAGAATTTGCATGAGCAAGTGCAGGAGCAAAAGGCACATCTAAGAGCAGCTCAAGATCGTGTGCTTTCACTGGAGTCAAACATCACTGAACTAAATAGCCAGCTAAATGAAAGCAAAGAAAAAGTATCACAACTCGATATACAGGTAGCTAAACTTTGTACTGTCTGGTCATGAAAATCTCCGAATATATGCAAAATAATATTAAAAAAAAAGAAAAATAGGAAACTGCAATATCAAACAAGATGTCATTTGAATTTTGCCTTTTTTCACCAACACTATTCATACTTGCCTTCTAAATTTTACTGGTTGGGTTTTTTAGAGGGGAGGAGACTTGCAGGATAGAAACAGAGAAAGATGGCACACGTGGAAGCCTATTTTTGTTTTTTGTTAATCTTCTGCTTTTGATAATTTCGGAGGGCCTCCGATGAACATGTTTGGTATTGTCTAGGTGTGCTTGTTGGTGGATGCAATGAGTTTATCTCATTTTTCCTAGTTTGTAAATGAAAATATTTTCCTGGAATAGAAGATGAGTGGGACCAGGGTTTATAGCTCAGTATAAAAAACTAGCTTTGCTCTTTCATCTTCTGGTATTTTGTTCTTATTTCCTGAGTCTGAGAATTTGCTTCTTCTTTTTTATAATCTAGCATGTGAGAACTGCTGGTCATTACTATTAAACTTACTCATTAGTATACAAGTGAATTAAAATTAGCTGCAGTAAAATAGATGTTTTAGCTAAGTACAATTTTTTTTTTTCAGGTGAAAGCAAAGACTGAGCTGCTACTTTCAGCAGAGGCATCAAAAGCTGCTCAGAGGGCAGATCTTCAGAATCATCTGGACACTGCCCAACACGCACTGCAGGATAAGCAACAGGTATTGCAAACTTAATGCTTCTAGGCTACCTGAAAAAAAAACAAGTAAGAACCCTTAAAAGTTGTAAGATTAGTCTATTCACAAACTGAATAAACGTACAGAAATTTGCATTTGGAAATGTTCGTTTAGCAAACTTACTGAAATAGGTATACATTTTGACTATATGATTTATCTCTGTGTGTTTTTTTTTTTTTTTTTTAACTAAGATTTGGACCAGACACATTTTGCAATGTAAAGTATTTATTTTTGAATCCACTTTTTGCAGAATTAGGGTTCAGAATCAAAGCTGTCATAGCAGGATATAGTTTATCCTAAACTGTATGTTATGAGTGGAAGTTTATAGAATGTACTGTGTGCTAAGGCAAACTCTTACCTTGAATTGCAGACTTAGATAAAGTCAAAATAAGAGGTTTCATTCTGAAAGTTTTATGTGTGCAAACTGACACAGAACCAGCAGAGTCTTGTTAAAACTGTCTGTGTGTGCTTTAACCCCAGTGAAACATTCCACTGGGGGCTGACTTGAATATTTGCCTTGTTAAAATCAGCGGTACTGTCATCTTAGTGGAAATATCCGTCAGGTCTGTACTTAGCACCATTTTCCAGGTTGGAATATAACTTCTATAAATAGCAAAAAACTGCCTTTTTTTTTTTTCTTTTTTTACAACTATTTTATGGTTTAGTAATTAGTTAAACCAGCTTGCTTGGAGTACAGCGGACTATAACTGTAATCTTAGTGATTGCTAGCTAAATATATTCATTTCTCTTTTGGAAGTTACATCATTTTGTGATGAACCAAATGTTTTGAAATCACCTTTGGTATGTGGAGATTTGACTGTTCCCATGGTATTGGCTTTCCTGTTTAGTAGTGCTTGATTTCATGAAGACAGGAAATGTTTTCCCTAAAGTTTTATAGTGTTGCCTTCTAGTTATTACTGTATTAACTGCAGGATTTAATGTGTTCATTATAGCCAGCTTCTCTTCCATTTATAACTTGAGAGGAATTTGTTAAGATGTAGCCCATAGTGTGTGAGATTTGAGAGAGCATTGAGGCTTTCAAAGAAGTTCTGTCAGCTTCTATTTGTGAGTGTGCTTGTTTTCCACTCTCGCTTTCCTTGCTCGGAGGTTTAAAAAAAAAAAAAAAAAAAAAAAACATTATTTTCCTTTTAATTTGAAGACATTAGTTCATTTAAAGTGTATAGTATTCTGAGGCTGTTAGTCATTTTTGGAAATTATTTAAAAGCTAACAACCATCTCATTTGTGTTTTATCCCAGGAGTTAACTAAGGTCAGCACTCAGTTGGATCAGGTTACAGCTAAGCTGAATGACAAGCAGGAATACTGTGCTCAGCTGGAAGCCAATATCAAAGAGTACAAAGAGCAACATCTTAATTTAGAACAGAAAACCGAAGAGCTAGAAGGACAGCTTAAGGTTTGTATAGAACAGAATCTGAAGCTCATGCTCTCCACCATTTGGTAGTACTTGATAAAGGCTGTGCTGAAATTACAGGGGGAAGGATTATATCAATACCACTTTGGCAAGTTTTTTTTTTTTTTTTTTTTTTTTCATCAATCTTTCTCTTTAATGCTCTTCTCTTCTTCCATGCTCACATGTTACACTAAGGGGACAGGCTTAGGAAATTGCCCCTATAAGATGATTTTCCTCTATGTGCACTTCTATCAGCCTCTTTACTACCTGACGAGTATTACAAGAGGAAACATTAATACTCCCTGAGATCAGAGCCTCCATGGTTTGAGCTTATATGCTTTACAGGTAGTGCCTGTCTGTTTACATCAATTAGGTCAAGTTAATATAATCTGTGTTTTAATTTATTTCTAAAACCTTTCAATAGACTTTTCTGTATTTTTTTAGCATTTTTATATGCAAGAGAAAAAAATCTTTGTGCAACCTGACATTCTGTTTCATTCTGTTTCTGGAATTAGTTTTTCTATGACAGTGTACATAATATTGGCAGTTTTGCAGAATCTATTGATGTTCTGAAATGCTAATATTTGCTGATATTCTCAGTTAAGGATATAAGTTTGTATTAATGCTTCTGTCTTTTAAAATTAGGGCTGTAATATTTGTTTTAATATTTGTTCAGAATTCTTAGTCTTCCAAATTCACAGTGCGTAAAACCATATGATACAGAAATCTTAGCAAGGCAGGGTAGGTTTTACAGTGTTATGTGTTATGAGGGAGATAGGAAAACTTTGTGCTTTAAGAGTGAGTTGGGTGTTTTTCTTACCTTATGTAATCCGTAATAGAGAAGCAGATTTTTTCCCCATATGAAGGACCACTCAACAATGGTCCAGCACCAACTGAATCAACACCATTAAAAATAAAACAGTCATATATTTGCCTTATTAGCATTTATTTTGTGCTTTCATCTCTTTCTTATTTCCCAGTGTTATTTCCTGCCCACTCTTCATTCCCGTTCCCGTTTTTATTATTTTCACCCTTCTGTGAGAGTTTTGTAAGTAAGTTAGAAAACACAAGTGCTTAGGAGCATTGCACTGTTTTCCTGCCCAATGTTTTTGTGGAGTCACTGGGAGCTGAAGTGGAAAAACAATCAGAAATGCTGCTCTGTGTAAAAAAAAACTTAATGCCATCACCATTCTTTGGGGTTATCCCATCCTAAAGTAGTTCACTTCTAGGAGAGCAGTAGAATTGCAGAAACTAAATAATGGAAAGCAAATAGCAAACTTACTGAAATAGGTATACAGTGTTTGAAAACTGTTACTGTTTTCCACAGTAAAGACTTCCTCCACAACCTTATAAATAAATACTTCTCCTCATAGACCGTGTGACTTCTGTTTTTATTGATTTTGCAGTATTGTTTGTGTTATTATAGCTCTGGATTTTTATTTTCCTTTCTCAGAAATTTGAAGCTGACATTTTTGATGCTAAAGCAAGCAAAGAACAAGCTCTGCAGGAGTTACAGCAGCAGCGACAACAGTCTACAGAACTAGGTCTCCGAACGGCAGAGCTCAGTAAACAACTTGAAGCTGAAAGAGAAATGTATGCATTTCCTATCTGATAATGTTTCTCAGAAAAAGTCATTCTTTAAACTAGAAGGTTTGGACTAGAATTGAAATGTTCTTCACTTTTACGATGTCTTAAAGCAATAAATAGAAATCATGCCTTCTCTATCTTAGGGGAACTGAGCTATATTCTATCTGTTTTCTTGCACTTGATCTGTCACATAGGTATATTTGTCTCACTTAGGTATATGTGTCTCACGTACATCACTTACTCCTGGGATTTAATACACTCCTCTTCAATTTTTAGCAAAGGGGTAGTTTCTGTTCATAATATTTGAGGAGGAGCAATGCTTCCCAAAATGGTACATGTTCATTGGAGAGATAAAACATTAAGATGTTCTTTTGTACAGTTGGTATGTTAAATAATAAAGACATTTAATCAAAGAAAAGAACCTATGAAAAAAAATATATTTTGTTTTCCTCTGTTTTACTTTGTATTTCCAGTGTCTCTAATACTAAAATGGAGTTACAGAAGAAATCTGAGGCCCTTGAACAAGCGAAAAAGCAAATTTCCAAGCAGGAGGAGGAGAAGACCAGCCTCAAACAAGATCTTGAGAAATCAAATCAAGATACAAGTAAACAGCTCAAGGAATTGGATTGTAAAATGAAAGCAGCAACATCAGAACTCCAACAAATGAAATTAGAGAAGGAAACTCTATTAAAGGACCTTACAGTTACCAAAGAAAAGCTTTCAAAAAATTCTGAATCCTTTAGAAAAAGAAAGGAAGAATTAGAAAAAGAAATACAGAAGGGAAAAACAGCTGTGTCAGAAATGGTTAGTAATTTATTTTTCATTAAACAAAATGTTTGGGGTATTTACTGTCTGGTAAGATGACTTTCTGTCTGGAAACTCTTAGCACAGTACATAAAATGACACTTGCATGGAAATTAGGTGCCTTAAGAAAAAGCAATCTGTGTGTTTCTTGTGTTCATACAGGCATTCTAACTGCAAATTTTGTCTGGATTTTTTTAGTAGCAAACACTGCATACCAGACAATGGCATCTCCTTTTCTCTGCTGAATACCTTTAGTATGGTGAAGAAAACCAGAGAGTGAGGAAGGGTGAAACATTTTGACAGGAAATGTCTCCCTTTAAAAATACATTAGCCTTGTAAAGCAAAACAAAATATATTCATAAACCATATTGAAGTGCCACCATATTGAAGAAAGTGGTGTTTTTCTGTGACCTTAATAGTTTCCTTTCTAGAATCATTCATGTACAACGTTCTTGTGCACTTGTCTAGACATAATGGAAGGCTGCTTACTGCAGTTAGCATAACAGTATTTCTCCTTTGGGGAGGTGACTGGCTTAAAGTATTTTAAACAGAATTGCTTGAGTTTCAGAGAGGTCTCACAGTGGCAGTATAGCAATGAATGTTTGACTAAAGCCATCTGTTACAGTAAGAAGAACAAACTCTTATGAGGTTTAAATAAAATAAAATAAAATAAAACCCTTTTTTTCCTTCCTCTTCTGCTAGGGAAGTGATGTGAGTTCCATTTTATAAATCTCCTATAAACATTTTCTTATACCCCTTTGTCAGGCAATGTCAGGGTATAGTTCTCATTCCTATCCTGTCTGACCGTTTCCCAGAACTCATGCATAGCTCTTTTATTCTACTCTAAAAAAAAAATTATTCCTAGTTAAAAATATTTTTCCTTTACTCCTTCACCCTTTTAAGATAAGACTTTTTGTTTGCTTTACTTAGTTCATGCCGTTCAAATATTTATGTTTCTCCTAAAAACTTGAAGGATATTCTCCCCAATTTAGATTTGAAGATAAAGAGCCCAGATTCTGCTTCTAATTCGGTAGTCTGTTAGAGGCTCACCATTGACTGAAGCATGTAGGATTTGGTCTGAAAATGTAGTTGGACTTGCGTTCCAGTCCTGCAGATGTACTTGCTTGTGAGTGTTAGAATTTCAAGAAGTTTGGGATCTTGAGGAAAAGACTGAGCGGATTGCTTCCCTTGAGAAGAAGGGCTGCCGCAAGCAGCTTCACACAGCGACACTGTTCCTAATCAGAGAAACGCTTTAGTACCTGGTTACATTTGTTAAGTAGAGGGTACCAGCTGTGCCTTGATGCCTTTCTGAACTGGGGCGTTGTTAGTGAGGCTTTCTATTTACCACTGCTAAACTTTTGAGAAGTTTTTTGGTTGAAAACATGCCTGAAAGTAAATTTTGCTGAATAAACACGATCTTTTTCAGGACTTTATAGCTCCTGTGAAAATACTGCTACCTGGTCTTAGAAACTCACAGAAATATTTGCTTGTATCATTTGTTCTTTAGGAAAAATCTTGCCAAGAAGTAAAACATCAGCTCCAGTTACAAACGGAGTCTGTAGCTAAAGAAAGGAATGAACTGAAAAACTCACTGGAAAAAAAGGAGGGGGTAAGCTGCCTGTCTTAATCGCTAAATCTAGAAACCAATGACAATAAATGTTTTTTTAACAGATTTCACTTCCAATCTTACATGCTGGGATTGATGAGGGTGAAAATAATTCTGTTCTCAAATTATGACCCACTAGGGGCACTGAAATGTGTTGGTACTAAAGATTCTCACCTTTTTTTAATATGGTATTTTAAAATACAGGTTTCATACCTGCCTTTCCGTGCTCTACATACTATTCTACTTCTCAGTTCTTTTGTCATTAGTAAAATAGCTATTTTTGCATTAGCATGTCATCATTTTGTTTTCTACTTTGATCTTTGAGAAATAGAAGTTGATATTTCCTTAGATATTGGATATAGTAGGCATTTCCCAATATCCTTAGACCTGTTTCAGGCTCAGGCATCGCTCTGCCACCTTATCAGTGTGGTCTCTGTGTGATTGACTGGAAAGCTGCAGACAACCTTGTTGCTTTTGCAAACTTCTGTTCTTGTAATTGTGGGCAAAACGAACTTCTGTGCTAAAGACTGAGCTTTCAGTCACCAAAATCGTGTGGTCCAGCTGGTAGCCTGAAGGCCAAATCCACTTTATGATTTTCTTTACCTAAACAGTCACCTTTTCAGCAAAGGAAGCAGGAAAAGATACATGCAGTAGACATCATTTAATAGACCTGGAATTACAGTAAGGACAGGAGATTGGGGATAAGAGATGATCTTTATGTGGAAGTGTGCTGTAAGAGCTAATGAAAAGCTAAATCCAACTTCCAGAGTTGGGCCACCTCATTCTGAAGCAAAAGGGAGCAGCAACAGCATTCAGAGCAGCAATCCTTGTGAGATGAGCTAGTTGTGTGACTGCAAGATGTAAGAACAGCATAGCTGGAAAATGCTGCAAATAATCTGCAGCGTTCTGTGAAAATGTAAGAATGACTTCTCCTTATCACAGGGAAGATATAGTCTGGTATCTTGTCCCTGGCAGAGGAAAACAGGAGATGCCTAGAAGAAAGTAGCATAGGGTCAACTCATACCTGTCAGGGTAGTACAACTAGGGGATATTTCTAACAGTCTTTTGGTGCAGGATTTCCTGAGCCTTATGGCTTAAGAGCGCTGACTTTTTGTTTTGTTTTGTTTTTCCCTGTGAATTTGTCTACTTACTTTTTGCACTCTCTAAATCCACGTAGCTCAATACATAGTTTCATGTACTACAAGAGTATACAAATATGATTTTTTAAGTTAAAATTATATGCAGTTATTTAATACTTTTGAATATAGATTTCTAAGCAGTTGTCGATAGAACTTGATTCAGCACGGGCGCAAGTACTGGAAGTTCAGGGTCTTCTAAAAGAGAAGGAAAAAAGTGAGCAGCATCTCCAGGGAAAGCTGAGAGAACTGAAGGAATCCTTTGAACAGAAGAAAAGGCACAGTGAAACACTGCAAGCTGATTTAAAAACTGCCCTTTTAGAAAAGGTAAATCAGGCTTCCCTTCTTTAAGAAAATTACTGTGATTTTCTCTCATTTAAGCTTCTGCTTTTCTGTGAATATCTATAGCATAAATAGCCATTTACTCTCGCTTTTTTGGGGAAATAATGTCAGAATGTGGAATAAAGGTTTTAGGATGATGCTAAAGATTAAAGAACAACAACAACAATAATAATCTAACTGTACTCAGTTTATAGAAAGTACAAGACTTGAAACATTATTTAGATTTTTGATGTGTTTCAGTTAATCTTTTGAAATGAATTAAATTATTTGTTGTTAAATAAGTTACTACTATAGTAAAATTTGTAAAAGATCAGATTACCTACTTGCTATTTCAATATGTGGAAAAACTGACTTCTCATTTCATTTTTTAGTAGAAATGCAGTTTACTGAAATGACTGTGCTTACTTTACTCCCTGTAATTTTAACTGATGCTTCCTCTGCTATCAGGCAGAACTGGAGAATAAACTGCAACAGCAGACGATATTGTCAACACAGGAGCTTAAAGCAGAGAAAGGAAAACTAGCAGACTTACAGAAGACCCATGAAAAACATCAGGAAAACATGGAAAAACTTCAGTTGGACCTTTATGGGAAAGAGTCTGAGCTGCTGGCAACCAGACAAGATCTTAAGGTATTTAATCATTTAATGTCATATGTAACTTAATGGATCTGTTTATATCCATTTTGAAGACAAAGAAACAGTGCAAGCACTGTATGAAGAAGAAGCTCTTCTGCTATATTTAGAATTTTGTGTTGTCCCATCCCTTCCCCTAGGACAGGACATACTGAAATGAGTTTAGATGACAACTGTATTTGTCAGTGTACCTAAGCTACCCTTGCACTTCTTTATTGGAGATCCAACTGTGGGAGCAAAATGAAAGCTGATTTATTTTCATATTCTTTTAAAAATCTGTTCTTATTGTTAGGTTTTCTTGCTATA
The DNA here is from genome assembly GCA_013389825.1 of Crypturellus undulatus. Classification (NCBI taxonomy): domain Eukaryota; kingdom Metazoa; phylum Chordata; class Aves; order Tinamiformes; family Tinamidae; genus Crypturellus; species Crypturellus undulatus. The sequence goes on from VWPW01025273.1 coordinate 45,075, forward strand.
TTCTGTAGCTCTCAACCAATTGAAATAGCATAGTTAATTAGGGCAAGGTCTCTGCCAGCATGTGAGTAATCACTTTCTTCTGGATGATTTAACTAGAATTTTGACCGTCAGTTTCTTCCTGTGTCTGCCTTTTCTGCTTCTTTCTGGCTGTTCCTAGAGCGTCAGAGATGTCAGGATAATAGAAACAGTTGGTTTAGGGACATGACTGGAATACAAACTGTCTGAATGTAGTCTTTGGAGTTTTTGCCATTTCTAAGCAGAATTTATCTGATTTGGTGCTAGGATGCAATGTCTTCAAAAGTCTAGGTATTGCTGGGAGTGGAATCAGTCAATTAAAGGCTTTTTGTCTTCTTTCAATTATGTGCTGACCTGATGTTCCACTTACTCCCAGGACATACAGCTCTGCAGAGAGGCAAGCCTGGCAAGATGTGCAGTTTTGACTCTTTTCACTTAGGTGAATCCTACTCCAGCTTTGTCCATGCCTGTCTGACCCCAGTTCTTTAGACTCTGAAATTAAAGTCTGAAATTAAAGACTGAAGTTTGTGGAGAGAAACACGTGCTTCCAGAGGACAGGTCATCTAATCTGTTCCAGAGTTGGCTTCTTTTACTTTTGTTAACTCTGAAGGGAGCCTTTGGTGACTGCTTACATTAATAGCTCACTTTCACCTGTCCTAGTGTAGGCTTTTCAGTCTCCGTGTTGAAATCCTTAGAAGTATTGCAACCCTTTCAGATAGATCCTTCTTAACTGTGGAGTTCTGGCCAAACTCCAGATTTGGGGTTATTTTATGCAAAGGAGGAATAGCTCCTTTACATATAGTCATAAGATGGGAGCTTTATTAATAAAACACCTCCTTTGTAGCATTAGAAAGCTTGCAGCAAAATATGACAGGTAACAAAAACTTTATTTCCAGCTGGATCCCTGTACAGCAGAAGGGCAGACCCTTGCCATGCTTAATAAACAAAGGGGATTTAAAAATACTCTTTCTTACAGTTTGCTACTAAAACACGCTAATCTCTTTTGTGAGTTTATTTCCCTTAGTGCATTTAGATCAGCACTTGGTAATAGAATGGCCTGTAAAAGCATTGGATTTGCTCACTAACTGATTTGGGAACTTAGAAAGTAAGGGTGGATTTGAGCCAAAGCTACAAATTCTGGATCAAGTTGGAAATGGAACCTGGTGAGTGGGCACAGAAGGAAATTCAGGTTAGCCTTAATCATATTAGTAGGCAGTAGCAGAAGTTTTTGAAACCTGTACATGATCTTCGTTGTCTTCTGCTGTCAGGATTTTCAGTGTAAGTAGGAGGTCCCTGCAAAGCCATGTTCAGGCTGTATGGTTTCAAACCAAGTGCTGCCCAGGACAAGCGTGGCTAGACAATAATGTGAGATGTTATCAACGCTAGGTTTTCTTCAAGAATAAAAACTAAAAGGGAAAACGTAACCGTATTCTCACACAGTGTAACACCGTGGTATTAGGTCAGTTTTCAGGCGTGGGGAGAGATCATCAACAGCTGTGAGCGTGCGGGTGGTGTGAATAGGGCGGTAGGTACCGTTTTTGGGACTGGGTAGCGTGAGTTGGACTGTACTGACAGCACCATCTGCTGGCCTGTAGTTGGAAGATCTCTGCTAGGCCGGCTGGCAGTCCGACCTGCTCAGCCCGTAGGAAACGAGAGGGACATATGATAATAGTCACTAATGCTACGGTGAAGTTTTGCAGCTGGAGATACAGCCTTCTGCCAGAGCTGGCCTTGGAGCAGTAGTTAGGAAGGATTTTAGTGCTTGTAAAATGTAGAGTTTTTATTATATATCTTGGGATTAGTTGCTTTGTGAGAAGTCAACTGTTATATAAAAGTGTTGACAAAAGTACAGAACTGTTACTTTTTCCCTTGATTTTGAGTGAGTGCGTACGTACTTCATGGGTATGCTTCTCTCCGGAGCATGCTGCCAAACCTCGGGCCTCTTAAGCCAGGAGCTTAGATTCCCTGCAGTCAGTCTAGTCCTTGAAGGGAGGGCAGTCAGGGTACTGACTGTGAGCACTTTCGTGTCTCTCCTTGTGGACTTGGTGGGGCAGCCAGGCTAAAACACTCATTTGTGCATTCCAGTTGGATGGAATAAATCCAAATATTAGCACCTAGTTTGTCCTGTTGTTGGTACCTCTTGTTTGTGCTGCAGCAGTCCAAGCTGATTTGAGTTTTTTTTTTTTTGTTTTTTTTTTTTTTTTTGTGTGTGTGCTGTACCAGTCAAACTAATATATGTTCTCATACACAAATGCTACTGTATATAGGCCACTCTTTTTTGTTCTGTTTTCCTTATGTCCGGCTTGTCTGTCATCTTAAAGACCGATGTGATGACTGGGTGTATCTCAGTGGGCAAACACCTGTCATGTTCTGGGAACAATAGTAAAACTCTATAATAATTAAGCCAAATAAATGGCATCAGAAGTTAAGGCAGGTGTTTTTATGTCAGGGTGAGAATTCTTGGTAGTCCAGACAAATCACACTGGAGACAGCTAGCAACAAGGATAACTTGAATGTTTAGCTACAAGACTTTTGCTCGTTCACCTTTGGGCTAAGCAGAAAGAAATAAAAGGTGGATTTGCCACTTTAAATTGTATTGAATTGTTTCCCAAATAAGGTAGGAAGCATCATTATTAACGACATCACAAAAATTTGAAATTCCACATGTTGTAAACTATTGAATGTTTATTATGTTTATGCATAGTATGGTACATATTTGACTGTCCTTATATGAATGTGTTACATTAAGTCTGGGCCTAGGCACATAAGCCATGCAGTCCACTGAAGACACTTTGGGGAGGGCGAAGGAATATCTTGTAGGTAGAGTTTTTAGCTCGAGTCCCACTATCCGCTTCACAGATAAGTTTTTTCATCCTGTACTAGTAAACTCGATGTAACTACATTGCTTCTGCAAGAAACTAATTCGAATAAAGGCTGTTTCTTCATCAGCCACCTTTCTAAAACTACAAAGCTGGGACTTCCCATGAAGATAGTTTATGGTGATGCTGCTCTTCTCAGTCTTTCTCCCTGCTAAGAAAATAATGGTACTGCACTCTCCATAGTGTGTTGGAGAGGGTTTCTTCATTTTGTTTTCTGGAAAATCCACCCTATTTCACGCTGTTTCAAGCTTGGAACAGCAAAAGCACCTTCTCTGTTGCTTTTAAGAGTTTCTGAATTACACTCAGAAAATGAGAGGAGTGACAGTTTCCGAAAATGAATTAGTTTATCTTAAAAAAAAAAAAAAAAAAAAAAAGAAAAGAAAAAAGAAAAAATGCACCATCTTTCTCATGTTGGTATTTTGTCATTAATAAGACTTGAATTCTGTATTCTAGCATGAAATATTGCCATAAAAATTCAGGATTTCAGAGGGCTGGATGGTGAGGTTGGCATTTTTCCCTCTCATGCTTTTGGAAGAAGATCCTTCTAAGCAGAATAACTCTTGCTGTAGGCTTAAAAATAAACAAACTTCCCAAACTATATAAATTAAAGAGAATCACAAAGTTTGACTTTGCTCTAAGTAAATAGAAAAGAGTCGGGGGTGCAAGTTTCATGTTGTTACCTGGGATTTCCAGTCTGTTGTGCAGAGGTACTTCCATTTTCTAAATAGTGGTGATATTAGATGTCAATTAAAACAGTATATAGAGGTTTTTGAATGAAAGTTGAAACTGTGTGTCTTAAATGGTGATACGAATGAGACTGTGAAACCTTTTGTCTGAATAGTAGCATTTCTTAGGTTGTACAATTTACTTTAGGATTTTCAAAAATTCCATGATTGTCCTGGTTCTAGCTCCATTAAGTAACTGATAAATAAAATGTGACTTCTGAAGTCTTGTGACTTCTGAGATCTTCATGTTCTAGCTTCACTGTTTGATTCTTTGGAGCTATAACACAGTTGATTTGCCCAGAAAATAAAATATACTTACGTAAGCAAGTCCATTCTCTTTTCCTTAGACAACTTGCTTGCTTTCTCTCCTTGCTCTACCCTTGCGTATATCTATATGTTTTGCCTGTGAAGGGATGGAAAACTGGAATATATACATTAAACTATTGATCTTGGTATTGTTACTGGGGAAGTCTTTTTAAACTATGAATTTCTCTGTTTTGACTCTGACAAAAATTTGAAACTAAGTTTTACATATTAGGTAAGTTTTTTCCCTATGGATACATAGAAAATATTTAAATGGCTATAGAGTACTTGAAGCTGCTCTGCTGACAGATTATTTGAAGAGTTGTCTTTATGATTAGTCTACAGAAGAAAAACTTGCACTGGCTCAGGAAGAATTAGTGTCAAACAGAAATCGAATTGCTAGTGGTAACCAGCAGATCCAGGAACTTAAGAAAGTGAAGTCTACGCTGGAACAGGATTTATCAAAGAAGGAGCAGCAGCTGGGTGAGAAGACCAAAATGTTACAGGATTTTCAGAATGACAAGGTAAACATGTCTCTTGAAATCTTCACCCACACACCTACACCTCCTGTAGTCGATTCCTGGTACATATCTTAACAAGTGGTTTTGACACACAGCACTAATGTTGTGAATACCTGAGGCAAAGGCAGTTTTTCTGTTGCAAAAGACTTTAACAGATAGTTGAAGTGAATTAGGTTTAAATTAGTCTGTTATTTTGTTAATTAGTCTATTAGTTTGTCTAATTTGTTAATTTGCCTGTTAGTTTGTTAATCTGTTCTGAAACGCTAGAAAGAGGGGAAAAAACTTTATTAGTTTCAAACTTTAAACTGTAAATGTGCTGTCAGGTGTCTGCACTATTAATTTTGAATTGTGGTACAAGGCAGTTGTCTGCTTACTTGGAACTTTTAATCAAGGGTTTTGGATGCTGCATGGCTTTTTTTTTTTTCTCATGTTTTCTGATTTCCCTTCAAGATTTTGAAAGAGAAAGACTTGGCTAATGAAAAATGTAAAACAACAGAGCTCCAGGAAATAAAGAGTAGACTTGAAAAAGAAAGTGCCAAGCTGAATGAAGAGCTTAGAACCTGCAAGCAAGAATTTGAGAAGGTATATTGAGACAAACTGAATCTTCAGGTGGTTGGTTGTCTGATAAGAAATATGTGCCTACTCAGTAGATGTAATCTGGATTTGCTTTGCAAAGATGGTTGCTGTAAATATCAATATTACAGGTAAGGGAACCAAAGCACAGATTTCATTGTGGTTCCTGAGCAATGCTGACTTGATTAGTGATAATCCTGGAGCACTGGTGCCCAGTTTTCTTGAACAGGTGGACCGCATAACTTGTTTTAGCTTCAGTTATGTCTTGTTTTTTCCCTCTGTTTTATTGTAGATTCGCTGTGTATACCCTTGATTGCTATTCTACGGTGCAGAAAAGATGTCCAAAAGTGTCATGAAGTTATGACACTCATGAAGTTTGAAGTTTCTCAAATACTGTAGGCACAAGTGGCACTTCTCAATTGTGTGTGCTAGAGTTGAAATTCCCTTGATGAGCTATGATTTCTAAAATGTACAAAAAAATCACTCTTGGGGGAAGAAACGTTATATTGGGAACTTCATTAAAAAAATAACAAAACCCCAGAACTCTTCCAAAACCATAATGATCAAATGAGCTCTCTGAAGAGGAGAAATTTGGAGGTTTTAATTAAGTCATTTTTAGTCTTCAGTAGAACAATTTCTTTCTACATATTTCCATTTTTACTCTCTGTGGAAACAACAGTCCTAAAAGGCTGCTGTTGTCTTTTCCATACTATAGTATTAGTAATTATATTTGCATCTGTTAAGTGCAGTGTGTAAGTTGCTGCACAGGTGTAAGTGAAGTTACAGTCCCTGTCTTCTAAGCTTATATGCTAATAAAGAAAAGGAAGTAACACAATATTCTATGAGTTTCTGATGTTCTTTTTGTTTTCCAGTGTTTAAAAAATGATCTCTTATTTATGGAGAAAGAAGTCAGCACTCTTTTTGTGTCAAGCAATTTTTGCCCAGTCTTTCTTTTCTTGGATTTGGGAAAAGGCAATTATAATTCTCATCACTTTCTGAAATCTCTCTCCTAAAAAAAAAAAAAAAAAAAAAAAGATGTATATAAAGTGTTTGCACGTTCATGGCAGCTTTATATTCATCTCTTGATGTCTATACAAGCAGTTCAGCTACAATCCAGATCATATCTGCAGGCCTATACTCCTTATTTCCAATCTCCTACCAGAGTTCCTGCCTTTGACTTGTTTTATATTTCTGCTGACACTTCTGATTTACGGAAAATTTGGCAGCTCTTAGTAGTTGGTTGGTACCTGCATGCTTGGAAATCAAATTTTAAATTTTGTAAGAATAATTTTCTTTAACTAGAGTAATTCCATTTAGGGCTTCTTATTTGTATTGAAGAGAAATAAATAAATATTTTTAAAAAAGTATCATCATCCTTTGCTTAAAACATAGAGGCGATATTTATGCATTTAAGACTAATGGAAATTAGCATGTTGAGATTTTCAATCAGTATTTGTTTTTTATATTGTCAGTATGATGTCTTTAATTTGTTTTTTTTGCATGCGGAGAGAATGTGAAATACGTTTAAAAACAGTGAAAATGATGTGGCTGTTTGAAAGATACGTAGAAAACAATCTAACAGAACTTCCATTACTTTAGTGGAAAGTACATTGGGTTTATTTAAAAATTAGTTATTGTTCATAATGCAGGCTTATGAAGCATAGGTGTAAATTACTAACACTTAACATTCCACTCTAACTTTGAACTCTATATCCCCAACAGGAGGTGACAAATCTCAAGGATGCAAAGCAATTATTGATTCAACAAAAACTAGAACTGCAAGGCAAAGTAGATAATATGAATTCAGCACTAGAACAGGAGAAAAAAGCCCAACAAGCTGTCAAAGATCATCTGAAAAAGAGAGAAGAAGAATTGAAGAAAGAATGTGCTGAAATTGAAGCTAAACTGGTTAGTATTGTAGAGGATTTGGGAGTGTTCCTTTGAAAAATATGCCTCTGCATTCCTTCAGGGAATGAGAGGAAGCAAAGAGTTGACTTTATTTTCACATTTTTTTCATTTTTAAATGGCAAGAGCAAATACATTCAGAAATCTTTTGTAAGACATAAAATAGCATAGGGGGAACTCAGGGGGGTGATAGTCATGTATAACACAGTTAGTAAGTTAAAAGTGATGTTTATAGTGTGGTAAATTGGGAATCTTTCATTTATAAGAAAAAAAAACGTTCCATTATTAAAATATTCCTGGATCGCCACTAGCCTTAAAATGTCTGAAGAAATTTGCAGACATACTGGGTAAATAACTGCCAGAATTGACGATAAGCAACAGTGTCTTTGCCCAGCACAGCTAAGGGCTCTGATAGTTGGAAGGTGGTTGTTTTTCAGTAGTGCCTTGTTTTCTCAGAACACAGAGATAAAAGATAAAGAAGAAGAAAATCGGAAACATGAGGAAAAAGAGACCAAGCTGAGCATGCAGGTCACAGCTCTGAATGAAAACTTGGCTACCATGAAGAAAGAGTGGCAGAGCAGTCAGAGGAGAGTGAGCGAGCTGGAGAAGCAGACGGATGATTTACGTGGGGACATAGCTGTCCTGGAGGCGACAGTGCAGAATAATCAGGATGAGAGAAGAGCGTTGCTGGAGAGGTAGGCTCTGGCCACGGTGTCGTGGAAGGGTAGTTGGGAACTGGTTAGCCTTACTTGGAAACCTTCTTTCACTTGACTTAGGGTCATGCATGCCTGCTCTATTTAAATCCGTTTCTGTTTGTAGAACCTGGGCTGTGAAACTTTCTTTGATTGTCTGTGCTAGAGCCTAGTAAACCATGGTATCAACAATCTGTGCTTTGGGCTTTGACAGGCCCTCAAAAAATCAACCAAAGCCATAGCTGTACCCTCGTACTTGGGGAGTTTTGCCCATCCCTGGGGGCCTGCTAAATGCATGGTGCACCTCTGAGCTTTGAGGCGTGTAGACCGTGACTTCTCGTCTCATCTACTATGTGCACCTTACTAGGTCTGATGGGGGTGCAGGGAACTGCCATTGCCTGAGTAAGCTCCCCTTATCCGTCACTCAGAGACTCCCCTGTCTTGAATGAATCGGAGTATGTGCACTGGTCTGTTCCAGAGGTCTGGAACTGTTTAGTGACTTTAATAGGAAAGAAGTTATGGACTTCTAAGTGTGTCCACTGTTCAGTGTTGGGAGGTTGAACATCTGCTGGATTAGACAGACTTTTTAAGGTTCGCTTCAAATATCTTCTTCCTCTTGCAAACCTAAAATCTTACTTTCTATAATTTTTTAATTGTCTTGGTACTATATTTATGAACATTCATTTAAGTAGAGCTCTTTTTCTTTAAGCATTGGGAATGCAACGTAGTGAGTGTTACCAGAGAGAGGGTAGGAAAAATAGGAAAAAAACACCTGGTAGACAAACATCTCTTTTTTTTTTTTTTTTTTTTTTGTATCCTGAGATGTTTGAAGGCAGAATGGAATATTTTTTTTTCCTCTACTGTCAAGCTTTCTGATTGGTTTTGAGCAATAGACTTTGAGTAAGGATAAGATTAGTTCATCTGAGATCCTTATTCTTCGGCAATATGTTGGTATGGTATGTCACGTTGTACTTGTCTATTAGCTGTTTTTTTTTTTTTTTTTTTTTTAAGTATAAAAGAAAAAACACCTTTTGAAATTAGCCTATTTCCAGTTAATCAGATTTCAGCGATTTGGGGGTGGCCTTGTAAAAAGATTTCTTCTGTGTACCTCTCTCTCACCAGCTTTGTGTCCTGTTGCACAGTGGTGCTTACCAGGGCCTACTGTTGACGGGCTTGTTTTGTGAGTAACTCCAGATATTAATAATTCTCAGATACTTGGGACCAATTGCAGATAATCTCAAGTTGACTGTTGTGCCAGAGCATTTTTTCTGAGATATTCAAGAACTTTTCCTAACAAGGGTATTTTTAGTGAGTTTTCTGAGTGACTTTCTCTGTTATGACAGCCTTCCTGAAGGAGGCAATGTGAATTGCTTTATATGCTCTGAAATATTTACTGTCCATCCTCAGGTGTATAAAAAGTGAGGGAGAAATTGAAAAACTTCAAACCAAACTCGTAGAAATGAAGAAAAAGCTGGACAACACCACGGCTGCAATGCAGGAGCTAGGCCGAGAAAACCAGTCATTACAGGTAGAATTTGATTTGAAGCCATTAAGTTATTGATGCTATGTATGGGGAACTCATGAGAATTTGTGTTGTATCAGTGCTGGGTTATCTTTCAAGACTGATTGAGATTTTATGTTCATGTTGCTGTCTATAACAGCAACATGAACATAAGTTCAAAGTTGGGAAGATTTTCTTCTTGAACAAATACACCTCTAAGTAATGTGACTGAATTAGTCCTTTTATACAGCTTTGAGTAACTTGTCCAAAGCAGTAGAAGAAAGCTAAATGAATTAAACTTGCATTTTAAATTTTTGCCTTTTTTTTCTCTCTGTATATATATTTAGATCAAACAAACCCAAGCTCTGAATAGGAAATGGGCAGAAGACAATGAGGTACAGAATTGTATGGCCTGTGGGAAAGGCTTTTCGGTGACAGTGAGAAGGGTAGGTATATTTTACCATGTCTCTATGGGATTGCTTTTCTGTTGCTTTCAATCTCTTTTACTTCAGATACAAACTTTAAGAAAGTGATTTAAAAAGTACTGTGATACTGAGTGTATCTCAAAACACTTATTTTTTGTAGTGCTTTAAATATTAAAAATAAGGTTTATGTCTGGAGCGAATATACAAATACAAAGGAATGTAAATCTGTGAAACCAGATGCATATGAATATATGAGACATCAATGTAGTCTGATTCTTTGTGACCATACCTTACTAAACAGAGGTTAGACAGGGAACAGACCACACGGCTAGGTTTTAGGTCCAGAGTCACATATTCTTTGCAGACACGTCTGTGGTCTGTGAAGGTTTGCATCCCTCCAACAACTGACCTGGCAGGGAAGCAGATGAGGGATGTTTGTGAGGTTCATCTTTGCAGTGCTCCCTGACTCAGACTTAAGTGGCTTATCCTGTCCAGCATCATTTGTAGCACTGTCCATTGGGAGCCTTTGAACAAAAACAGCTGGATCCTTTGGTTCAAGGGTACTTTCCAGTTTGAAGCAGTAGATAAAACATAGGAAGATTATGTTTTTGGGGACCAAAATAAGTTCAAGAGGACAGTTTCAAGAAGGGCCTAAGCTAGTGATGTTCACAAGCGACTCAGCTCATTTCTGAAAGCCGCATATAGTCTTCTGAATCTGTGAAGTACTCCTCAATATTTTACTCCCTTGCCCTTAGGAAAGGGTTTTCTTCTGTGCCCTTCTGTGTGTGGAAAATCCCAAAGGGCTATATTACTCTACCATTTAAAAATTTGAAATAACTTTTGAAAGAGAGTTGACTTGATGTGATAATGTTCTCTATTAATGGTCTCTTCCCATTACAGTGTAAATGATGTTCAATATGTATATTTTTTTCTCTTTCACAGCATCACTGTAGAAAATGTGGAAATATCTTTTGTGCTGAGTGCTCAGCAAAGAATGCCTTAACTCCCTCTTCTAAGAAGCCTGTCCGGGTCTGTGATACTTGCTTTAATGACTTGCAAGGATAACTGGCTTATCTTGAGTGACAAGGATAAGTTACACTAAAGTTTAGAATTTCTGTCGATGCACTTCGTCCCGCACTCAGACTACTATTCAGTTTGGACAATGATTGTAACACTTGGCAAAATTTAGTATATTTTAAAATGTTTATTGATACCAAGTAAAACTATTGTATTTTTTGTGAGACATGGGCTCAGATCATCCATAGCTTATTGCCATTTATCCTGGAAAGAGCTTCTATGTCTAGAGAGAAATACCCAGTTATTTGTAAATAAAGTTTAAACAGAGGAGTAACAATGTATTTTTTTATCTTTTCTTTTGTTCAAGAGAAACAGCATTTATGTGATATTGCAGTTTATTCTTTTTTCCTTCAAAGAAAAAAGAAGATGCAAAAACCTGTGAGGATTTTGTGTATCAAATGTTGCTGTAATGGCATAACTAATTGTTGCATCTGATTGCATAGCTGATGTTCTTTACAATTCCTTGTGATTTTTGTTTCCTCTTTTTGTCTCTTGTTCTTGAGATTTCTGTAAAGTTCAACTCCACAATGAGGGTGAACAGCGGGACTCACCTCCAACTCAGAGTTTTGTCTGCAAACGCAGAAATCGTTGCAGTGCCAGCACCTATGTCCTTACCCAGCTACAGCACCTGAATATTGGAATATCTGTGCACATACTGTACTGCATCGTTTCCTTGTGTGTGTGAGAGAATTGGTGTGAACAAATGCTGAGAGTTTAGCTGCCATTGTAGGAATATTGTATGAGGCTATCCCATGTTAATTGATTTCACTTCTGCACATTTGATAAATGGAATTTAATAGTCCCAAAAACCTCATATAGGCATCCTAAAAGCGAAGAATCAGTATTTATAGTAGCCTGTACTCCATCTGAACAATTGCCCATACGCTGGAAGCCAAAAGAAGACCTTGTTTTCCTAAGAGACGTGTAGGAATTCCACGCTAGGTAGTCAGCATGCTAAAACCTTCTGAGACTGCTGCAGTTTTTCTGATCTCTACTCCCATCCCTTCCTCCAGCTTTTGCTGGAAGAAGTTGAATTTATACTACACCTAACAAACCTGATTTTTCTGCTACTGCATTTGAACTTGTGTTGCTGAACTTTTCTTAGCAGGTCTTGACTGGTATGTTAGTTCTGTGATTTAGTCTGCTCAGAAGAGTAGTGTGAATCTCCTGCTACTGGCTTAGTTGTAAGCCAAACAACTCCATTTAAGAGATCTCTCTCTCTCTCTCTCTAAATGTCTTTAGACATTTGTTCATCTTTTTTTATCTGTTCTCGCAACAGACTTTTTTGGCAGAGTTTACTCAAACCTCTTTATTTTTTTCATTATTTACTTGCCCCTGTTTTGTATTGCCTATCTGTCTCTTAACTTTTTCCCCTTCCAAAATAGGTATCTGGTACCACAAAACCATTAGGGATATTTCTTTTGAGATAAAGTTCTTCCTTCAAATATTAAGGAATCCTTTGTCTTGAAAATCCAGTTAAATCATCCACTGTCCAGGACCTTTTCTATCTTAGAATATTGTGTTGATTGTTCAAAGAGAAATGCGGCCTGAAATCCTCTATTTCTTGACCAAGTTAAGAAAACAAATTCTGTTACAGTGATGGCAGCTTAGCCATCTTTAGGCAGGTTAGTTTGCTTTTATCTGTTGGTAGCACTCTGTGTGAATAGAGAGTCTCTGTTATAAAAATGTCTTAAGCCTGCCTAACAGTGAATTGATTACTTAACTCCTGTTCCCCAGATTTAGCGATCTGTATGCTTCATATCCCGTGCTAGTTTCCTTATATAATTTTAAATTTGCACCCATTTTTTCTTCCTTACAGAGAAGTTCTCTGTACATTTTTGTATTTTTGAAAAGACTGCTGATGTGCAAAGTGCATAGCTGACCATGGAAAGGCTTGTAACACAAGCAAGGTGTATCTAAAGTACTTGCCAGCATTTCTGGTGCAGGTATATACTTGAAAATTGCCTCTCTACAGAAATAATTGCTTCAAGAGATATGGATTAACAGAGCCCTTGGACTCATCATTGCTCTTGGTCAGTGTAATCTCTGCCTCTGGGGAGATGGATTTCAAGCCTTCCCTCGTCTTACCCCATGACTGGGACACTGAGCAAGGTGCAGATGCCACGCTCTTGCTGCAGGTACCACTATGTCCTGCTGTACAGCACAGGTGCCCGTGCTGCCTGGCAGGCGAAGGACGATCACGTGGAACAAAAGAGACTTTAAGAGGGAAGAGAAAACCACCTGCATGATTACATGAAGGGTAAAGTGCATGAAGCAGAGGAAGCTGGAGGCCTCTCAAGGAGACTAAGGGAAATGGCGAAGAGACTGCCTGTGTTAAGGCAGTGTACCTCTGATCTGGTACCTTTGCAAGCCAAGGAGAGCGCTCTGTCCTAAAGAGGAAATGGTAGAAGCTCAAGTAGAGTTGATCTTAATTCTGCCTTTTGGGATGCCTTATGAAGCCTGTGTGATGGCAGACAAGGTCCTCTCGGCTGGTGGCAGAAGCAGTGGGGTTGTTTGGCTGCAGAACAACCTTCAGTCTGGAGCTTCCACCTTCAGTGGGAAAGACAGCTTGATTTATGAAGGTGGTTGTTGTTTTTTCTTTTTTTCTACTGACTGGTTTATATGATCAGTTTTTTGAGGAAATGAAAATGCTTTAAAAAGCATGTTTATAGAAAGAAGGGTTGTTGGGTTTTTAAAATAAGGAACAAGAGTGTTAGGGTAGAAGCTTTCATCCTTGAAATTTGAATCTGCAGCAATAGTTGCAGAGTTCTGCAGCTTTTCACTGGAGTAAATGTATGGCTCCATTGCTAAATTTTCTGCTCCTAGCTTTGTGCTTATGATTCTCCATGCTGCTCTGTATTCATTAACGAGTTAGTGGCATAATAGGCCAAATCATGCTCTTAGTCTTTCTGCCAGGTTAGAAGTTGTATAAAAACTCAGTAGAATGGCCCTTAAGATGCATAAAAAGGGAAATTGGAAGGAGAAAAGCTTTGTTACAATTTTCCCTGCGGCTTCTGAATGTTTTGATTGGCTGTTGGCACAGATAGGTTGTCAGTGGGTATGTGGTTGCTTGTTGCATTGCTTTAAAAAATAAATAGAAGAAAACTAGTAAGAGGTCTGGTTGATTTCACTGCACTGGTTTAAAAGATTCCAGGCAAAATAGTCTTAAATACTCATCTGCAGATTGAAAAAACAGAAACAGAGGGGAAAAAATAATAAAATGGCCCAAGAGACCAGAATCCCGGGAACGAGAGAAAGTTTGAGGATGTGTTTTAACAGTCTCAGCAGCAAGAACCAGATTGTGCGGATTCACCAAGGGAACAGTCATTGTAGAACAAGAGATGGAAAAAAATGGTGAAAACCACAGGTCAAACCAGGGAGTGTGTAGGCTTCTCGAGCTGCCTTATGATTACTAGCCATTACTGTCCCATCAGGAATGGGACAATAAAGTGTGGGATTTGTTCTTCCAATTGAATTAGTGTCCCACAGAAGGGACCATTGGAAGCGCCGAAGAAGCTGAATGCGAGAGATGGGCTGCTGTGTGGACCAAGGCAAACTGTGGAGGCTGTCTGAGCAGTGCAGAGGATGTTCTTGTTGAGGGAGTCTTCTTGGAGATCTTTCTTTCCCCAAAGAGACGTGATGTCCTTTCTTGTTGCTTCCAAAATGCTAAATCCCTTTTTTGTCCTTCTATCCTGCAATTCTTATGGAGACACAGAGCGCTGCAGAGCTGAGTGATGAGCTTCTGATCGCAGCTGGGTACGCTTCACTGCTTCTGCCCTTATCTCCTTCCCTTCCCCAAATCGTCCCCTTGCTGCATGGGACGAAGAAAGAGAATAAAATTAATGTGTTGCAATAGGAAAAGCTGCTGCCAGTGAAGAGCCAAAAGAAATGTCCTTCTGCAAGTTCCAGCAGAGGCAAGAGGCTGTGGGTTTGGAGGGAGCTCATTTTTCAGCTGGCTGCGTTCCCTGGAACCCAGACTCGGCAAAGTCTGACTGTAGAGCACAGTGCGGCTTTTCCTGTTTTTGGAAGTAAGGAGTAACCAAGTTCTCATGGATTGCAGAGCACTGGTCCACAAGAGCAAGGAATAATAATTTATGTTGCTTTTAGGGGTGAGTAGAATTACTTATGAATCCTTACTGGAACTTTCTTGGTGAAGCAGGTAGGGGTTTGTGAGCAGAAGAGTGAAGCAATCTTGCCGTGTTTGTATTACATTAGCAAGAAAGATTAAGTCTCATGTACTAGGTTTAAGTAAGAGAAGTGACCTTCCTATAGAAGAGGGGAACTGGAAAACTCAAGTACTTTTCTAGATTTAAATGTCAGTTAAAAACAAAGTGTTAGCAAATGCTTTAAGCAAAACTTAAAAATTTATGAGCAGCACTTGGTGGCTGACAGAAAACTGCTGGAGCTTAAGTTCAAACAGAACAAAAACTACGTCAAGAACACCAAGAAAAACCTCTGGAACGATACTGTGGTTTGAATATTTTGAAGCTGTTTGCTAAAATACTCCTCCCACTCTCATATATCCCTGGAAGACTAGGAAACAACACTGTCACTTGCACTGTGCACTTTTTGCTGTCTAACATAACTGCATATGATCCACAGCTAGTGGAATGGTATGTGTTAGTTGTAATCATTAGACAGAAAGTTTATCTTTTTCACTGAATTATACCTGTCCCCGCGTAATTCCTTTGGATGAGATCGTCACCTGAGAGTATATGTAACAACAGAATGTTGTTTTTGTGGAGCTTCATTTGAAGATTTGAAATCGAGTATGCGAACAGGATGTATTTTCAAAGCCCTTGCCCTGTCCTGTTTTAAATTTTTAAAGTCTTGACCTCAACATCCCTTCTAGGATAAGTTTAAAATTAATGTCCACCTGGCGTGTTTCTCCAGAGACAATAAATGATTGCAAAAACAGCAATAATTAGGTAGTAAAATCCCTCTTCAGAAACTCTTCTTTTAGGTTATTACTTTCATTTTAAGGGACACTGAATAAAGTTGTGTGTGTGTGTGCGTGTGTGTCTAGAGAGAGAAAAAATCAGATGCCGCTTCGGCTCAGCGTAGGGAGCAGCTCCTTGTGTCGTGTAGTTAACTCTGCTTTTGTGTGTAGCACTCACACGCTCTGCACTCGCTGCAGCAGGTGGGGAGTATCTGCTCACTGGGTTAGGTAAAGTGCATTTGAAGATGACCAAAACCCTGTTGACCCTTTCGGTACAACTTTGCTAAGAAAGCAGAAGCCTGGGTGGGAAATTTTCCTTTTTTTTTTCCTTTCTCCATAAAACCTTAAATTACGAATAAATTCATCTTCCTGTCTTTTTGGGGTAGGGAGGTCTAGGAAGAGTGATGAGAGAACATGTTCATGGCGCCGGTATTGGCAGGTCCGGGCTCTTGCTGTTGGCTTTGCTGCAGAGGACTCTGCTCTGTCACACTAAATCCCAACTCCTGCTGCAAGAGAGATGTTTAAAGGAATGTTTCTCTGGCCTAGCAGATACCAGAACTTTTTATAGTAATGTGTTCAAAATGCTGCTTGTATAGGATTTGTCACTTTTATAAGAAAAGAAAAAAATAAAAAATACAAGCCCACCATTTGATGCCGTTACATACAGTTTTGTTTAAACTACCTCTCAGTGTGAAATTCAACCATTAGGATAGTTTAAATGGTCTGCTCACTGTCATGTTATGTAAGAGTGTAGTGAATGCCAAACTGCAAAAGTTTATCACCAAAAAGGAAAAAAATAATTCTTTGTGTATGTGTTTGCAAGTATGCGATGGTTTCAAGTTATCGTAAACTCCATATTGTTTAACCTCTGTAGTTTCAATCCTGCTGGACAATAAATAAATCGTAACCACAAGCTTTCATAATCATGGTTTGTTGGGTAACAACATGGGTAACAAGAATTTTGGATACAACTTTGTCATTTGGCTATAGAAAGCATCATTCACCAAATGAACCAATAATTGTTTGGGTTTTTTTTCAATTTCTGCAGTACTCAAGATGTGAACTTGATGAATGGTAGGCTGTAATCGATGTGTGCCACAAGTTGCATTGTCCTTTTTTTTGCCTCCTTTCTGAATTTTAATGATCAGTTTCTTATTACAGATGTGAATATTGCGCACACGACTTATTTTCTGTATAATTGTATAAATATATGAATGGAAAAAGTTTTAAGTTCTTACCCAATATTTAGCGGTAATGTATTATAATAGCCTTATGATACGGTTTTACCTACAGAATACTGCACTGCTTTTAAACTGGATCAAACCATCTTCATAGGGGTGGATAGGTGTCTGCATGAGTGTGTGGGTGTGTGGTTTTTTTTTTTAATGAAGTTTGATTCTTTAAGTCCCATTTTCAATGTTTGTGTTTGTTACTCGTGATCATGTAGTTGTGCCTTACATTGTGAAAGAGTTTAGTCCAGTGTGCACTGTAAATCCAAAACTCTGCAGTTTGGAAGGTGGCTGTGGATTTGGACAAAAAAATGACACCATGCATCAACCAGCTCTGTATAAAGAACGATGAAATGTTATTGAAATGTAATTTTTGTTTTCTAATCTGTTAAAGGAATGATGAATGACAATAAAAAGTTAGACCTTTCTAATAGACCAGTTCTGTCATTCAAAACTATCTTGCCTTACTGTAGGCAGCATAATTATTTTAAGATAAGGAATGCATTGATGAACTGCTGCAAAACC
The DNA here is from genome assembly GCA_013389825.1 of Crypturellus undulatus. Taxonomy (NCBI): domain Eukaryota; kingdom Metazoa; phylum Chordata; class Aves; order Tinamiformes; family Tinamidae; genus Crypturellus; species Crypturellus undulatus. The sequence continues at coordinate 62,384 of VWPW01025273.1, forward strand.
ACACACTTGAGAACAGGCTAAACTTTCCAATTTCTTGGTCAGGTGGGGGCTGCAACAAAAGCTTTCACTGTCATGAGGCGGCCGTGGTAGACGCTCCAGGATGCTTTTTCCATTCCACGTATCTGCTTACGGCTACTGGGTATCAAGGTTCAATTAAAATTTGTCTTCAGACATATGACATTCGAGATAGTCTGAAAGTTTGTGTAACTGACAGACTCAGAAGTTTTTGTTTTTAAGACCAATGGAAGAACATTAGGAGGAAAGTCTCTTTAAGGGTCCAACCTGGTGACTTAGCGATGCGCAATCGATCAGCCCCGTGACAAAGAGGTTACTGAGTTATGGGGCATCCCTAGCCCACATGCAAAGGTGACCCAGCTCGAGAGGGTAGGAGGCACCACCACATCCCAGCAGGTTACTGGTGAGGAGCTGGTTTGGGTGCGACACCTGAACTCGTGACTAATTTTCTTCAGCAAAGGAGGCTTCAGCAAAGGAGGCTTAGCTCAGCAAGCTGAGGAGGCTTGATGACTTCCCGTGGTGAGATACCTGGTAGTGGATACCTAACCTCTTCTGGGCAGTCCTCGGCTGTATGGCTCCTTTGTTTAGTTCGCTGTGAGATAATTTCCAACACCAAAGATTAGAGATGGAGGAGGAGAGAGAGACATTTAGAGTGACTACAGGTCTCTCTTAGTAGTAACTTGCTTGAATGTTGCAGCAGGCAGTTGCAGAGCAGAGGTCTCTGTGGGGGAAGAGATACTCTAGGGGAAGGGATGCTCTACTAGTGTCTCTTCTAGTATCTCTCAAAAAAAGTGTCTAGAAAGTGCATACTCTTCTGACGTGGACCGCAAATGTGGGATAGCAGGGAAATATTGAATGGTTTAATGCAAAAGATGATGCTTAACTTGTTGAAGTCAAGTTGAAAAGATAAGAAAGAACAAATTGAACTCCAAAGCCTAGTGATGGACTGGGAATACACAATCCATAATCTGATGAATCTGTTGGATGATTAAGTGATGAAAAAACTTCAAGTAAAAAAATCTCCTGTATTTGGCTTAGAGAAAGTGACACACCTTGGGACTTTATTTTCTGTGTATTCACCCACACATACACACATATATATTTTAGCATGCCTATAGGAACAGAAAGTTTTCAGAGGAACTGGAGATATTAAATTCACTTTGGAAGTTAGTAAGAACCAACACAACATTTGCCTTTACAAATCTACCTGATCAAGCACCTTGTTAATGTGCAATATAATGTTACAGTTTAGTAGATAAATAGGGATAACTATGGCAAGCAATGGTCAGAGAGATTCCTACGGTTTGGATTTTGTGAAATTTATTAATACAGTTTGAAGGAGCTCTGAAAAACTCCTCTAGGTCTTTCTGTTGAATGTGTTTTCCTGGCTAACATATTTTTCCCCTGTCCTGCTTTCTGGGAAACAATGATCTGTCTTAAAACTTACCTGGGTGGCTAGAGCCTTCTAGCTGCAGCTAAAGAGCATACAAGTGGGATTCATTTGTTGTGCACCTCATTTGCCCCTCTCCAATTTATTCCTAGATCCTGTGACCAAAATTCACCACTTCTGTCTAGTCAAGTCAGAAGTCTGTAGCTTTCAGAAACTTAAGGAATGTCAGAAGGAATGGCTGTGTTATCTCCACAGTAGTCTCCCACTGGATCCGTCAGTGTTCTTGACATTAAATTCCAGAGGATTCATCTGGGAAGCAGAAAATGGTTCTTTTCTTGGTTTCATGTTGCTTAGTGCTATTGGAGATTGCAGTTTCTATCTGTGACATCCACGTTTTCTGTAACAAGAAGGAAATTTTTTTAATCCTAGAGAACCTGAAAAGTTCTACTCATTCAGGTACATAAACATCATAGTCTTGAATTCTACTCTATGTCTTTTTAGGCCCATGCTTCTAATTCCCAAAGTAAACGTGAATGAACCCAGAACCTCAGTTCGAGGAGTTACCTGCTTCAAGTATGAACCAGGGACTTGGGAACACAAATGAGAAACACACATTGCTTTGCCCTGTAAAACATCCATCCACTGTGCCTTATTCTTAAGAATTAAATTTGAAGATGAGAGATGCATATTGCGCTTAGAGGAGCCTAGTGAAGTCTTCTGGGCCAGGCAGGACTGTATCCGGGGGAGGCTTTAACTTCTTTGGAGGGGCTGACTGGCCTTGTTCCTCTTATTATGGACAACATTCCAAAACTGGGAATTTTTTAGCAATCGGGAGTGAAAATGTTCTGAAGTGAGGGTGCGACCTGCCATCAGCCTCGATATACAATTGACACAATTTCTATAACAAATAGAAAATGTGAGCCAGCAAAATGAGGAGGTGTGTGGGGGGGTTGTTTTGTGTTGTTTGGCTACATTGCTAGTACAGTATTGCCCACGCTGAAGACTTCTGTTGGGAAAAAACATCTTTGGGTCGTTAAAAAGGAAAAAGAAAGAGGTACTTACCTTGGCGGTCTCAGTTTGTGCTTGTAGCAAGAAGACGGCTATGCACTGCCCATACCTGTTTTCATGCTGTATTAGGAAAGCGTTTCGCAGGCTGAAGACTATGGAAAAATGCAGGGAGATAATATAAATTACTTCATGTAACTGTCACTCCAGTTTTCCACCACATTGACTGTAAGTGATATATTTAATCATATTTTCTGATTTTAAATAGAGCAATGCACCTTCATGGGGGGGGTCTTTTTTTTTCTTTCTTTTTTTTTTAACCCGTGTGTGTGTTTGTGTGCAAAGCCCTATTTCATTTATTTAATTTCAAAGCAGTATTTCTGGCTGTATTCATTTGTTTTTCTTTAATTTTTAAATAATCGTGCTATTGGGACCCTGCAGGAGAAGTTCACCCGTCTCTTGGGGTACAGGGACGTCCTTGTGGTATAATCCCGGGTTCACACAACATGGGTTATTGTAAACAGGAGCACTGGTTGCTGTACACACAGGGTTGCCCCAGCCCTGCTCTTCCCCTGGCCAGCCCCAGGCCACCAGCCCCTTTTCAAGGCTGTGACAGCTACAAGGTCCTTGGGACAACCACTCGTCTGATTCCTGGGGTTTCTCTGGTGGAGTGTCCTCATACCAACTCTTGCTGCTGTACAATGTTTCGTTGCAATGTTTCTGCATAGGATTTACAGTCAGATCTCAAAATTATTTCCATGAGATAAAGAAGTGCCATATGATCCCAATTTTACAAAAGAGGAAAGTGCAGCGTGGGCCAGGTAAATTCATGCGGCCAAACAGTCTGCAGAGGAAATTTGTAGCAGCAGCAGGGCTGTATTTCAGAACTCGTGCGTATGTCTGTCTGCAGTCAGTGGGAAATATAGCTAGCCTAATATTCCTAAAAAGGATTTTTTGGGGGCATTGCTCAGCAACCAGCTCTCAGCAGTGGTTTTTTTGAAGAAAAACTGCAATAGTAAAGATTACCAGACTTCGATAGAGCCCTTCCTTCCACTTTAGTGCAAAACTTTCTTAGTGGACTGATAATAAGAAATTGCAGAGATTAAATCCAAAGCAGAATGTTAAAAGTGAAGCAGTTTCCAAATTGGAAGACGTATTGCTGCTTACTCTCTTCAGAGATGAATTCCCGTGATTACACTTGGGTATAAAGTTATATCTCTTGTATTAATACCTGCTATTTGCAGATAGTTCTGCCTTTAGGGCAGGCTTGCTGGTGTTATGGACATACCATGATATTCNGGAGTATGATATTCTTACTCTTCTACTGATACGCGACAGCCTTTAGGCTACAATTATATGGCATAATTATTAACCTGGCCTGCTGTCGAAAGGGTCCTTCTACATTGCTGCAGTATAGATATACAAATATACATACATATATATATATATATATTTTTTTTTTTCCTCTGGACGCTCTATTGAGCTAAATTTCCTTCCAAAGCAGGCTCAACCTTCAGCAAAGTGATGGATGCAACCTACTTGTAAGATCAAAAATCAGGATTTCACTTTGGATTAATGTGATCGATCGCTCCAAGCCGCGTGCTGCCCTGCACAAGCAGCTCTCTACACCCAGCTAGTCTTCACCACCACCATGGCCTCTCCTTGAGGCTGCAGATAGGTCAGCAGCCTTCCCCANGCTCCAAGCTGCCCTGCACGAGCAGTTCTCTACATACCAGCTAGTCTTCACCACCACCATGGCCTCTCCTTGAGGCTGCAGATAGGTCAGCAGCCTTCCCCACGCCCACAGATTTTTGGGGGGATATTTAATCTTGTAATTTTTTCTTCAGAGGAACATTTTCCAGTGACATGGGCAGTTTCGCTCATTATTTTAGGCAGAGCGGTGGGAATCCGAACTGCAGGTCAGCGTAGCCTACAGTCATTGTCACCATCCTTTGGAGCATCCTTTGGCCACAGCATTCGAACGCAGCGGATGCCAGGTGGGAAGAAGGCTCATCCTCATGCCGAGGGTCGGAAGGCTCATCCTCGCGCTCATCCCTGTTGGTGCCCGCGGGGTGGGAGCGACAGCCGCAGCCCCTGCGCCCTGTTCCCGCAGCGCGCGGAGCTGCCGCCGTCGCACCGGCGCTGGGCGCTGCAGGAGCGCGGTGCTGCCCTGGAGAGCAGCCCGCTCGGGTGCTTGATTTACACGGGGCCGGCGAGGAGGCACAGGCAGCGTCTGGAGTCTGCCTAAAGGAAAGATTATTCTTCCTGTGCTGCAGCCCTTACCTCATCTTTAGTCATTTGCTTTTTATGCCCTACCTTTATTTCCTGCCAGCATTGGTGCTGAATGCCAATTAGCCCGAGTGACTGCGTTTCAAGGTTATAATAGATTTTATGGGCTTTAGAGTTATTTTCCACATCTATTGCTCTCCTACCAAGCATTCCAGCTCCCCGAGCTTTCCCTCCTTGCCCTTAGGATGAGGATGCAGGTCCTGGAGCCCAGCAAGCAAGGCAAAAATGACTTGTGATGGATTTCCATGTGCTCATGGGCCAGCGAGGAGGTGAGCAAGCAGCGAGCAGCAGCAGCAGGTAAATATGCAATGCATCGACTTGCTGTTTATCAAAGCATCCACATACACCTGGCACGTACCTGCCACGTGGAGGGGATCGAGGTTTCTCAGGAACAGCCTGTCCAGCGGGATGGGCTGGTCGAGGACTGTGCAGAACCCTCCCTCCCTCACGAGCGACTGCAGCTCCGGAGTGAGGGAAGGACACGCAGGGATGGAGCTCGTGTCCGAGCCCCCGTGTTTCTAGGAGGAAACGAAGCTGATGATTAGCTGGCCATCCGCCTTCTGCTCCCAAAACCTGGGCGCTAAACAGCCCTAAACTGCTTGTTTTTTCCTATCAAAGATGCTAGGACAGTTTCTGTGCCTGAGCAACTGCAGAAACCCCTTCTCTGAAAGGCACCTCTGACCTGTTGAAATCTCCCCATTTATTAAAAAAAAACAGTGGAAACAAAGGCAGGAAAAGAATGAACCTAAGACACTCAGAGGTCTTTTTTCCTCCTTTTCCTTTTTATTTTATTTTCTCCGAAAGCAGCAGGAGGAGATATTCTCCCCTCTTTGGAGGAACATTTTCCCCACCTCCCCTGCAGTGTGTGCAGGATGTTGAGCCCTGGGACCCTGGACGGGTCCAGCCCTCACAGAGGAGGGATCAGCCCTCTGGCACATCCCCTCCGGGGGCCCCTTGGATGCCCCCTCCCTCCCTCTTGGCAAGGGCTAGGGAAGGGTGTTGCTAGTCTGGAGCCTCGCAAAATCTCACATAAAAGCAAAACAGCTGCCTTTTCTTAAAAAAAAAAATCTCTTTTGAAATCAGGCACTAACTTCTTGAGAATTAGAGCAGGTCTGCTTTGCCTGCATTTCCATCAACTTCATAAGCTTAATTAGCTAGATATCCTTTGACACAGGAGCTTGAGGAATTCCTAGCTGCCCGGTGCTTTTTGGGTGGCTAGATGCTGAGCTTGATCTCACATAGACCTCTCTCCATAGCCTCTTTCATCAATAGATTCAAATGCATTTTCTTAAGAATTCTAGGCATGGAGAGGCAACATAAAATAGGGCTATGTCAGAGATGAGAATAAAGCCAGGCTTCCATCTGCTTGTTTATCCTTTTTTTTTTCTACTTCTTTTCAACAGTTCTGACATCTCTGGAATAAAAATTTCTCAGATCACTGGTCTGAGTGATGAGGGGAGCATTAGGAAATCACTTGTGTTCTCAAAACTCTCCTGAGCTGCAGGAACACAGCGCGATCCAACAGCATCAGAAAAATGCTAAGGACCGGTGAAGTAAACTGTTTATCAGGGCGCTCCAGCAACATACAGAATCCAGAAACAGGATTTTGAATTGATGTGCCTGTTTGCTATTTTCATAGCAAGTGTCACCTTTCACATTTATTAGTTTTCCTGTATTTTTCTCTTTCAAAGATCAGTCTATTAAGATACATTCAAAATATTTGCCAAGCTGCAGAACACAATCATCGTCTGTAACCACAAATGCCTCTAGTCATTGTTACCTTTTTGTTACGTTTAATTTTGGTAATTAATAGGAAATCGTCAAATAGGAAGAGGTAGACATCAAGGAGTCTTGTGCTTTCTACGGAGAAAAGCAAAAAAAAATCAATTTGGTGGCATGATTATTTTAAGGGACACATCTGTGTTGAGGCACATCTATAAATCACTCTATGTCGCAAAATCATTTTAACAAAGAAGCGTGATTTCCAAGACAACACTCGTTTCCTAGTCTGCACTCGCAATACATCACATAAAAAGCATGTGCCTGTGGATGATTGTGGCTATTAACATTTGTAGCTTGTAGCAGCTGCCTTATTACAAACAACCAGTTTCCTATCGCTAAAAATGACCTGGATCCCTTGGAGTACCTGTGAATACAATGGCCAGCATGCTCCAAACCTAATGAGATTAACAGGACACCTTCTGAAATCTGCAGAGGTAATTCACATGGATCAAATGTTAATTGATGGCGTTACAAGGGACTTTCAAAAGCTACACAAAATAGTAGGTTCGTCTTTTATTCCTAGCTCGGAGATCACAAAGAGCTAACAAGTATAATGATAGATTTCTGTGATCTTTAAAATCTGATTTAAAAATTTTAACCTTAAAACCTTTATCAAGCTTCTAACGTTGTTAAAAGCTCAGGTATTTTTATCATAGAAGTAACAAGAACCATTTATAAGAAGGAAGAAAAAATTTTAAGTAATTTACTGCAAGAAATCTGGACTGCAGAGTCCCCAGGAAGGTCTCTCTTGAGGCGACTTTGCAGAGTTTGGTCATTCATTCAGCCTTGGTCCCTATTACAGTCTCTACTCTCCCTTTCCATGACCCTTCCTTTTTTATTTCCCTATCTGATCCCCGTCTGCTACTCTATTTCACTCCCAGAACCACTTCCTTTTTCTGCTACAGGCTTTATCCATTGTAATCTGTCCTCTGACTATTCCCTACCAATTGTATCTCCAGGCACGGGAAGTGCTCTCAAATGCCTGCCTAAGCTACGTAACAAATACAGAGCACTTTCAGAGCTGTGGCTTCCAGACAGTTTGCAGGGAGCTAAAATAATTTCTTGGGTGTTTGGTTCTGAAAGGCTCTGGTTTAAAAACGTCTCATTAGGGCTGCTGACAAGGCACCGTCAGTAACTACTGCAAGTGTTCACAGCATCGTAGCCGGGCATTGGTTGGAAGCAGCGTCTGGAGGGTCAAGGCAGAGCCAATTGCTCAGGGCCTGGTCCTGTCAAGTTTTGAAGTGTTCAAGGATGGACACTCTGCAACCACTCTGGGCCTCCTTTCCAATATTTGATCAAAGTTTTCCAAATATCCTATTGAAATGGCCCATGTTGCAACTTGCGTTTCCACCTCTCATCCCTTCGCTGTGCACCTCCAGGAGACTTCGGCTCCACCGTCCCTATAGCAGGCACTAGGCAGTTGAAGACAGCAGCAAGATCCCCCCCTGAATCTTCTGTTCTTAAAAATGGACAAACCAGTTTTCTCAGCCTCTCTTCAAACATTATGTGCTTATCATACTTTTTGCAGTTCTGCAGCCTTTGTTAATTAATTTTTCTCTCTTGTGAACAAGTTATTGTCCGGTTCAGCAAACATCCAAAGCGCTTTAAAATGTGGAAATTATAAATTGTCTCCATTTCCTTGACGGATTTAACATTTTTGTTTTAAGGGTGATAAAGTGTCATTCTCAAAGATTTTTTATGATGAATTCGACATCCATGGGAATCTTATCTTCTTCAACTGCCTTTAATTCTTGAATTTAAAATTTTCTTTCAGAAATTTTCCTTTTTTATATAGACCTTACAGAGTGCTAATTCAGAGCTTTTTGACTCTTCTCTGTCTCTGCTTCGCACTACCAGTTTAAATCATTTTTTAATTGTGCTATTTTTAATTAGTAGCTGATGGCAGAAGGAGGAGACATTTGATCCCTGAAAATTCTGACCAAGTATCTTCATTTCCTCAGATGGAAGCTATTGCTTGCATTTCCTGTATCATCTGTATCATCTCAGTTCCAGGATTACCAAAAAATCACGTGTAAGGGTAGTCTCACTGATTTCAGTTTCCTTCATAGAAGCAGAGTGCACCTTAATATCAGACTTGCATGAGTCTGATGAGATCAGAGCTGTGGCTTTAGGAGGTGCTTCTTTCTGGTGTGCAGCATCCCATTTGAATTATGATTTCTTTTTGTGTGTGTGTGTGTGTGTCTTGGAAGATACCTCATCCAGACAGATGGCCAAGTGCCAGACGCTGTTATGCTGGAGACTGCAGGCAGCTGGCTGTCACGGTGAGTTATGCTCATGCCGCCTTCTCCAGTTTCTTATTACATGCAGAAATGTAATGTCACAGGAAGAAATGTAGATGGCTGGTGGAAACCCTTACCTCACTGCTTCAGGGTTGTGCTAGGAGGGCAATGTCTGCAGAGGGAAGTGTTAGCAGGAGAGGAAGGACCATGCTTGATACGGTTTCTTCCTCCTTTCCCCATCTTCTCTGGAACATCAGCAGCAATATTTTCTTCTGGTCTCCATGTCCCTTGCATTGACTTCTCCTCTGCTACTATAATTTTGCCTCTCCTTGGTCTTGTCCCACGCAGGGAGAGGGAAAAAAAAATCACATAGGTAAAAAGGACCTTGTCCTTTTGCAGCTCCCTTTACAACAATGATGGTGATGGTGAGAGACAGAGATGTCACGTATTGGACACTTGCTGTCTTCACCTCTGCCCTTCCACCNAGTCTTGTCCCACGCAGGGGGAGGGGAAAAGAAAAACACAGGTAAAACAGACCTTATCCCTTTGCAGCTCCCTTTGTAACAATGATGGTGATGAGAGACAGAGAAGTCACGTGTTGGACATTTGCTGTCTTCACCTCTGCCCTTCCACCAAGTGGTCAGGGAATTTTAAGGCAGAGACTGTGCCCCTTTCTGCCAAGCCACCATGCAGCCCTTCAACCACCTTGCCTTCCAACAGCCTCTCAAATGTGCATCATGTCCAGGCTCTGCTTCCTCCTCAGGAAAGAATGGAATCTTCCTGCTCTACTCGGGCAGTGATTCTTCAGCGGGTTTCCAGCAAGAAACCCCGTGCCCTGTTACAGTGGTGCCCCAGTGTCTGGAGGTGGGAGCCGGTGCCAGGGTGAGGGGCTGCTGCTGGCAGTGCTGGAGAAGTCAACATAGCACAGCGATCCCGCAGGTCAATGGCACGAGCAAGTCCTCTGCTGAGAGAGCCCTATTAATAATAGGGAAGCCACTCAGCGTGACACCACCTTCTTTTTCCAAGCTATGTATCAAAGTAACTCCCTTAGCAAAGATGTTCAAATCTGAAGTATAAAAAAAGAAAAAAAGCCCACAAACTTTGGACTTTTCAGTAGTAATAAATACACCATGCAAAGGACACAGTGACGGATACGTAAGGTGTGTTAACATCAGTCAAGGAGTACACAAGATACTTTGTCTAAAATCATCTAAATTTCCTCTGTCCTTTTGCCACGGGCTTGACTACGACAACAAAACGTTGCTTTTGAAAGAAAGGACGCATTGGCCAGTCAAGTTAATTTCTTCAGCAGCTGAAGAACATCTTGAACATCCAGACGGGACAATCAGTGATCATGTGGATTACTCATCCTTTTGGCAGTTTGGCTTTTTCCCAGTCTCACTGTGACAAGCAGTATGATTGCTTCCTCTCTCCGGCACCTGCCCAAATCCTGGGACACAGGTTCATTCTGGACCCACCATGTTCTGGACCCAGAACATAATTCTGTTAGCCTAGTTGCTAGTACAGATAGGTTTGGGAATATTACCTGCTAGTGTTAATCTCCCTTCATGAAGAAGTCTGTTCGTTGAAGACAAAATGTTTTCACTGATGTTTTCTCTTAGGCTTTGCTTCAAGCACTTGACCCGAAAGAGAGAGAAAACGGGTAATCTTGCATATTTGATCATGAACTGGGACACAATCAACAGTTAAACAGAGGACATGGGTGCTGCTATCTCCCACTAAATGCATCACACAGCTAACAGCCAGGCGTGGCAATGCTATTGCTTAAAAGTGCTTAAGTTTTTGAAATGTCAGGCTGGGCTCTTCTTCTCTGGAATGTGTTTAATGATTTTAGCATCGCTGCACGTGATAGACATAAGCCTTGAGGTGAGACCCGCCGGATGATGTTACCATAGTGCTGCCTAATGTCTGGCTGTGTGGGCAAGGGCTCCTCTCAGCAGGAAGCTGCGCACATTCCCAGGACTGCCGTATATTGCTTTAACAGTACTCAAATGTAAATAGGGATTTTTTTTTGGCTTAGCTTGAGGAATGGAAAAAGAAAAAAAAACATTTCTATTTTGCATCCTGCTTATAAAGATGCAGTAATATTTCTAAATGCAGTAATATTTCTACCCATCTCATCTCATTTTGCACCCTAAAGCAAACACTGAAGAGTCCTCCTGGATCCTATGAAAGTGTCTCTTGGACACTGGCAAAGAGCAACCCGTGCTGCCATCCAAGGGACCATCCCTGAGGGATGGGAAGCACAACCTGCTGGGTCATGTGCAGGGCTTGCAGTACTCGGACTGCAGCTCCTCCTGTTAGAGCAGAGCTATCTACAGTAGCTAGAATACAGACAACAGAGCAATATTAGACCGTGTTATAGTAAACCAAACTTCCCTAGAGGAAAAATGTCGTTTTGAAAAACTCCTTACCTCTGGGACAAAGAATCTCTTGTCGCGATCCCAGACTTGAGGCCAAATTATGACCTCATGCAGCTGCCTGAACTTCTGAAAGTTGTCCAGCCATTTGACTTTACCTTCCAGATCCCCTGAAATATGTAAAATATCAGTTACTGCCATGGCTATGCTGAAGATGCTGAATACTAATCATCTCCAGATGAAGCCTCTTGGCCTCACACATGAAACCCTAGATGAGATATTGGCCTCAGTGAAGGTGACGATTAAACTATTCTTAAGCTCAGCTGAGATGATAGAACTTCAAGCCAGGCATTCAAACAGGCACAAATTCACTGCTGAATGTACAGGCTGTATCTATTAGTTTGACTGGGGAGTGGCGGGGGCGGTGGGGGAGTTGTTTATAAGAGGTCTTAAAAATCCTGTCTTTCTAAACTATTCTGTGATAGTGAGAAAATAAAAACTTTTATCATTTACAGCTTGGTTGAAAGGCTATTGAAATTAATGAGAGTTTTTTAAGGGAAAGTGGTGCAAGAACATATTGATATATTTAGCTCGGTGGGAGCTCCTTTGAATATGAAAATTGGAAAAGTCTTTGCTGAATCAAGACATTAATGGGCAAAACTCTTTACTGACCTGCAGTTCAATTTCTCAGTTTTCATGTAGACTGATTTTGCATTTTTTTTAAACACATGTGTATTTATGCCAGGAAGAAAATGCTGGAATTGTCCCTAATTCTTATGTCACTGATTTATTGTCTGGTCTTTTTGAATAAAGAGAACTCATTTGCCTACCCCCACTGTCTCCAAAGTCTAAGTGTTCCGTTACCTAACCCCAGAGGTATGCAAACTCTGGAAGAACCTTCTTATCACAAGGTCTTCTTGGGCCATGCCCAAAACTGCCTACTTCCCGTTAGAAGTCAGAATCCACAGACTAGCCACATAAAGTCTCATTTTCCTACAGAGAAGCTGAGAAGTGTTTGAGCAAAGTTTTGAGTATGTTTTCCTCACATGGCAGTTAGATCAGCATCTTCACAGAACTCAGCAAGAAGAGGAAGAACCTGAGTCCATCTTTTCGGTGAAATTAGTAAATACTGTCGTTGCGATATTTACCTAGGAATCAAGAGCCCCTCACGGAGCAGCTGCGCCATCCATGAGCAGTTGTTCCTTGTTTGTTGGATAGGATCTCCATTGGCAAGGAGGAAGCCCAAAGCTCAACTCCTCACTCCAATGACTGTCTCATTATCTAATATCCAGTGGGTACTGGAGCAAAACCTGGGACAGACATCCACCCCTTGGGTAGTCACACTAACTGTAGGACGTGTCCTTTACAGCACAGTGCATATTGAGTTATTTCAAAGTGAAGATTTTTTTTAACAGTAGAGCATCTTATCATACTGTGCTTGGCATATAGGATGAGAACGTGCGCTAAGGAGGCCGTTGGGTAGAGTCACACTCAGAAAAGGACTGAACCTACGTTACAGGAACTGGGAGGGAGACCCTAGGCTTAGGGCTCTCCTGCTGAGAGACACTGCTGTGCTCTGTGATGAAGGACAGGCCACAGTCTGTCTCTCTGGGAGAGGCTAGGGCTGTGACCGCAGGATGCTCCTTGAGTCTTCTCTCGTCTTCTGATGAGCTCTGTGACCATAGGACATTTGCAGCTGCAGCTATAACTTTCTGAAAATGACTGAATTTTAATAAATTATTTACTTAAAATCCAGGAAAAAAAATCTGTGTCTTCAGTAGCCCCTTCTTTTCCAAAATAGCTATAAAGAGTTTTCTGTAGCTGAGGTAGCTCTTTGCTTTTTTATGTGGCAGGACCCTGTCATTTAGTGAAAGGTCGCTGGCATAAAATGCCCCTTGTGAGGAGAATTTTATCCTATTAAAGGTTAGCCCCAACAAATCTCCCTAGACATAAAGCCACCTCAAAGTCTTCTTTGTTTGAGATTTTTCTTGATTTGTTCCAATTTATGATCTGTTCTTAATTGCTTGTGTGTCACTGCAGATGATTTTGTGTAAATACAAGTGATTTGATTGATTTAGGAGTACTGTGACCATGCTCAGAGAGGTTTTGACAGTACAGTGCTGTCAAAACTAGTCAATTCCCAGAAAATGAGGAAGGACCCAAAAGGACTGTAGAAAGGCCAGCACATCCTTATTGCATCTCTTCAGGGGAACAGACCCATTTACACTCAAAATACATGGACAAAAAAGCCCCATAACTTGCTAGTTGTTAATTCCATACTTCACTTCTAACCTTAGCTACTTACATATGGATTTTTCCACCTTTTCTTTAACCGACCAGATAAAGCCTTTTTCTCTTTCATCGGTGCACCTCTTCCAGATGTTGTTAAGGAGGAGGGGATAGCGAGTCAGTCGATGTAGAGGAGCAACCAGCAGGTCGGGCAGATGGAGTCTTTTGCATAGCTTGTTCTGCTCGCACCACTACTGAAAACAAAGAAAACCTGTTTTAGTCCTCAGTTTGCTCCCTGGCAGGAACTGGTAAATGGCTTTCTGCATCATCAGCCAACTGCGATGACACAGGAGCTAAGTAAGGATGAATTTAGGTGCTGAGAGTGAGGGATGTCTGCAGCTCGAGGGACTACATTGCTCCTTCAGATACAAGTCCTGCATTGCTGCTTCCTGTTTCAGATGCTGTGGCCATACAAGTGGATCAAGTAGTGCTTTTATTTATCCATCATTTTAATTTCACCAGGAAAACGTTGTCATGTTTGGGAACCACCTAATGTTTCAGGATTCTCACTGGTAGCCTTTTTCCTAGATGTGTCTGACATACTTGTCAGAGAGGAACAGTGTGAAAAATCCCAGGCTCTGAAGGCTGCAAGGTTTGTGTCTGTTACAAAGAGGTCTCATTTCGATTCCCCATAAGAAAAGTCCATTTCTTCAGGTTTCTCTTTCTAAGCCTGTAATGTTGAAGATCAGTCTTAAGCATATACATGACACTTGGGTCTGCTCAAAATAAGTAGAGCAGAGCCTTCTCCCTGGAAGTCTAACAACTACATTGGCCAGAGCTAATGCTTTTAGACAGGTGAAGTTTAGACAAAAGCAGAATTTGACTTATTTTTTTTAATTTTAAGAAGACATAACTGATAACTATTGCTTCCTCTCTAATGCTTCCCAGGCTGCTGAGTATCTGCGAGTGAGGGAAGAAGCCAAAGGTTCTCTCTAGGGCTCAATAAAAACCCAACCTGTTCTCTCAGCAGAGGTCTCCAGGTCATGTGAAAGCACCTGTATGCCCTTGTGTTTCATCTTCCTTTGGCTTGACCACACACCCTCTTGCTTTGGCAGAAGGAAACCCAGCAGAGAAAGAAGTCATAGTACGCTTTCATACTTTTGATATGTATATCATAGCCGATGTGAGCAAGGAGAGGCCATCAATGTATAACAATTTCTGAGGTAAAATACCCATGATACTAGAATAAATCTGAGTTTTGAATGCTTGATGTTGGCATATGCAAAAACGTAGTCAGTTTTTCCCATCTAGCTTTCATTTTTTTCCTGTTTTAAATTAAAAGTGTGGATTTCCACATGTGCAGGAAAGCAAAAATCACCATCTATGCTATCCTCTGTAGTTCAAAAATCTGTGTGAAATGCTATCTATCTGTGCAGTTTTGCTAACACTGAGCTTTCCAAGTCTGCTTTTAAAATCTTGTCAGAAGGCAGAAAGGCTGAAGACGGCAGCAACAACACGAGCAAAACCATCACTTTACTTTCAGGTAGATTCCAAAATCTTCTCTCTGTCTCAGATTCTCCAAGTAGAAGACAGCAGAGGAGTAATTAAGGCAATATATCTGATGTGTCTGACAGAGGTCATCCTGGAAATACTGGAAAAAAAGAGTTTGGAAGCTTAACAAGGAAGAACAAATATCATGACAAAGGGGGAAGAAACACTTCTGTTTCTGTAATATGCATTTTACATGAGATTTTATCACACCTAGCAAAACGGGGGAGCAGGGGAAGGAGAGGAAGAATGGGACAACCCAAAAAGTAGCAAAAACAGAAAAAAGAAAAGTGCTCCTGTGATCCACAGGACAGGTTTTGTTTGCATTAGAAATAAAGGATGTGGAACTGATGTAAAATTTGAAGATCAAAAACACTGATCTATACAACAGCCTTACACAGCCTTATGTAGTTTCACTTCACATCCAGGTCAGTCATAAAACTCTTAGAGCTGTTAATTGAAAACAAAGACAATACTCTGTTTTGTCTGGGATTTTCTCTGTCTCACGCAAGCTTTAGTTAAACGAAAGCCTGAAGTCAGAGCAAATCTGAGTTAGAAGCCAAGACCTAGCCCCCTTTTCCATTTAAGAATCCTAACCTCATTTTCCATTTTTATCCCCTAGAAGTTTCCTGATGGTGCCTACTGTTAGGGGAATTTCAGGTGTAGCTACCCCATGACAAACCTGCTGATTTCCCATCTATATTGATACTACCAACCCTTCAGTCATCGGAAAGCGGTGCAGGAGTTACTATGGACATGGGAGAGTCCTGCTACACTGCTGTCACTTTTTATTAAAAGGAAAACAAAGAAAAACAGGAAAGCTGTTATGGAGGACTGGTGTGAATAAGACGCAGCCATGAAGGAGCATCTGCCTGGTAGAGTGGAAGGAGGCAGGGACATTAGCCATCTGGATGGGGTCAGGACCGAGGGAACTGTCCTACCATGAAGTGAGAAGTTCAGTCATGTAGGTGACTCAGTTTCTCTGAGGTCTAAGCTAAGATTCCCCAGGAAGGAAATGACACATTCTGGTCTACATAAAAGCACCTTTCCATGACCACTTCAAACATTTCAAGGAACAGAAATAAAAATATCCTCCTGACAAAGGATGCTCCTATGGTCATACCTCCTCTCCATGTCAGAGGCTGAGGCTGAACTGCCTGTCACAGATGGCAGGGCCTTGAGTGACTCGATTGCTGCAAGGCACCTATCATAAATGATCTGGTGCGATGACCAACAGAAGTTAAACAGAAATAATATTATTTTACCTTTCTGAGTATGAAGATGAAATCCATAGACGATTCTGAGTTGCTGACATGCTCTTTCACAATTTCAAAAAAATTGCTTACAAAACCGAGACTCATCTGAGTAAGGGGGGAGAAAAAGAAGTTAGCATGAATAGTTTTCTAAAGCTAAGTTTAAAACAACATCATTTCCCACCCCAGTCTCTCCAAAGTCTACAGATCTAATGGGACTCCAGTGTTTCTCTCTCCAGCTTTGCTAGAATTAGCTTCAGAATTACAGCCAAAGTGCTTTAATTAGTCAGAGGCTAAAGTAAATCTATGAAAATACCAGTTACGTCACAGAAATGCCATATGACAGAAGATTTGAAGCAAGATTACAGTTATTCAATTTAACAGCTGTATTTAAGATAAATCACAGAAAATTATAATTAATGAGTGGTATATACTGGGAAATGCTGATTGTATGTGACAGAGCTGTGACAATCACAGAAGTCTTCACAGACCTTGGAAAAGAGGCCATCTTTCATAGTGTGACTTTGATTCATGCTTTTTGAAGGAAATTTCCCTTAAGTGTTTTAAGATGGCAAAACTGCCTTTATAAGACACATATTCCCCTTAAGAAGTGAATACAGAAACGTTTGTAGCTGATTCCAAGGGTGCCCATACTGAGCATATGGTAGTCCAGTCTATCCAAGGGCTATCAGGTATGTTTGAATTCTCCTTCAAGTCCAAGTCCTAAACATGCCTTCAGTAGCTGAAGCCTGTCTGAAGCCTGTTTTGACCTTATTTAGATCAAAACTTGGTCAGGTCATTCTTATCTTTTAGTTTGACAAGGGTACATGTTCTGCCTTCTGTAGCATGCTTTGAGGCTTTTGTTTGGGACAGAAAGCGGGATAGTTATAAACTGTTAAGGCAAGGGTGTAAGATAAAGAGGGAAAGTACCCGAACTAAACAATTTGCTTCCATATTTTGAGGGAAGTGTTTGTTATGTTTACTTTTGTAATCCTGTAAAACACCGGTACTGCAAATGACCTTTTTTGTTGTTGTTTCACTGCATACTCCAAGAGATAGAAAATCTGCTTTGCTTCTAAAGCCTATTTTGGATGTGTGGGCTGTTTCAACTTTTAGTAGCTGAAAATGCTTTCCTGGTAACTGACCCCAAGCAGTGAAGGGCCACAGCATGTCACAGCCAAACCTCATCTTCTCCCTCCTCGTAAGAGCTGGAGGAGAAGTAGCATATGGATATACAGCCTTGGATCTGTACCTGAGACAGACCTCCACACCTCCTCCTGGCTGGAGAGGGTGCTAATTTCCTTTTTTCCCACTGGTGTAACAGGTAACAGTTCTGGTGCCACTAGTGTGAGAATTTGGGTAGAAACTTAACTGACAGTTTCTTGTTTCTTGTCTCCTTGTGTTGTGCTGTTGGCTTTTTGATCTCGATAAGACTTGTGTTTTTTTTTCTCACCTTGTTTAACTCCTCTAAGTTTGCGAAAAGTCTCCACAAATCCACATCCAAGAGAAATTCATTACTCTGCAGGTATTTTAGTGTGTTCATAAATATCTTTAAAATAAAACAAACCCACGTTATTATAATTGCTTCTGATTAAATATATCCAGTAATTTTCCTAAGAAAAGCTTGTTTCCCTCATATTCCTCCTGCAACAGTCACTTGATTTGCGGTATGAAGATGATGATTCTTTGATAAAGATTCCCTGGATTGTCTGAAGGCTAAATATTGGGAAGATATGAGTGAAGGTCCTGGGATCTCCGTGCCACCACCACAGAAGCAGCCCTGTCTCTGCCTGAACAGGAGACACTGAGGTCCCCAGATCTAGTAGCATAGTTGCAGGCGCTATGGGTCTCTAAGCCTTTTGTAAATGCTTTCCTCACTAACCCATGCATCTCCTGCTATATACATATTGTTTGGACTTAGTGTGGCAGACAGAAAACCTGTTGGAGCTGCAAATCATTAATGGCAGTGGAGGGCTTATGCAGGTATTTCTTTGGCTTGGCCCATTAAACCGTATCAAATATGCACCGCATGTATTTTTATTGAATACTGAAGATATTATACTATGTATTTTTTTTTGGTGGAAAGGCATTACTTGGAAAAAAAGTCCTATCATTCAGGTGCTAAGACTGGAGACCTGGTGAGAGTGTGTGCGGGGCTTTGCAAAATTCCTCAGCTGCCGAAAACAGTTGACCTGAGAGCTTAAAAGGGATTTGCAGAGGTCTTAAAGTTTGTTATGGATATTTGTTAAAATCAGTGGAATATTTCTATAATGTGAAGCACTTTTAGAGTAGCAGGTATGTGTGAAAGTGAATGCCTGAGCTTGCTGGGGTTTTTCTTCAGCAGGATGATTTGTGAAGCTGACAGGATAGTGCATTGCTCGTGAGTCATACAGGGCTGCCTAAGGTAGGTTCCCTTGTCGAACTTGCCAAGGGGACCTGCATGTCTTTTGTTATCCTCCTGCATCCCAGGGCTTCATCCATCTTTTATTGATTCAGATCGCTGAGAAGAAGGAAGATCACTTCCGGAAGGAAGGATATTTCCATCCCAACTGGAGCTTCTTGCTCTTCCCTCTCTTGTCCTTTCGGGCTGTGCCCTACCAAGAAGGAATTAATCCCAGCTCTTCCTTTCCCTTCACTTTGCAGTACTTTCTGTTCTGCCTAACTACTTTTCGCTGCCTTCAGCAACACTAAAGCATTTCAATAATTTTATCTACTTTTCTTCTGTGTAAGAAACCATCTATGCAGGATAAGGGATAAATAATAGGCATTCTTTCATCTTTTTAAGCAGGTACAGTAACTTTTGATGTGTGGCAACGTAAATGATGCAGTTGTATAATAATCTTGTCTATCTTTCAAAACTCTTAAAATTTGCATAGATACAGACATTTTGCAGAGAGGAAAGTTGTTTGCTTGCTTGCTTGTTTGTTTTCTTGTAATATTAAAGTTATAGGTCTGCTCATCTCGGGTTTTCAATGCTCTAGTGAGGATAATCTAACCACGTCTCTTAGGATAAAAGTAAGAAATCAGTAAGATTTCTTCAGTAAGAAATTAGGTCAAGAGTAAGTTATAGGCTAGAAGTAGAGAAATAGCCAGTATAGAGAAATATCCAGCTAGAGAGTTGCTTAAGTTGAGAGCCAGTAGTGGAATACCAGCTGATATTATTGGAAGATTCTGCAATCATACGTGTTTGCAAAGCACTGAAAATGGTACCCAGAGGAAGAGATAACAACAAGAAGATTTAAAAAAGAAACATGCAAAGGGATTTGTGGAAACAGGATGATCAGATGGAAGAAGCGACAAGGCATTCCCATGTAGATGGTAAATGAAAGGTTGCAGACAGCTCTGTCTGCCGACAGACAGACAAATAATGTTTCATCTTGTTTTGAGAAAGGAAATCTGAAGTTACCATCTTGAGAACCAGCAAATGATCCAGAAAGTAAGTGCATTCACTTGTGAACAGTTCCCACACGGCTTCCTCTTTCTTCACTTCTAATCGTCTATCGGCATCTTTCTGCTCAGTCTCTTGAGCCTTTATGAACTCATGCCAAGATTTACTCTATGGAAGAAAAGAAGAATAACTGACCAATAACACAAAATTTGAGGTAGCTGATGCAAAAAAGCTTACAATCTATTTGCCCCTGTCAAGAACCTACCTAGCAGTCTTAGTGCTTCCTCTTCTGGAAAGCTTAATGATTCCTTTAAAAAGGTAAAATGCCAGCCTTTTTACTGCTAAATGCTCATTATATGAAAATACTGCATTTGCCAGTGGCACAGAATAATAGTCTACGCTTGTAGGATGTTGTATGAAAAAAAAACAACAAAAAGTCCAGAGTTTAATCTGTCATGCTGTTGCTGCTTGAGAGCAAGGATGGATGATAGGTTCTTGGTTTCCAAAGATCAAATTAAAGTTTCAAAGGACCGGGTCTTCAAAGGTCCCTGGCTGTGCTTTGTTCTATCCTGCAGTGGACGGGGACTGCAATGTCCCGCAGATCTAGTCTGGGTGTTGATCTACCTATTTGAGAAGAAAATGGTTCCTGGGTGTTGTTTAGGGCTGGCCACAGGATACAAGTTACCCAGGTCCACATCCCTTATCCAAGATGGGTGGAATGTGAATTTAAATTTATTATTATTTTATTATTATTATTTTATCTTNGT
The DNA here is from genome assembly GCA_013389825.1 of Crypturellus undulatus. Lineage (NCBI taxonomy): Eukaryota > Metazoa > Chordata > Aves > Tinamiformes > Tinamidae > Crypturellus > Crypturellus undulatus. The sequence goes on from VWPW01025273.1 coordinate 82,671, forward strand.
CTGGGTGCTGATCTACCTGTTTGAGAAGAAAATGGTTCTGAGTGTTGTTTAGGGCTGGCCGCAGGATACAAGTTACCCAGGTCCACATGCCTTATCCAAGATGGGTGGAATGTGAATTTAAATTTATTATTATTTTATTATTATTATTTTATTATTATTATTATTATTGATCCACTAGATGAGTGCTTAGACTCTGAGCAAGATGCCTGAGGGGTGCATTAATGAGCTGGGAAATACTTGTCCTTCTCTCTTAATTGAAAAGGGTTTTTTTTTTGTTATAATTGCAGGAGTTGTGCCTGAGCTGAGGCTCTGAGCACCTGCGTAGCAGGCCATTATCTTTGTGCACCTCCCTTGCTAGAAAAATGAGCAATCAGTTGCCTGTGGGATCAGGCTGGGGCTGACAGATGGCTTGGAGAATAAAAGTGGCAGCTGAATGATGGATCTTGTCCTTTCTAGCTATTAGAGTACCCGGGGGGCTCTAATCCTAGAGAAATTGTCTAATAGGACCCAGGGCATCTGGTAAAGATCAAGCAGGGATGCTTGCATGTAAGACAAGCTGAGGTTCATAAGCCTGGCAAAGCCTCTGGAACTGCAAGGGCTCTGGCTAAGTTTGCATCCACACTGGTGCCACTCTCCATTACAAATACCAAGCTTTGTACCCTAGGCTTATGCATTAATTTTGCAGATAGATTTCATATTCAGATTAAAGTGTTGAAAAATGGTAATTTAAAGAGCACACAAAGCTTTATCCCCATGTTTAAGGGCTTAAGAGATAGCTTCTTTGGTACTGAGCATTTTGATACCTTAAAAAGGCAAAAATCGTATGTACTGCAATCTATCATCTTAACAGTTGAAAGACAGTTTTCCAGATCAGATGCTTGCTTCTGCTTGTTCTTGCCCTGTTTAATGACACAAAAGACAAGAGAAATGAAAAATAATCTTAATTTATGCGTCATTTTAAAGACAGGTAAGAAATTTTCTTCAGTTCATTACTCATGGGCTGAACTGCTGGCACCCTGATGTCCTTATACTTGGAGGTCGTCGTATTTGATTGATGACAAATTGATACTGATGGTGGATGATACAAGGGTGTCAAGCTTATTTGTGGCTATGGATGAGGTCAGTGGGTGGCTTAGATATGGGTGTATAAACAAGGTCTTATTTTTACAACACAACAGTCTTCAGCAGGGCTAATCGCTGACATAGCAACAGACAGGGGACTACCCTGAGAATACAAAGCAAGTAATGTGTTCTGTTTCAGATAAAAGAATCTCTTCAGATTCTTTTATGTATACAGATCTTGGAATTTTTCTTTTTCTTTCTTTTTTTTTTTTTTTTTTTGATTTGAGCAAAATATTCAAATATTCAGAAAGCTGCCGTGGTCTGCTGTGGAATAGTCTCTGTAAAATGAGCTTGGATGAAGTTTGAAGAGCAGACAGACTAGGTGCATGTGAGGAATCCTGAAAGAAAACCATTTGTTTTTGTTTTTGTTTTTGTTTTTGTTTTTTTTTCCCAGACCAGCAATACCATGAGCAAAGTTTAATGAACGTTTGCAAACCCAAATTTAGTGCTATGGTCTTAAACTTAGAAGGTTTTTGACTGTGTTTTGTCTGCTTTTTGAATCCATATGGTTGCACTTCATGAATTCTGACTGAATAGTAGGCAATGAACTCAAGCCAGTTCTGGAATATATATTTGAGTATAATATTATTTGATACTCCCTGCTTCAGCTGAATTTGCAGTTCTGTGAAATGATTTGAAATTGAGCAGAAACAATATGGCAATAATGTGGTGTATGCACATGCATATATGTTTAACCAATGCACCAGCAACATAAGCTAAATTTTGTGCTGGAGTGATCAAAGCAAGGACGTGACTGAGTAGCCAGTGCCCTCGTCCCTAGTGCTGGTCATGTGCAGCACGTGAGGGGTGGCCCTGTCCAACCCATCCAACTTTCATTACAAATTAACAACCCGGTGGTGCTCAGCACCAGGTGGTGTGGAGGCCGCCAGGTTGGGTTCACCTGCTGGTCCCCAAGGGCGGGAGGGTGAGGAAACTTCACTTACTCATTTAGTTTGCAAAGTCAGGGCAAGGGGAAAAAGGAAAAAAAAGAAAAAAAAACCCATATGGTGTAATACTCACAACTCCTCTTTTGGCAAATGGCCACCTTGGCTTTTTGGACTCTAATGGGTAAAACAAATGTGTTATCAGTAGAGAAACAGATAGTAGAAAACAGGTTTTTTTATTATTATTATTTTTCCTTTTGTTTTCCCCTGAGGTGCAGCTTGACACATTATCCCCTTTTTAGCTCAGGTTCAACACTTCTATTTAGGCTATTTGTGCTCCAGACTTAAAAACCATTATGACTATTGGGCTGGGATTTTCCTAGCAAATGTGATGTCTATCATCTGTGATGGGGATCTTGGCTGATATCAAACTCTCCCGCTTGCTCTGATGATCTGCAATGCATGTGATTGCCAGTTCTTAGCGTGGGAAAAAGCACCATACCTCAGGCCACAGTTTTTAAAGATATTCAGCATTTTGGAGGAAGAATTAGGCCGTATATATTCCTTAGTGATGTCTTGAATCTATAGAGGCACTTACAGTACTTTTTATTAATTTAATAATATTGCAGCATTGCAGCAGTAGTGCAAGTAACATTGCCTGTGCAGTATAGTCTCTTCAATGTTGTCTGTTGTGAAAAGTAACATTCATGGGATCACAGATGCAAAGCTCTTTGAATGAGCAGTCATAGAGATCCTAAGTCTCATGTCTGTAATAGTGAATGGCACCACAGTGCAGGGTGTAATTCAACATCCTTAGTGATGCGTGAGGAGAGATGGGAATCTGGATGCAGGAGTTCATGGGGCAGAAGGGGATATGTTCTCTCAGTAAGAAATTTGGAATGAAATGAGTTTTTTTCCCCTTCAATTTACGCTATGTACCATCAGATCTGTGTGAGAAGGAGTGTCACAGTACACATTTTCCTCTCTGGGATTTCGGGACATGGGCCATCCTTTTGGGAAGGGCTAGCTTGTTTGCTTTGCTGAAATGGCTTGTCATGCCCATGATATATATATATTTTTTTGCATGAGGCAGGTGGGGGAAAACTTGTATCTCCCATTTCCACCATTATCTGGTCAGTGGCAATCACACTGCACACTACGCCGTACTCCACTGTAGATATTTGTGGAAACTGCTTGCAGGTCTATATTTGAACCTTGGGAGGTCTTGTGGGCAACCTGTAACCACAGGTTGGGTCTATGCGCTTCGTGATCAGAGCATTAGCTGGAAGGCTGGCACGGGGCACATTCTTCTTACAGTTCCTGGGTGGAGATCCCAGCTGGCTGCTCCAGCCCTGTGGAGCATGGAAGTGGTCTATGCTCCCCATGTTGCCCCTGTACTGATCTTCCCTCCCCAGCCCCCAGGTACATGGACCGTGGTGGTGGCTCGATGGGCCAGCCTGGGTCTGACCTGCGCTGGGCAGCAGGGCCACGGCGGGAAGGCCGTCCACGGCACCGTCCGAGACGAGGAGGTCTCCGGGGAACACCTCGAGGCCAGGCAGGCTCACCAGGACAGAGCTGCGCCTGCGGTGGGCCCATCTGCGTGAGGCAAGCACAGCACATTTAACCGTTTCCCCCTCCGTGTGGCAGGGGAGACTTCTGAAGCATTCCTCTTCATGAGGAAGCTAGCTTGAAAAAAATACTAATCACAGGGCTACCGAATAATGTATTAAACACAGGCAGTAATTCCAGTGGGTAGAAAACCTCCATGATCAACAGCAAATACCTAACTATCTTCTACTTCTTGTTGAGATAGAGGGGCTTACAGGTCTGTCTTGTATCAGGAGGCAGGAACTCAGAGAATTTAAATGCAGGAAATTCCTGACTGCTTCTAAGATTAGGCAAAAAAATGAGTGAAAGTTTCTAAATCTATATTTGGCACTGGCTTCTAAAGGAGCAATTAAATACCATGATTACAGCTGATAGGTTTTCTTGAAACTGTGTATTTCAAAAAAAAGACAGTGTATTAGCAAAACATTTCAAGCACTTTCTTTATAATTGTCTTTTGACTATATTTTTTCCTTTCTATAAATTTTCCTTCTATCTACTTTCAGGAGTAGTGCCTAATATTCCAAGTAATTTTGTATTTTCAATATAGTATTACTTTGCAGCCCTGCTGGTTGGAGGCAAATGGCTCTTTCTAACTATTGGTATGAACGGTGGGTATTATCCAGGATGTCAATCCATCAGGCTAAGTGATCCAGGCATTCAGTACCCACAGGTGTGTTGGAGGCACAGATGCGTAAGGCTGCTTGCACTCCAACACAGAAATTAGTGGTGCATGGCAAAACCTTTGTGGGCCTGCTGACAATTCACACCAATACCTAATTAATGGTGTTAACCTACTGTTGCAAGGTAACAGGCATTACTGATGTATAACGATGGTGTCAAATTTTCAAGTGTCAGTAATTAAGTACCTGTTGTTAGTAGGAGGGAGTAAGCTGGGAGTAAAGGCTTCAGGTATGCACATATCCATGTACATATATATGAATACATACGCATAGATATCTTGGTTTCTGTCTATTGTGCGTGTTACTCTTGGTCAGTGAAGTAAAATTTTTATTGCTTTCTTTCTAGGCAGAAACCTTGCTGTGATTTTTTTTAGTCACTTGCCAATGCTTGATGTGGAACTTTGAAAGTTTTTTTTCCCTTTAGTGCACAAATGGTTGGTCACCTGGCAGCTTGTTGATTGGCAGATGGATTCTGATAAGACTGAGAGCTGGGTTTTGAAATGTGGAGTGGGAAATGGAGACCATGCTTTCTGATATGATCTGACCATGATACTTCTTGCAATTACTTCAGGTAACCTAATCTGTCTGGTGTAAAGGAAATTTGTTCCTAACCACAGAGAGATCTGTAAGCTGTTAAGAGGGGCAGATTTGGGACTTTAAGACCAAACACAGGTAGACTGGGGCTTTACATATATATAAATACATATTCATAGATATATATATATGTAATAAGGTCATAGTGTGCAATGTGCAGTTTACCTAACATCCATTCCTTTTCTGAAAGTCTCACTGGACTGGTTGCTCTTTGAAGACCTGTTTCCTGATAGATTCATAATCTTATTCCTACTACACATTTAGATGTCACAGGGAACAGATATCTATATCAATCACCTTAATTAAGTAGCAGGTATGTCTTTTAAAAATTATTCTTATGTATATAAGAGCAAAACAAACTGGAGACATCACAAGGCTCAACGTGATAGGGTAGTCCCAGTATTAAACCGAGATGGCTGCTACCTGATGATGTTTTTACCTAAAGGGAGGATCTGTGGCATCTCTGCTTCCAAGAGTGACAGAGCATTTTGCTGCTACGTGAGATATTAAAACGGGAAGAAGATTTTGGTTGGTTATTTGGTTCATTATTTTTAATCAGCATCAACTCAGCACATTGCCATGCTAGTAGAGATGCCCTGGCGTATCAGACTGAGGACTGTGTAGAGAAGGCCTGTTTAAAATGAGAATTCTTGCTTAAGGAAAGTCTTTTGAAAGCACAGCCTGAGAGAAGGAAAAAGAGTTTCTTTTTAAAATTGAAGGACTGAAGTATGTCTTCATCCTGTAAGGTCTTTTGGATGAGGCAGTGTTGAGGAGGGTTGCCAGCAGTGACAATGTACTTCTAATTGGAAAGAGTAATCTGACAGTTCAGCAGTTTTCTCTGGCCATTATAATAAGGCATTAGCTGTTAAGGAATTAGATTAACGATTTAGATAAATGAGGAGCTGGATACATTCTTTGCACAGATCTTGGGCCAAATTAAGTTATTCAACTTGACAGAAAAGTTTAAAACAGAAAACAGTGATTTTTTTTTTTTGTCTTAATGTTTCTGTACATTTTAATATTGATCAGGACAAGCCATGGAAATTGTAATATGTCATCCCGACCTCCTTTTCTCAGTCCTGCTAGTGAGCAAGGAACAAAGCTTGCAGTGTTCCCTCCATGTTTCTTGATTTTTTTAAAATGTATCTGTCTAGGAGTCCAAAACCAGTGTCCTAGCTGGCATATACTGGGTTCCCTCTAAAGCTGCTGGACAAGTTAGACCAAGAGAAGGCGTATGCATTAAATAACTCAACATTAAACATTTTTTTTCAGTCATCTTCACTTTCTCACTTGAACTGAGGTAGAGATTGCACAACTATTCACCCTATCAATGACCTTTGCTTATGTATTTCTGTTTTGAGCTATATCAGAGCAGTCTACTCCTGCACTAGGTGTGGACTGTTTTCGCATTGAAATACAGAGCTGTCCTTTGCTTCCTCCCGCTTTCAACTGTAAGTTGAAAAGGTTAAAGGGTGAGTTGGGAACTGCAGCAATTCAGAAAATCTGGGAAAGTTTTTGTGCAGTGAGCACATCGTGTTAGACATAGGACTGTTAAGACTTGTGTAAGGAATTGCCTTGCATGTTGGCTTGTGTGCTGTATCGTACTACTCCACCTGCCAAAGGCCCAAACCTACTTGAAATATAGACCTGTTGGCAACCTGCTGGTTATAATAAATATTCAATCTGACAAAAGAGTAAATGTTGGGAAGAGCAGGGGACACAGCTCAGCTATTGAGGTCTACTGCCTGAGGCACTGAAATATTATATGATATGGTCATACAAGCATTGTATTGCTGTAGGGTGTGAAGGTACTTCTGTCTTAGGTTCCCTAAGCCTTGCTCACTAGTTCTAGCGTTTTAACATACCTGACTCGCCTGTGTGCCCCACCTCAAGTCTTGAAGTGGACTTAGGCAATAAAATGAACATTGCATTACCACTGAGAGAGGTGTTGTTATTATGGGAGGTACTAACTGCTACTTCCTTGTTGTTTTGGGAGCAAACAAATTTCATTTTGCTTCCTTTCTGTAAATATTTGAACATCCTAAGGAAACAAATATGGCTGAATCAAACTCAGTTTTAATCAGAATTTTACTTTCTGAAAAATGTTTGTAAGAACTTAATACAACTCAGTGCATATTTCTGTGGTCTTACCACATGGAAAAGGCATGCACTAACATCTTATAAAAATCATATATTCTTCTTAGTTTATGGAATTAACAATCCCTTGGTCCAGCAGCAATCCTGGATCTGTTTTTCTCATACATGAGAACAATACCGAGCTGTTCTAGCTTCTTTGCTCCCTTTTTCCTCCCACAAAGTTTTGAAGAATGTCGCTCAAGATTATGAGATGTTTCACATACTTCAGTTGCTGAAATTTGACACTGTTAATCCCAACAGCAAGACCTATTGGCAATTATTTCCCTTTGCAGAGCTCTCAGAAGGTCCTACTGAAATATTGTTAGAAATATAGCTAAACATGTTTCTGAAGGAAAATCTCATTAAGAAGTTCATTGTTGATAGGCACTTCTCAATGCAAATCTGTAAAGTAAAGATCAGTTAAGTATACATGTCTCACAGTTCACTTTGACTTAGACCAGAGCAAATTCATGTAAAGAAGATCACTTAGAATAAGTAAAGCAAATATTTACATACCTTTTTATAGGCAGGCTGCTCTTCTGAAAGAGAGATATAGTCATTACTTGTTCAGAAAGCAAACAATCTGGTGTGATAGAAGTGTTGATTTGTTAAAAGGAATATAATATCATACATAGATTTGGAGATTGGCTAACTATTTTTCTTCTGTGGAAAAAGGAGCAGACTCATTTGTTATCCAGAATGTTTTCTATATTTGATTGGGAAAAAGTAACTTCTGGACACAAAATTAACCAGTTAGTAAAGTGCTAAACACCTATCTGAGACCATCCATTTTCCAACAAATGTGCTTAAGCGTTCTGCATGAGGATAGAGTCTGAGTCTGTATGTCTGAATGTAACTTCTTGTGCAAGTAATGCAAAGCCAAGAGAGTGAGTCTATGGACATTTTTGTGAGCAGCAAAGATGGCTTATGCAGTTGCTTTTGCTGTGTCCTTGGACTGAAATTTTGTGGGATGACTAAGTAGCAGTTTGCCACCGCAGGAAAGTGGGGAAAGCATGGCCAAGCACAGGATTAAGGTGACTTGGTCGCTAAGAAACATGGCTTGAGCCATGGCTTCGTGTTGAACTGGAGAGACAAATTTGCCTTCCTGAAGAGAGCAGAAATTGGTCTGTTATGGGAATGGAGCACAGGTCAGGTTGCTGTTCAATTCAAGAACTGGGGATATTTTGTGCAGCAGACCATGCATGAACATGCAAGGCAGCAAAAGCAGTCACATCATCCCGACCTCCTTACCTGGAAGCCTTCCTGCTGCCTAGGGCTGCAATGTGGAAGTCTCTCAGGCAGAGCATCAGAGCTGGCTTTCCATGAGCACTGGGGCATTGCCTCTGGACTCCCGTTGCTGAGAGGGTCTTTTTGGCTTGGCAGGCTTGATCTGGGGCCAGCAGACTCCCAATCTGCTATGGTTGTTTCAGTCTTTCCTTTGGGAGACAGCAATTTTTCATGGACACATGAAGGCAATGGCAATGAGGAAGGTTTAGTGCCCTGTGGTGGGGTTTTACAAACATGGTGGAGCGAGCTGGTGAATTCCTTTTGATTCCCCAGCTGAGCTGTGTCAGAGCTCGTGAGACCTCTGTCCTGAAGTGACAGTGCTTGTGAGGCAGATGCCATCCTTAGGCGCCTTAAAGTGGGGGAGGTGGAAATCCTGCCCAGAGCATGCCGGTCAAACTGGAAAGGTGCGTGGTAGTTCCCAGTGTGCTCCTCTCTGGGAAGCTTCAGCAAAAGCGAAGATTCGGTGTAACTTCCATGGATGGAGTCATCTGGGGGCACGGTGACATCCATGCAAACTGGTATTTCCTGCGTTTCACAGGGACTGAAGACTTCATCTTCTGGGCTGCTGCTTCCAGACAAATCTCCATGTAGTTCAGGTTCCCTATTTACAAGTGTCATGTTGATGTATGTGTCTTTGTCCCGGTCCAGAGAATAATCAGAACTTGGTTGTTGCATTTTTTACTTCCAGCATAAAAAATTATAGCTGTGTGTACATAAAAACCCTATCAGAAAAGGGTAATAGAAACTTGTACACATTTTTGTTTAATATGGGAGCATATCAAAAGGAAAAAGAAATCTAAACAAAATAATGTATTTATGTGCACTAAAACAGAAACAGCATGTGATCTGAATCCTTCTTAAAATCAGAGTTTCAGCCTTGTGACCCTGTTTCAGCAAGCAATTTGAGCAGTTGCTTGCTCCGAGTGTGCAACCATGTCAAGGTCATACAGTAGAACTACTTACATGGTAAAGACTAATTGTGTAACTAAGAATTTTGCTAATCTGGTATTGCAGCCACCTAACTTCTTGCTGCCACTCCCCCATCAATAAATGAGATTGTCACAGTCCTGCACATGGGATAGAAGTGAAAACACTAGCTCTTCAGAGTCCTACTGGTTGTTAAATGGTTTACGTACACATAATAATTACTGGCTTCAAGCTTAAGGAAGTTATTTAAGGTGAGTCTAACCACTGTATATTTTTGTTTTCAGCAGGAATTTATTTTGTCATAAGCATTATATCAAACTACTAATGAAGACAGTATGTAAAACTTACCTGTTTTTTTCATTATATCTTACGTTCTATGATTCATGAAGCTCTCTTTCTAAGGTACATTGTTGACAAGTGCAAGATTTATTTAAACATGTACTGACGTTTTTTCTTGGGTTACTGAATATGCTCTTGGGTTACTGAATAAACCTCTGCAGTTTGAATTTTGAGTAATTCCAAAATCCCATTACATTGATTTAGCAAGTGATTAGAAATAAATGTTTTGTTCAAGTTTTCAAGTTTGTAATATTGCCTTTTTTACAGACCTTTACATCCAGTAGAACGCAATCATTCCTATGTTTACAGGAAGCAAATACAGAGATAACTTTGTGATAGGATTAGCTTCTTTCAGAACTCGTGAATAGCCACAGACACATTAGCATCTATTAATTCTTCTTTAATAAATAAAATGCAATAAAGCATATGATCATTAAAATGGATATTCACTAAAATCCACATTCTTGATATAATATGAATAATGATAATAAGAAATTATTACTGTTTCCCACTTCTGAGCACAGATATAATTGCATATCCTTGCTGTGAGATCTCCTAGCATTGGCTTGTTGTCTTTTAAAGATTCATATTCTGTGAAGTGTAATTGCATCTAAACTACATAATGAAATAAAAAGACTGATCATTGTTTGCTGAGGCATTCTCTTGACTTTTCTTATATAATTGCTTCTTCCCTGTGGAGAATTCTGTAATTCATCATGCAGCTTCCCAATATTCACATGAATACAAATTTAATGTAAAAATAGAGGATTAAAGAAAAGACTTTCCAGGAGAAAAAAAATCTTTTTGCCTGTTTGTTTTTAACTAGAAGCTTAAGGAATTATTCACAAAACTCTAAGCAGCAAAATATTTGTAAAGAAAGTACAGTGCAAGAGAAGTGTGGAAATAAGCTGCATGTAAGCACACAAAATTCTGTTGGTGATTAAACTTACCACGTTAGCCAGGTGAAGATTTATCATCTTCCAGTGTGTCGCATCCTTTGCACATACAATTAAGCCAAATTCTCAATTACTTGTCTAACTATTAGGCTAAGCAGCAGGGAGTGCTTTCTCTTTCGTAGCGTCCTTACTGAATGCTGATGTAGGGAACTAGTTTTTCTTCTTGTACATTTGTTTCTAGGAGACTTGTTTACCAGCTCAGACGGAAGTGGCTTCAGGACCAATGCCTGTTTACAAAAGGTGACACAATCCACACATTTTATTAAGATTCATTCCTATCATAATTCTTTTTCTACTTTTCACACTGATAAGGTTTGGCACATGAAACCTCAGCCAATTAAATAAGCTGCAAGAGCAAGTGAAATGCCTCCACCCCTCAGATGGTCGAGTTTATTGTTTGTCTTGGTTCACCCAGCTGGATCCAACTGTACACTGCTCCTTCGTAGAAGAGTAGCAGGGATTTATCCCTGGGTTACGTTATTTACAACCAGATTTTCATTTTAGCAAGTGTGCTAGCTATCTGAGTATTCTGAACACGAGCAGACTTTAGGGTATGGCGCTTTTCAGAACTCCTCCACTGTTTTGTTTTGTTGCAGAACTGATTAGAGACCATCTGATCTGGCTTAGTCGTTCTTTGATTGGGTAACTTTAAAGTGAAACTCGAGAAGATAGGGTCCACTTTGTAGATAACTTCTGATGAAGCACTAACCTTCAGAAATGTTTGAATCTATTGTGTAATTCGTACACGTTTTCAACAGGCTGAGTGAATGCCTGCAAATGCAGACAACCTTTGCAATGTGTTTAAAGACAGTTTAGTTTCCTGTAAAGGTTTATTCAGACCTGAGCACAAGCCAACATCTTGTTTCCCTAAAGTGGTAAAATGAGTGTCTTTCATTGATTTCAATTAGCATTTCATCAGACTTTGTGGACTGAAGGATTAGATATGTTCCAAAAGGAAGAAAAAAGAAAGCAAACTTAAATACTTTATTGTAAGACTGGGACAATATTTATTTTGGTACTCATCTAGTTCTGCTTGAAAAAATAAGGAGAGAGGCTAAAAACAATGTGTTAACTGAGGATAGTAAATAGTTAAGTAGTAAATTATCTTACCTAAAGGATAGCTTGAATATGTTTACATTAAGTTGAGATTTATTAACATAAAACTTTATTTTTTCTCCTTATGCTGCTTCTCAAGGCGACATTATGATCAGATGAATGGAACAGAATTTGTTACCTTGCTACCAATTGAAATATGCAAATATCTGGGGATTTTAGGATGTCCTGCCCCATAAAAAAAAAATAGAGGGACAGGTGGGACTGGGAGGGTGAAACTCTCCCAGAAGTGGAGCCCTGGGGGAAGGGGAACAGGAGTCAGCCAAAGGGAATCATAAGTCCCTGGGTGCGAAGGTCCTCTCTGGAGTGGGGTGAGCTGGGGCTTACATTACCCTCTGTCAACACTCTTTACCCTTATGGACATTGCATGAGCAGGCTCTTTTGCTACCTAACTCAAATATCCTGAAGTGTACTTTTAACCTGTTGCTACGATGCTTCCTCTGCACCTTCTTACTCCATCCTGACATAAAGGTATGTAGGTGGCTTCATGCAAGCGCCAGTCCTCAAACTAGTCCTGGGTCTGCTGGACCCAGTATTACTGCTGCTTGTCAGCTCACGGAAGCCTGATCCTAGAAACTAAACCTAAACCTGAGTCCTGAATACCTAATTATTCAGATATTGTTTTTCTATTTCTTTTTATATTTTTCTTTTCTGTTTGCCTATTTGTCATTTGGAAATGACAGGGTTGGCTGGGCTAGAAAGATGACTCTTGATAGGTTTGGAGTCACTGTTTGGTAACCGGGAAATGTATAAACTGACATTATTTTGGAAATAAATAATTCAATTTGGGGACATACTAAGAGAAAGTTAATGGTCCAACCTGAGATCAGGGTGGCTATGAGTTCATGAGTTCCTCTGACATTAGTACTACAGCTGGCTGAGGTGACTGTGGGTTTGGCCAGACATTTTTGAACAAACTAGTTTTTATTGAGACTCGAAGGGTTTTTTTTTTTTATTTCAGCTAGGACTTATCCTTGACATGATCAGTATACTCACATTAACCTAGCAGCAAATATGTGGTGACATTATTCTACTTTCTTCTCATTTGCTGGTCATAACCTTGTCTATAGGTGGAAACCTATCTCTAGCCTCCTTTACTCAGAATTAAATGCGTTCTTAAAGATTTAAGCGGTTCTCTGGTTTAACTGGGAAAGGGGACAGATACTTAATTGCAGATTAATTCCTAATCATCCTATTTTTGCCCAGTTTTGCTTGCTCAGCCCATGTCGCCTCTAGCCTTAATTGTAATAATCTACTTACGCAATCCAGCTAGGACTATGTATGTGTATCTAATGGGCTCCTATCAACACCTCTTCTCAAGCCATACAAGCTCTCTTTCAAATCCAGCATTATCCCAGCTTCAGTTACACTCAATGTTCCTTTGATGCCCGGATAATAGCTCTGCAGCTTTGCAGTGTAAAAATCAGCCTATGTAACCCCCTCTTCTTCTGCGCTGTTGAAGAGGCAGGCTGAGCATGACTGGGCATGGTGTGAGGCCATGGCATGCAGCTACAGCGAAGATCAGTCCGGGGAACTGCTGGACAAGCCAGGTAGAGTTGGTCCTGAAGTCAGATAGTCTACACTGTGTATTTGGACATCCTGGTGAGGAGTTAAAAACTCAGAACGCACTTTAAAGTGTCATCCTTTGATCTTTCAGTGCAATTCCTCCTAGAGCATTTCTGTGGTCATCAAATAGTCAGCAAATGTGGTCTCAGCATGGATGCCTTTACAAGAGTGGGTAGAGGCAGCCACACAAATTAAAAGAAACTGGGCAAAACATACTCATTCTTGATGGCCAGCTTGAGATATCTGAGATACTATTTTCCATATACTTAGCCCTGCATAGCTGTAAGGGGCTCAGAGCACAGATGTTATTGACATCAGCTGCAGCTATAAAAGTGCTCAGCTCCCATGGTCATCAGATCTCAAGTCTCTAATCAAGTACCCAGAAAAGAAGGAACATGCACTTGGTGACCCCTGTGAAAAGTTCAATTTAAATGGCTTAGTCAGAATCACAAATAAACTAGGTAGTAGATGGAGGGATAAAACCCACTCCTTTAGGGATATGTGAGAACTGCTTTCTTTCTTCCTATGAATGCCTCAGCCTCAGTTACCTCGTGCTCGTTGGCTTTGACACCAAATGAACATCAGTCACCCTGGGATATCAGACTCTCACACTCCTCACTGCTGATTCATTCCCAGAGCTAGGACAGCCTGTGCTCTGAGGAGGGCTGCATGTTTGATCGAGACCTGTTGTCATGCCTGACCTGGATGAAAAGGGGGTGCAGGGAATGCAGATTTGCCGCCATCTCTCCATCACCTGACCTGGATCCTCTTCTATCTCTTTCTCCAAAGACACTAAGTAAGGGGCCAAAGAGCATTTATGTCCCAGTTCTTCCTCAGTTCTGTCTGCTTAGCTTTGCATTGAAAAATATATATATATTTAAAGCCTACAACCTCCCTTTTTCATCCCTAGCCAAAGAAAAAACAGGGAGAAGTGTCTGCTCGGGGCAGTGTGGGCATAATTACCAGGTGACACTGTTTGCCATTTTCCAAAGGCTTTACTTTAGCCAAATTTAGGCTTTTTTTTATGGGACTAGCATCAGTTATTCAAAAAGTATTTTTCTCTTTGGCAGAAAAATTTTACCAATGATTGATCCAAAGTGAGAATTTCTTCTTACAAAAGAATAAACCATCCTATTTTATTATTATGGCACACATAGTGCATTTTTTCTCTAGACTTACCCTCAGAAAGACAGAATATTTTTCCTGAGAAATTTCAAAAACTTCAGCTAATGGCAGACATCTACTGTGTGAAATGTCTGCCAAATGGTTAAAATCTGGCAAAGCAAATGGAGACTTAATCATAACAAGTGTTGGACAAACTTAGCACTAGGCAGCACTGGCAGTTTTTCTGTTAATAATCTCAGATTTGTAAAAGTCAATAAACAGTAATACTTTGCAGAAGTTAGCAAAAAAATGCAATGCATGCTCCCACTCATACACAACAGTTTTTGTAAAGAGCATTTGTTCTTGAACTTCCTCTGGAGCAAATGCAAACATGACTCACGGGAGAAAAACAAAACAAAGCCAAAAATCAAAAAGCACTGCTCATAGGAACACTTTCTCAAATGTCATGGATAGCAAAGGTCTTTTCTATTCTTCAGAACCTACTTCTATGGAACGTAAGTGGCCCTTTTCCTGCATATCCAATACTGAATGGTGAAACATCTTATCTTTAAAAATCAACAACATCCATGGTGTAACTGGTAACCAAATGAGAAAAAAGGCAAGGTGAGGGAAAATTTTTATCAGGAACTACCGTATGAAACTGTCTATTTGGCCTGCAATCACATTTAGATATTTGTGGTATGATAATAATGCAGGAAAAAAAAATGAAAAAGTTACTTTGGCTTAGGTTAATGGAAAACAGTCTTGCCCGTTGGCAAACCTTCCCCCCATCTAACTTTACTCCTGGTCTAATGAAGAATTAGCTTGGTTAGGTATTGCTTTTTATCTTAAAAAACTAAATGATTTAAAAATTTATTTAGAAGAAAGCATTTGTTGAGCATTATATAATAGGTTTAGTTTCTACCGAACAATGTAATTCAAAAAATAAACTCTCTTCAGTCAGACTTAGGTCATCTTTATTTATACTCCCCTTTTACTTTCTCTTCTTCCTTAAGAATTCTTTTTGAATGCCTTGGGTCAGCTTAAACTTCAGTATCTCAGTCATAATATTGATAGATCTTAGATACCTGGGCAATTGCCTGTCCTTGAAAATATTGTGTCTGTTTTGCATCTCTCAGCACCTGGTTTAAAAACACATCGTGTCATCCAAACCAGAGTTTGGATGCTGAAGCAGCAGTAAGAGGTAGAGGACCAGGTTTGACTCTCACCTGACAGATCAGAGAGGTGCTGGTGTGCTCTCTCCAGTTTCAATTTGATTCATCCATCAGGAACACAGAGTTGAAAATCACGTGCTTCATTCTGTCTTGATAAATGACACGATTCTTCTACTTTAATGTGGTTTCCAGGACAGTTTGCAATAAGTTCAAAATTGCAATTTTTTTCTTCTGGTGATCTTCACAGCCATAGTTTCATAGCCTAATGTTTATTGTGTAGGCAGCTGACTACTACTGAATCAGAATATTTCACTCTTCTTATCATGAAAAGCACTGAATAAGATCATTATGCAGTCAGATATTTATTTTTTTATGGCATAAGTCACAAGATACATTTGTAGGTGGAAATCATAATTTTCCGTGAACTAGCTTTTATTTTAGCCTTATTCTTTTTATTATTACTTGACTTTTTTTCCTGGCCAGTTCTGTATGGCGAAGCATAAGGAAACATGCACCATTAGGAAAAAGTTTTTTTTTTTTAAAAAAAAACAAACACAACGAATTGTACTGTGGCATTGGTTTATTCAGATAGCTGTGTTTTGTGTTCCTGCCAAAACAAGACATGCTATAGAGAATAACATCTGTTTCTGTTTGCTTTTCAGTGGCTTTCCAAATGATAATCCTTGTAAAGAGATCACAGGATTCCTATCAAATATCTCCTATCATTTTCCATTCAATATATGTTTATTAGAAGAATCTAATGTGCTGCACAGAGGAAATTAGTTTAGAACAAAAAATATATTGCACAAAGTTATAAAGTTATGAAGTTTTTCTCATGAAGTTCATCCAAATTTCAGAATCTGAGTTCCATAAGATCATAAATCTTATAGCGGTTATTCAAATTTAATAAACTAAACCTATTTTACACCTGGAGAACATATTAGAGCAATAGACAGGCAGGTTAGAGGGAACTTTTGCTGCAGCTCCCTAGCTATTTTCCAGATGTTGCTGCTAGTAATAAGAAGCGTTAATGCATCCTCTTCACAAATTCTAATTTCCTAGATTTCTTATCAATCCACCGTTTGTCTATACAGACAATGGGCCCATTTTTAATGGTGATTCCTGGAATGTTAAAGGACAATATTCAGATCTTAGCAAATAAATGTGTATAAAATCTGGTCTTACTGTGAAGTGGAATATGGTAGCCACACAAAACCAATGCTGATCCTTGTACCTTCGTAAGAGAAGGTGTTTCAGATGAAGCGGCCGGTTGAACTCACTGAAATCCCTAAAACTAATCTGAGGCATTCTGGCTGAAAATTTGCCCTATACTATTTATGTGACCAAACCATATGTAGTGTTGTATAGGTACAATACAGCTGATCATCTGCAAAATTGGGAACCATCCCTTTGAATTTTAAATGAAATTAATGGTGTTGGCAACACTTGTTTTCTAGTGTAGAAAGCAAAATTCATTGTTTCTGATGGCTCTCATGAGGATGAGAGAAAAATCATCTCTACTGTGAATTACCAGGTTTATACCCAGTTGAATAGCCTGTTTCTTCCCTTAGTGTTAGCTTAAGAAAAGAAAATGGAGGAAAATAGAGAAGGCCATTTATTATAATGAAATTAGAGGAAAAGACAGGATAGTTAAAGTAGTTAACTATGTCTTTTTGCCATGACAGTTTTCTTACCATCCTCTCTGTAGCCACTGCAAAACACCCGTGGAGTTACAATGCAAGTGAATTCTGATGTCATTTTTGGTACCACTAGTCTGTGAGCTATCAGATTCCTAGTAATATATTTTGCCACATAACAAAGAGAGTGAAAAGAAGACAGGTTTGGTTGAGTGTTAGGATTTATCCTTTAAACATAAAGCAGGGCATCCTCTGACTATATCATTAGAAGAACCCATTTCATTTACAACGGTAGTTACTGTTTTATAACAGTAAATGAACTGTATATTGTGAAGACCTGTAAAAATCCATGGTCTGCTCCCTGTTCTCCTGGAGAGAAACCTAGAAATGCTGCTGAGTATCTGAGAGGAGCACAAAAGCAAGTGGCAATTTCCTTTGGTCTGGACCTTACTTACCTGTTTTATTCAGTTTTGTCCTTTAGACATAAAGAAACAGTGATCACCACTACAGTGGAAAAATCTAGAGCTTCATCTCAACAGCATCTAGTCATGCACATTTCACTATCTGAGATCTTATATTAGCATATTAGGGTAATGTATAGATGCAGCTACAAACTCCTATGAATAGCAGTTTCTATAGATTTGATGTCAGCTGTTCTGGTAATCAACACATCTAAGTGATTTATATACCATTCTTAGCAATAAGGCATGAATTTTTAGCTGTGTTGATTAAACCAGAGCTTCACTCGCCCCCTCGCACACATGACAATCTAAAAGAAGAATGAATATAGTCACAAATTAAAAAATAATATAGTGACAATTTTATTCTCTTCCTTCACTTACAGGAAGAATGAAAGAATTTAGAAGTCAGAATATCATTTCCTAAATGGGAATACAGCAGCATAATTATGTTGAGTATTTTTCCTTTTTCTCTGTTTTTTCTTTCATCCAAAAGTTGTTGACAGTTACAAAAATTATTCCACAATAATTCTCCTATTCCAAGGAGAGATTTCTGGGATCTTCTGCTTTACCTAAGATGTGATATCACACAAGGTCTGGATTTGTGGAGTCTGAAAATGCCTAGACCTTGTGCTTCATTGCAGTGGGAGAGTGACCCCAGCTATGCAGAGCTACCAGGCTGGATGCTCCCCGGCGCCTCTCTCTTCTGGTGTATCAATCACTGCAGTATGTTATGGCAGTGTCTTCGGATTCTTCATTCCTTTGGCTTTCAGCTATATAATATTTATGTCATACTTTGCACTTTCAGCCTGTTAGCTCTTAACACATAAAGTGAACCAATAAAAAAAATTGGCAAAGGAAATGATTTGTCTCTTTTTAGAATTGAAATTTGGAATTCTGAGAAATGTCTTCTAGCGCTCTGAGTTTTCAGGGCATCTGTTAGTCATTAAAAATCATGGGATGTGTGAGTACAGTTTTCACAGAATATTTATGCTTTGCTCAAAACACTATCTTGTTAAAACATTGTTCTTGTGTATATCTGTATTTCTGTATTAAGAGGATCCATTCACTTTAGAAAACTAATGGAAAATCTCATGAAAACCAATCATTTTTGAAGATGTCTCTCTCTTTAGAAGTTAAAATAACCTAAAGAAATTCCTGTTAAATTTCCCCTTCGAAACACCTCTTCTACGGAAACTAAGAAGTACTTCCCTTGGAGAGGGTATCAAAAAAACAACCTTTAGTAACTTAACTATTTTGAAATCACCTTTTTGCTTTCTGTGTATATTGTCTAAAAGGGATTCAAAATGTTATCCTTACAGTTGGCTCATTAATTATCTAATAGTGTCTGAAAGCAGTTTGAAACACACTTCAGTTCTAGCTCATCACATGAATATTTTTCCAGTTGGCAGATGATGCCCTCTGCAGCATGCCAGCATCATTTCCATTGCTGTAAAAGAAACAAAAAGTATACTTAAGATGCCAGAAATAATCAGATAATGTTATAACAGAAAGAATAATATAAGATATAACTTATTATTAAAATGCACTACCTACTGGTAAAAGTACATATTATGCTATCCAGTTTAAACAATCCACTGTGTTAAATACGTTGCATTTATTTAAAACCAATGAAGTGACATTTTGCTTGAAATACATTGAATTCAGAGGAAAGCTGCTTTTAACGGAGGCAGAATTTTGCCTCCATTAATAATATTAAGTTCTATTTATGTAGAATTAAACCCAGAGGAACAGAACCTTGAGATACACCAAGCCAGAAGACACCACATACCACAAACAGCAGAAAGAGCCCAAATTCAGGAAAGGTCACAGATGAAAGTAGCTCACAGATGAAAGGAAAGTCCATATCTCTAAGGTTCCCACTGCACCATAGTAGTATCTCTAGTAGGAAAGCGGCTTGGGATGAGCTGGTTTGCTTCCACTCATACTGGCTATTTAGTTTGTGATGGTTGTTGGACACAGCCTTGATGTGGAAACAAAGCAGGAATGTCTCACAAGCCATTGCTTTTCCTCCTGGTTCTGGTCTCTCTCAGAGCAACCATAGAACCTGCAGGACACAGTGTAGTTAAGGATTTGGATTGCAATCTACTTGGTTAGAATTTGCTTGAGTTTACTCTGGGCTTTCTTCTTGCAATCTTTTTCTCTAGGAAGAAGATGACTCTTCTGAGATGACTCTTCATTCTGCACAGTTCTTTTTCATTAAAAAAATCTTACTGATCCACCTTTAAGGAGTTTGCAGGAAGCTATTATTAACATGGAATCTTCTTGCATAAAATAATGGATTTTCTTGTGTAGCTAGACATTATTGTGTGTGAAATGGTGGAAAAAATTGTCCAGATACATTTTAAATTTGAGAATCATAGAATAATTTAAGCTGAGACATTTGGAAGTCATCTGGTCCATTCCCCTGCTAAATGCTTAAATGAACCAGTATTGGCTTAAATTATGGAGTATTATATATCCCGTGATCATTCTGCCTTGTGACACAGACAATCCAACTGTTCTTAATATACTTTCTATTTTTATGAACCCCTCAAAGTGTCTGTGTGTAGATATAATGTGTGCAGCGGTGAATAGAGGAAGGATATATAAGATGCTGAAAAAAAATCATAGAATAACCACACAATGGAATAAAAGCAAGAAAGACAGAGAGACACAAAGCAAGAACAGTTGCTTCTCTTTTGACAGAGAAATCAGAAAGAGATAGCCACTCCTTGTTTTGCAAACCGGATTTAAAATATGCTGATCAATATATCCATGTTTTAAAATAAAAGATGTTATGGAGTAATATGTAGATGGTTTGTTTGAAACTTTCATTTAAAAAAGGCTACAGTGGTATCTGGTATATTTAACTATCATAGGCTGGGGTTTTACCTTTCCAATTAAAAATCTTTTCCTTTTTGTTCTCCCCTATATTTCAGACTTCAAGCCTTTTCTCTTTTTTCCTTTCATTTGGCTGTGTAAGTAGTTAGAGCATTGGGCTTATAAAGCAGGTAGATGATTAACCCAACAGTTAATGATCACAACAGGCTCCAGGTTGCAGGGTGTGGATGTCTCATTACGCACGAAAGTGTAGATTTGTAAGTACTTTAAAAACGGAGTTTAGTGAAATCCATGCACTGCAGCATAAGAGTTTTGATACATACATGTTGTAATGGCTAGCGAATGGCCAGAAAAATGTTGTTGCCATTGTAATAAGAGAGTCATTTCCAGTAATCAAACCGCATTCAGTGGTACTAATTAGCTTTGTCACTGAGTACTTTTTCCAAATTTTGGGTCACTGTTTCCATTGAATATAATGGTTAGGGCTTAGCAGCAATGTCTTATAAAACAGTGTATTATGGAATATAAATAGCAGAGGAGCTGTTTGTGGCTCTATGGTTGAAGAAGAGTTTTAATTTTTGTTTAAAAGTACGATTTTTTGCCCAGTCCATTACCCATAATAACTCTAAGTGCCAGAGTGATTTTTGAGAGTGCCTTGGAATGCCCCTCTCTCTCCACTGATTACAGAGGGACTGAGGGTGCATGGGCAGTCACGTCTAACCCCATAATCATGTCTAGGCCCCACAGTTGAAAAGAAACACTTATCTGAGTCATGTAGTCAGACTGTGGACAATACTTATTTAACAAAATACTTGCCATTCACATACTTCTAATTAACTCCTTTGTGATACCTATTGTGATACTCCTTGTGATACCTTTCTGATGCATTTCTCTTGAATGGACAATACTGTGCTTTAAGATGACTTCTTGGTCACCAATTAACTCAATTTGTATTGTCAGGGAAAAAGCTGTCATGTTTTAGGTTAAACTGAGCCTTCTTGGTATGACCACAGCTAATCTTCATTCCCAGCCTGAATGGAGTGGAACATATATTCTTACCTGAGAAAAGTGATGGCTAGTGGCCATCCAATGGCCAGGAATGGAGTCCAAGGTGGGTTTAGTCCCCAGACTATCAAAGGACAATGAAAAAGTCTCTTCCCTCTGCTCAACTCTATGATAGCCCATAGCCTAGTGGCTGGGCACTTGCATAGGAAGAAGATTCATTCCAGAATAATGTTTGGAAATTCTGCTTTGAATGAATTTTATACAACACCCCATGCAGACACTTTGGTTTTCATGGTCAATCTGTTCATGTGTGAAATGGTTTCACTTGAAAAATCCCCTGGTAAGGCCTTAGAGTTAGTCCCTGTTCGCCTCCTTTTTCTGCCAAATGCTGTCAGTAACAACATTTCATTACAGCACTGAGGCTCCTGAGCTATAGCCAGCACAAACCACTGGTTCTTGCAATAGTTTCAGGAGTTTGTACCTGCAGTGAAGAAGCTACATAGATATGATTACATATATATATCTATATGAAGAAACTATATGCATAATAATTTGGCAATAGAAGTTGGATAGGATTAATTGCTATATCAGCTGCAGAAATATCTTCAAATCCAGCAGCCTCTGAGATGGGTTTTTGCTTTGTGGTTGTGTGTCTCATAAGAGAAATGGACTCAGAGAGTCTCTCAGGGTGGGAGGAACCCCAGGAGGTCTCTAGTGCAACCCCTCGCTCAAAGCAAGCCAGCCCTGAGATCAGGCGAGGTGGTTCATGGTTTCATCCAGGCAGGTCTCGAAACCTTCAGGGATGGAGATTGCACTGCCTCTTTGGGTTTCCTAAATGAATATACCATGACTAACTTTAGGAGAATAATAAGCATTTTTTCTGTCTAGTTCCACTAACTGCTTGTAAAATCATGCAGAAAAGAGCAACAGCCCTGACAGGTTTCAGTATCCTTTCTGAAACTCTCTTTTTGGGGCAGTAAAATCAGTGCAGTCTTTCACTCCTGCACCTTCCCACATGTATTCGCCATGTCCTTGGGAGACGGTCCCTACTCCCATTTATACTTATCCAGTTACTGGGCATTTTATATGTCAGGAAACCCACAATAGGAAAGGAGAATAATTTACCTTGGACCATAAATTCTGTGATATCAGAGAGGAAGTTCTCAGTAGGTTGAAAACATCCACATATAAATAAAGTGTCTGGCTTTTACCTTGGATCACTGGTGCATTTATCCCTGAGGCACTTAGTGATGTGCAAGATAAAACCCAGGATTAATTTATGAGTCAACACAACAAAAGTAGAACAAACCAGCAGAAGAGTTGTATATTTATAATTTGTTGTCATTGTTGTTGCTTTTTAATCAAGGCCACTCTCACTCCTTGCTTTTATGGATCCGAACACATACCTTACCATTTTAGTATCAATCCCCCCACTCCAGTTTTCTATGAAAAGGCAATTTCCTTTGGAAAGATTCAGAAGCCTTAGCTCAGCTAGTGATACTGGGTAAAGTATAAAAGTACATCTTTCCCAATGAAAAGGGCATGTTATTTTTTAAGCATAACAAAACCTAAACATTAAATCATGGGTTTGGTATAGAAATAGCCCTCTGAAGACAGCAAAGCACTATTTTTGCAAAGGAAGTCAGGTTTTAATTGATTGAAATATGAGCGCTTGGAAAGAATGGCATTAGTAAAGAAGAAAGAAAAGAAGAAGAAGAAAAAAAAGAATTTCTGTTCTAAAAGAGGGACTCTGTGCATGCATAGTGGAAGTCAAGCTCCCTGAGCCCTGTAACAATTACAATGTAGATAGGATACAATTTTTTAAATATTTACAGGAATGCAGGGTGTAATGAAAGGTAACATTTAAAATTCATTTGTGTATTACTTTAAAGGCAGCTTGTTCCTAGGGAAGTGGGTTAAAATGATAGCATTGGACTAGTGTCTAGTCAAACACCAATGACTTTTGCATGGTCTCTCTGTAATTATTTTCTAAATAGCATAGCTTTGAAGTAGTGAGGATCAGGCTTTGAAATGTTATCCTCAAGAGGAAAAGACAAACAAAAGCAAGTCCATGGGAATCAAATGCAAAAGTTGACATTAACTCAACCGTACATTTTCAGAGTTAACCACTAAAAGTCGTAAATGCCAGAGCTCGGTTTAGCTGTGTAACTGTGTTGCTGCTGCTGCTTTGTGTGCATTATCTCGCCCTCTGACTACATGGTGGTGTGAAATGCCTCAGAGAGAGTCTATGAGATATAATGGACACATACAGGTATAAACCTGAGTACATATTCAGTATTCTTCACGCATGTGCCAGTAATAGCTGGCAAATTTGTGGTTGTGAGGAGGATATACGAACTTTATAGTCATCTTTTAAATCATGACTAAGAGAAATCAAAAACCTGAAAAATAAAAAGCAAAGTTCTGTTACCTCAAGTGCTCTGAAGACCTCTGGAAGCAATTTAGGTAGTCTTGAATATAGCTTTAGTACTGTCAAAGAGTATTAAAAGAGTCTCTGGAGACTGCAAGCCAATGCTTTGCTTAAAAAAAATAAGCTCATAAATGAGTACGACACGCAACCATGAGATTCGGCCTACAACAGAGACCAGTAGTTGAGGTTTTGGAGATAACCTCCAGCTGAGACCACATGGGAGATTTACAGACAATATAAAACTGTGGCCCTGGAGTCTATGCCTGCAGTCACTGCCATGTCGTGCTGTGTCAGTTTACTGGTGTCACATTTGATTTTGGCAAGCTGCAAGGGGTCTGTGCAGCAGAAACACTCACCTTTCCCTGTTCTCCAATGAGACCTGTCAAAATTTCAGCTGCAAAGCTCAGATGACAAACTGCAGCAGAAACATCGTGTGTGTCTATATGGAAGGAGTCCAAAAGGAGAGACAATATATCCTGGAAGAACAGGGAAAATAATATCAGCAATATGGAAAGGGAAGAGGGAAAATGAAAATGGTGAACTTTCCAAGTCAAAAGGGACAAATCTCCTCTCCGAACCAATGTTCATCACTTTACAGGCAAAATGCCCAGTATGTCCTCATATGTAGATCCCGAGTTTGGGAGCTAAAGACAAAATTCTCCTTCACTTGCTGCCTTGCACTGCTGCCTGACAAAAGAAGAAAGCAAAACAGCTGCTGTATTTTATGCAATCAATAGTTATAGTCTCTTGGTGTGTGATGTGATTTCTAGATATGTTTTCTGCATATACAGTCTGTAAATTCTTCTTGGTTGTTAGCATCTCTCCTACCATGTTCTTCCTATTGCTTCTAATTCTACTCAACTCATGGTGGAAGGGATTTTAAGAGATTTAGGGGTGTCTCTGATGGTCAGGATTCAATGGATAGAGCAACAGTTTTCCAGGGCTCTAAAGAAATATCATCACCTTTCTCTTCCTCTGATGTGATAGTTCTGTACAAACAACAAAAAAACCCTGCAATGCTTAATCCTGTACCCTGTCCCTGCTCACCAAACATCTTGTCAAACTCAACACACTGTTTATCATCACTCTCTGTGTATAATGTAGCACAGACAGTTTTTCATTCATGTAATTGGCTTCAGTTTAAGCTAATGTAAATGAACTGCTGAATAAAGCTTTCCAAATCATTGTAGAAATACCTTACTGAAATTTAGATAGAGAATTTTCCTACTGCAACTGCTCCTGCCATCCATGGGATGATTGTGACAAGGTCACTAGATTATATAGTCAGTTTGCATGCATGTGTTGATATTTCAGGTGCTCAGAGCATGAAGTTGGATGTGCAAAAAAAAGCAATTGGCTCATGAGAAGGAAAATAGGTACCTGGTTCAATGGAAAAATATGTAAAGCTTGTTTGGAGTATTTTCAGGAATTACAGGAGTTTTGGATCAGTTGCTTCCAGCTTACTTCCTTTCATCCTTTAACATCATCACATAGGACTGTCTTATAACCCAAGAAGGTTTGGTTTGATCACAGTTATTGGGAGGGCTAACTGTATTCCCACCCTCTTGCTAGACAGATAGATCTTACATGAAGTTGTCATCTCTTTCAGAGAGAGCATGTCACACTTGGTGAGGTTTTTACAGTGACAATCCTGCTGTAGTAAGACGAATGCAAAGCTTGGGCTGATGCAAGCAGNGGTCATCTCTCTATTTCAGAGAGAGCGTGTCACACTTCGTGAGATTTTTACAGCGACAATCCTGCTGCAGTGAGACAAATGCAAAGCTTGGGCTGATGCAAGCAGCATGAAACAGAGCTTAAGGCTTGGAGATGATCACAGGCCTGCTGCTCAGAATGGAAAGAATGTGCCATCCTGGATGAAGGCAGTGCTTGGCAAGGGCCATGCAGAAGATGTGGTCTTCCGCTGCTTCAAAACCTTATTGTAGTATCTGGTGGCAAGAAGGATCCCTCCCATTCAGTAACTTTCCTCTTTCTTCTAGGCAGAGAAGGGAAATGGTCTTTACTCCTCATAAAGCAAAGATCTGAGGCAGAATGAGCTTTTTTGTGCTTCACCAGATGCTTTTAGCAGCAAGTCAGGAGGTTGGAGATGCAAGGGCAGAAAAATTGCGTGGTAGGGGTAGTGAAATAAACCATACTGCTAACATTACTGAGCAGGAGACATGCTAGGGCCAAGGGAACTGTTTATGTCTTGTTTTGTCTCAGTAAGCTGAAGAGAAATTCTCTTTCAAACATGTTAAAATTCATTACAGTTTTAGAGAAGAAAATAGGCCTTGATAACCAGATGTATGGGTGGGGGAAATTCTGGCAGTTGTTAATTAAGCATTATAGAAGCTGAACAGGCACAGGCATTCTGGTTACAACAGCAGGAATAATATGCTGATCTTTTCCGCCTTTCCCTGTCCCACTCCCTTGTGGCTGCCGGCATGTTCCTCAGAGATATCAAACCATTGGCAACAGCAGTTAGAAATGTGGTTTAAGCTGCTGCCACCCTGCATCCTGCTGGCGGCTTCGCTCCCCTTTATCCTCTGTCTCGGATGTGAGGTTCTCTTTCTAGCTGTGACCTTACTCGCATGGTTCCTCTCCTTGAAAGGGACTGTCCTTCCTGTGCACGTTCTTAATTGGCTTTATGGAAGGAAGAAAACAGCCCCTGCCCCCCAGATGAAATATCTTTGTTGTCCTGTATTCTTACTTGTTGATGTTTGCTTCTTGTGAAGCGCTGGCAGCTGAGCAGCCATTGTGCATAACAGCGTGGGTAAGTCCACCCAGCACGGCGGGTGGCTCGGGCAGGGGGCACGCATTTGCTCTTGTGTTTTCTTTAGCACTGGCAACATAAAATAAAATCGAGCCATTTCACTCACAACCCCCGAGGAAGGAATTAAAATTTTTAACAAAGAAATCCTTCAGGCTCCTGTAAGAAAAAGCAGCTGAACTTACAATAAAACGAAAATCTTCTAAGCTTCTGGTTATTGCTTGCAGAACTAGGAGATGTATTAGCTTGCTAAATGCCACGAAAGGCTGCCATCAAACAAGTCTGAGTCAAAGGCAAGCAAAGACATAGTTAAAGTAGTGGCTGATCCAACCACACTCTTAGGATCTGCAGAAGTAGCTAACTGAACACCTACAAGACTGTGACCCCAGCTGATATTGTAACACCAGGATTTCGAGGTATTACAAATGGGTCTTTTGAGGTATATGAGGGTGTTTTTCTGTAGGCATGTGAATTTTTTTCCATAGAGTGTAGGAGAAAGGAGCATCTTCCATCTTAAGCTACTATTTTGTTCCCTCTGAAAACATAAACCTCAGTCCTGTTAGAGGAATAGCTGATGCTTAGATGTACACTAACAATAGACAATGCTGCAGCATAAGGTACTTTACAGACATCAAAGCCTCCATGGTAATTCATACCTATTTATAAGTATATGTACATTCATTTAATTCTTATTGTTTTACTTTATATTTTTCATCGCTGTAGAAGCCTTTTAATCAATCCTCCAACTAATGCCTTGAGGATAGACTTTACAGTGATGCAAACCAGTGAACCCTTCAATGGCAGCACTGTGTGTCCACAACATATGTTAAACAAGACCATTTTTATGACTTCGGGTAAGCAGTGGTCATGAATATCTAAAAAGGTTCTTAGTCATCCAGAGAAAATTAGCAGCTAGT
This sequence comes from Crypturellus undulatus, assembly GCA_013389825.1. Classification (NCBI taxonomy): domain Eukaryota; kingdom Metazoa; phylum Chordata; class Aves; order Tinamiformes; family Tinamidae; genus Crypturellus; species Crypturellus undulatus. Next base: position 110,221 of record VWPW01025273.1, read on the forward strand.
TCCTCCATTTATCATAGTGCATGAGGCCATGGAACATCTCTTCATTTGTGCCAGGTCTAACAGTGTCACAGGCCAGACGCATTGCTCTCCAGAAGATGGCACTTGGTTAGCTTCAGCCCATTGCCATTTTGTATTGCTCCTATGAACTGTCTGATGGTGGTGGAATTAGTTGAACTACTTCTCACTAATCAAGACTGCCATCCCAAGATACTTTCTGATTTCTGTGTGCTTGTCTAATTATCATGTTATCTACTGCACTGCAGACCTCCACAGCCCCAGTGGGACAGCCGTCTTGAAAGGACTGGTCTATAATGACCTGATGTTGCGCTAAGTGGTAAAGATGGCATTAACTTTGTACCTTCAGCAAGTCAAAGATGCAGTACCTTAAAGGAAATGCTGTAATTCTGAGTGGTCCCTGAAGGGTGAGTTTCAGTCCAGTGCTTTCCAGCCTCTTTCAGTTTGGGGCTTTGTATTTTTTTTTTGCCAATAGAGATACAAAGCCCTTTTTGAGAACATTGCATAAATAGCTAGTTACATAGGATGTACAAATATGCTCATATTTAAAAACCCTGTTGTGCAGTCACCTCAGAAATAATCCGAGGACCTTGGTTGCCTGCAACCTGCAAGTTGAAAACAGCTGATTTAAAGCATAAATGCATGTTAACTGAGCCATCACAGCAGGGACTACATTATCTGTTAATGATCGATAGAGAGCAAGACCGCCTTAAGGGCAGCATCTTTGACACATACTTGATTAACGATGCTCTTCAATCATCATTCTGCAGGGTCAAATGTCTGCTGTGAAAGAGCTGGCCATCTCTCGCTTTGTGTGCATCTGCTCCTGTTGCTGTGCAGTGAGCACTCCGCAAGGAGAGCTGCGTCTCTGCGGAGATGCGGAGAGCGGTGCTCTTTAAGGGGGGATTTGGTGAGTTGTTGAAGTGCAAGGACCAGTCCTATGATCGTGTAAGATTTATGTGGGTGGGTGAGCCTTCTCCAGCATATGGAGTCATTCCACGCTGCAAGAAGCTACAACGCTGGAGAAAATGTTCATTACTTGGATGTAGCGATGTGTGAAACTGTCGTTTGCAATTTGAAAAATAGTCCAAGAGTAGGATAAAATTTCTCTTTTTTTCATGATGTAACTGTAAAAACAATCTGCACAGAGAACCAAATCGTAAATGATTTTTAATTTTCCCCAGGACTAAAATATGCTTTTGTTTTTTTTTCCGCTTATACCAGGCAAACAGCTGTTAACCGTTTGTGGACATTTACCACTTGTGAAGAAGAATTTAATATGAAAATTAAGCATTTCTCTCTTTTTGTGAACTCATAAAACAGCTTTTCAATGTTATATGTGTATTCACAGAGAACTTTATGAATGTTTTACTCTTGTTTGTTTACTGAGTAGCTTTATTTTTTTTTGCTTGTTTGTTTAAAACCCTGTAAAATATCGGGCTAGTCATATTTTTTACTCAACACAAGGTGGCAGCAAGACATTGGCCAGTGACATGCAGCCACTTGATGTTTTCCTCCTGTTTACTCGTCCTTCAGACAACAAAAGCCTTCCTGATGAAGGAGCATTGAAAGCAAAAGAGTTTGTAACAAGGACAGTATGTATAGGTAAACAAACAAAAAAAATCCAATTACGATCCCAAACAATTTGTTACACTATAGCAATCTGTGTGATATAATGCTGTGGATAATATCACCAAATATGTTCTTTCTTTTTTTCCTTTTTTTTTCCTGCTGTTATCTTTTCATTTGGATTTTCACATTTAGTCAGGCTGCTCAGGGCAATTATCATGTGGAAATTTATTGGATTTAAAAGTTTTATTTTAATACAGCAAAATTCCCAATATTCCTTGAGATTCTGCATTTTGGAAATGACAGAGCTTCCTACCTTGATTCTCTGTTGTCTGGAAAACACCTCCCTGTCACCACATTGAACAGTAACTGCAGTGATAAACTCCCTTTGAAATGCAAGAGAAGAGAGGAAAGAAGAGAGATTCCCCCACAGAATTTCACTGGCAATTTTGAGAGGCTTTTTTCTTGTTCTGTCACCTCTTGGTGAAGATACAGATCATATAGTAGTAATCCTGAGTGCATATCACCACTGCGGAAATGCATATGCTGCTATTATTATTATTAGAGCATTTTCAAAGAAAAATCAAAGCATTTCTGATCTGCTAAACGTGGTAATAGGATTAAAATTCCTCCCTGTGAGACAGCTTTGTCAGCACTCAATTCTCAAATTAGGACTATGGTCCTTTAGAGTAGTAATACCATCATCCAAGAATACCAAGAAGTGTTTATGCATCACGTTTTTGGCCTGCTGCTCACCTGAAACATAGTTTCAACAGAATGACCCTAACCTCTACACACAGTCACATACTTGTTGAGTGCCAGGCAAAAATAACAAATGCTTCAGACAAGCTGATTTGACAGCAGCTTTGCTTCCTTCATTCAGAGGTTACACACATGTGGTTTATTTTCCAAGAACTGGTTGGCAGAGATCATGTTATTTTGTTCTCCATCAGAGTGATTTACTTGTAACTGCTACAGTGCTATGCCACTACTGATAGTGTGAACTCCTAGTCAGGTGAATCATACCCAGAGTTTGGAATTAGCATCCCTTAGTATCTTTACAAATATGTGAGTTTTCTCTAGTTGAACAGATAGAGTAGTTCTTTATTGATAAAAGTGTAGTAGACAATAAACAGGATCTCGTAGACATCAATGAAAATCTATTTCTTCCCTTTCTACCCTTTCTTAAAGTTTTACCCTGCACACTTGCTGCTTGGAGAAGAATTATGGGTTTTGGCACTATAAATGGCACAATTTTCATAACAGTAAATTCCTAGCTCTATGACCTCAGTTTCTTACTATAGAATTTTGTCATGAAGAACAGACTTCGAGAGCATCTTTAAACTGGGATTGGCAGTAGTCTCAGAATGTAATTCATGAGAGTAGAGTTTGGAGTAAGAAAATGACATACTGTAAACCTCATCAGCTTGACTGACTATGCATGATACCCTAGGGCAATAGTACAATTATGGATTGGAAAGACTCTTCCGGGAATACTGCTAGGATTTAGGTATTGCCCAAAACTCCTTACAAATGTTTTGTGTTAGTTTCATGATTTTGATCATATCATATGGGTTTAAGTATTATTTTTAGAACATGAGGTGCCAAGTTGACAAATTAGATGACATCTTTTTCTAGAAATAAAGGTAATAAATGCTATGCTTCTTTGCCAATATTTAGTATGTATTAAGAGAGAACCATGGTTTCTGCTTGCTATATTCCTGCTGTTCTACTGGATGGAAATCTTCAACAAAATTGAGACCACAGTTGTAAAATAGAAGCTCTTACATAAAGGAAGCTTTCTGAAAATCTCCAGCAAATTGTGAGGCTTCCCTTTTAGAGGGGTTCTAACATCTAGTAGTCCTGTGGAGTTTTACGTTATTTTTACTTTAATCATGTGCTACAGACCATGCAATCAATTAAAGATGGTAAACCTGAAAGAACATTAAGATTTTGTCACCCTCATATTAGTCTTGAAATGGCTGAAATGCTAGTGAGGAGATTTGTTCCACTGGCTACCCGAGAGAAAGGCATGGAAAAAAATAACGACCTGCTCCAAGAAAGAAATCTGAGGCCAAACAGTTTGCATGGGAGACAAATGACATGTTTGGGATTATTCTGGCCAACTGTGGGTTAGAAAATCTCTCTTGAGAGTTTATCATGGCCAAATGCTGTATTAGCTTTCTGCTTTTACATCTGTTTGTGGGTGTGGGTAGTACTTAGAAGTGTTCCCTTTTCTACTTTAGACATTTATTTATTTATTACTGGAAAACACAGATGAAATGGCAGGCTAGGTTCTATCTGTATGGGCATGCCATGCTGCTCGTAGGTCTGATTACTTTCACCTACACGTTGTGTAGTTTCTTGTTCCTCAAAACTCTCCACACAGTGGATAGTTCTCCAGCAGGAATGGTGTTTTTAATATACATGAGAAATGACATAATCTCCACTAAGTAGTAGGAAAACCTCAGAGTTAAAGACACTGACGAATTTTAGAGCAAGTTAAGCTACCTACACAAAAAGGCCAGTCTATTAGTTCTGAGGCATTTCTTGTATTCTGCTTCCTAATGCATCTCTCCTTCCCCTTTTTATGCAAACTCATGATTTTCTAGTGCTTTTTTTTTCCCCTCCATACTAAAGCAGGTGCATCAACCATTTGTTACAACTGTTTTCAGATTACAGGATCTGTCATTTGTTACAACTGTTTTCAGATTACAGGATCTGTCATTCAGAGTTGCTGTGTAATTTAAGGCAAAACAGTCTGGAAGGATTTCCATTTAAAGCACTAGCCATTTTGGGGTGAATATAAAAAGTACACTTCTTTGATTTTGAGCTTTTTGTTCCATAACTTATGTAATAACTTATAGCAAGCCCAAAGTGATATGTCTGTGAGGGAAGAATCTTACGCTAAATCTTCTGTGAACAACTAACCCCAGCACTTCTATGTGGGCAAAACATATGGTTCACTGTTATCTATGAAAACCTAAGGATGGTGGTAGGAGGATGGCTGTTTTTTACACATCAAGAAAGGTGGAGAGTAGAGCCAGAGTGGAGCTCTTCCTTCCTTCCTGGAGAGATGTCCCATGGCTCAGGACAACACTAAGTCATCATGAATACTGGGATGAGGAGTGGGAAAAACAGGGAAGGGGGAAACAGTTATCTTCTCCTGCCTGATTCAGTGAAACTGGGTTACTGGTTTCCTGACAGTGATATTTCTCACCGAGGAAAAGGAGAGAAATGAGAAAATGTGTGAAAGTCCATTTTTCCCAGATGCCATGAGAATTACTGTGGGGTTTTTTTTTTGGTCCAGATTGCAGACATGCCTTCACTGTATCTGTTTTGAAAAACATGCAAGGAAGAGAGTGTTGCTGAGCTCTGAGGAAAGAGTTTTGGTATGTCTGTTTGCCTGAAGTCAAGAGACTGAAACTGGATTTCACTTCATCTAATGATCAAGACTGTAGGGTGTGCTTGACACCCAAGGCAGAAGAAATTGGGGATTTGGTTTGGGACACGGGCTAAAGAGAACTTTTCTTTTCCGTGATTCTTTTGCAGAGAATCATGGATATGGGAAGAAAAGCTTATTTGTTCTAGGGGAGGAAAATAATCTGGATTTGGCTGAGGTTGCTGTTAAATTTTTATATGTAACTCTAACAAGATATCCAAATTTGGAGTTATTCTATATTACAAATCAGTCTTTGTTCCATTCATTAAGCAGCTTGCTACCTGTTCAGGTTACCTTTTCCATATTTGGTTGTTTCTCCAGAAATTAATGACTTCTATTAATTAGTCTTCTGTCCATCTGTCAGTGGCCATATAATTTCTCACATTTATTTTTCTTGTAAATCTAGGTTATGAAGTTTGCTCTTTTGTATCACAGTATTGTTGCAGAGTTTTTGTTTGCTTTGTATGAAGACCATGCCACAGGTTAAGAGTCTTGGTTCTAAGTAAAACGAGAAAAGAGAGAAAAAGAGCTAATGCCTCCCATAGAAATCATTTACTTGACACATTGATTTTTCCAAATGCATGTGGATGTTACCTACATCTGAGAGAGCCAAACACCCATGGAGTCCTTGACCCTCATGGCAGTAGTGCCTCAGAATGCAAACTTTAATTTTGTCTCTTTATCAATGATAAAAAATATATATATTAAAAAGCTAGCCAAAATGGACACTTTAAGCTTGCTAAAGCTTCAAAGATTTTAATTCTATTGAGACTTTGGTAGTGGCAGCACACAGAATTTTGCAGTTGTTATTGGCGCTAGAGAGACCACAGAAACACCATGTGAATCCTTGTGATTAATCTAGAGGGGTCACTGCAACAGAAGTCATCTGTAGTAGGCTTCACTGAGCTCTGTGAATGTGCAGTTTTGTTGTCAGAGCTCTGAGTAGCTTGAAGTCCTGGTTCAAAAGTTCACTTTTTTTTTTCTTGGCTGGGAGGAATGTTAAAAGCTTTCCCTGGGGAAATGATATTACTAGGCCATGAGCTAAAAATACAGATTTATCGTGTTGATAGGTTAAAAACAAACAGAGAAAATACATCTGCACCAGATTTAAAGTGCAAGCCTCAAAATTATAAGGGATGTGAATTCAGAGGAGCACAGGACTCACCATCTCCCTTCACTACATAGAAAGTGGGACAGATGGATTGCAGATCTATAACGTCCCTATACATTACAGTGGAGATCTGAACAGTGAATGGTGGTTCCAGATGTGGTAGCACCTAATGTCTGCTTCTGTATTGACCGAATATGCAAAAGGATTTTAGTCTGGCTCCCTGAATATCAGGCAACCCAGCCAGCTTTCTGCTGCAGTGTATGGTCACCTTGCTCCTTTTTATTAGGAACAGCTTCCAGAGGGAAGAGAGGATAAGTCAAGCCCGTGTTCAGGATCCTGGACAGTCCAGCATTACTGATTGCTACCCTACATCTGGTGTCATCTATCTCTCATTGCTAGATTTACAAAATGNGCTGCAGTGCATGGTCACCTTGCTCCTTTTTATTATGAACAGCTTCCAGAGAGGAAGAGAGGATAAGTCAAGCCTGTGTTCAGGATCCTGGACAAGCCAGCATTACTGATTGCTACCCTACATCTGGTGTCATCTATCTCTCATTGCTAGATTTACAAAATGGAAGTTGTAGGATATGTTACCAGCATATTATTCTTTTTTTTTCCCCCTTTGGAGGGAAACACAAATATTCTTGAAAAGAGCAGAAACTTCCATTTCCTGCTGATAAACCTGCCTCATCCATGCAGGAGGACATACTGAGTGGGACAGATGTGTAAATGGATGACAGCTCTGGCGTGGCTGCCTTCCTCACTCCAAAATATGACCATCATCTGAAGTGGGAAAGGTTGATTCTTTGTGCAGTGAGAACTTCAAGCCTCCGCTGGGTGAGAAAGTCTTTTCTTTCCTGCGACAGCAGCACTAAGGGTCAGTTCGAGCTCTTTGCATATGAAGTGCTACTGAGAACCACATGAAAGCGTTTTTTTTTTTTTTTTTAAGATCCTGTCTCTTATATGAGGCACTTCACAATATCAGCTCAAGTGTCTCTCGTTTCCTGTTAAGATTAGTGAGCAATACACAATACGGAAGAAAGAGTGGAAGCAGCACCTTCTTGATTCAGGCTTTCATGTTAAAATGGAAATAAAATTAAAACGTCTATCTCCTTGCTGCATAAATGCATTAAACCACAATGATAATACTGTAGAGCTAAGTAGGAAAGCACTTCAAGGTGATTTTATTAATGGAGTATGGTACAGGTAGATCAGCTAAATTCATGAACAGTTTTATGAAAACACGTCAATTTTCTTATCTTCCTTGGAAAATTGTGTGAGAATTTTAACAGTATTTAGAAAATATTTTATGCGATGTATTCAAGTTAAGAATTGATAAGGGTGATCAGTAGAAAAGCTGGATGTTGTGGTATATTGTAGTAAATTAGGATTCATGGCCCTGAGGTAAAAGGTGTCTTTTGAATGAAGACTTTTTATGATGAGTGGATGTCACATAAGGCAAAGGAATGAGGTCTCAGCAGGGCCTGGTAATTGAACATTTTTTTGTGGGATTATGGTGAAGGTACAAGAAGAAAATCATGAGAAAGGTGATAAGATGTGACTTCCAGCAAAACACAGAGCAGAGATTTTCATCCAGCAGTTCCTGATATTTGCATTGCTTTTGTTTAAGAGAAGATTTCTTATTGGGAAGACATCAAACTTAAATTAAGGTCTATCAGGATGTAGAATATTCCTCAGTAATTTCCTCAATAGTCAAAGAAAGACCTTCCTCACTTTAGAACTTGAAACATATGCAATCTGAATGGCTGGCTGGGATTTGTCAAATCGTATGAATGTTTATGTTTGAGTTAGGAATTTAGAGTGCCTTTATAGCAGTGTTGAGAAAAAGATATTTCTGGGCACTCATCTCATCTTATCCTAAAATGGAGATCTGAAATAGGGAGATGGATGATATTCTAAAATTTCCTTTTTCTCTCTGACTATAAGCGGAAGGGTTAGCTCAAGTTGAGATATCTTTTAGATAACTGTGTACATCATTAGCACTCATTGATAAACTGCACGAACTTACTGATATGGGACAAGCAATCTTTATTTCAGGAAGTAAAAGGCAACCTTTATATCTCATGTCAAGAACGGAGAGCAAATAAAAACTAACAGTTAACAACTAGCAACTACATCTCCAAGGCTGAGCTCAGGATCCCCATGCTTGTACACAAGCCAATGTCCTCTAGAGGCTGGCCAAGCCAGCTCTTGTAGGTCTTGTAGGTCTTGCAGGTCTTGCAGGTCTGCAGCACAGCAGTTCGATGTCAGTACATCGAGTGTGGTCACTGAGGTTGTGAAGATTAGTCATTATCTGCCTGCAACCCCATATGTCCAGGACACTATTACAATGTTGGGGGGGCACTTGGTTGTGCCACAGCAGCAGCCCGGACACGTTCTCATCTTGTGTCCTCAAGAGCTACCACAAGGTACTCCAGGACCTAGGTGAGTCCTACACATGCTCCTGAGTACCTAACTTCCAGGCTTGGTTTCAGAAAGGGAGGTGATCCTGCCCCTCTAGTCAGCCCTGGTGAGGCCACATCTGGAGTACTGTGTCCAGTTCTCAGGGGCCTGGAACATCTGCCCTGTGAGGAGAGGCTGAGGGAGCTGGGCCTGTTCAGCCTGGAGAAGAGAAGGCTGAGAGGGGATCTGATCAGTGTGTACAAGTACCTCAAGGGAGGCAGTGAGGAGGATGGGGCTGGCCTCTTTTCACTGGTGGCCACTGACAGAACTAGAGGAAATGGCCACAAACTGAAGCATCAAAAGTTCCACAGGAACTTAAGGAAAATCTTCCTGACAGTGAGGGAGACAGAGCCCTGGGACAGGCTGCCCAGAGAGGTTGTGGAGTCTCCTCTGGAGATTTTCAAGACCCACTTGGATGCAGCCCTGTGCCCTGTGCTCTAGGTGGCCCTGCGTGTGCAGAGCGCTGGACTAGATGACCTCTGGAGGTCCCTTCCAACCTTAGGCATTCTGTGATTCTATGATTCTATGAAAGCGCTTCAGACATGCAGTTCAGAAGGCAGATGGGACAAACATGGGCACTGTTGTGTCACTGGCCTTTATAGTGTGATGGTAGGTACTTTTTGATGCCTCTGCTCTGCTGCTGTGTTTATCTGTGGCTTCCATTAGCAATCACAACTTCAGCACGCGTTGCAGAGGAGAGGTTATCCTCAGGGTGGAGTCTCCAAGCCAACTGCACACGCACATACAAGAGCGCTCTGGCAAAGGTTATAGCTTTAGCACCTACACCTCTGTCTCACCTCGATATTCTCTCATCTTCTCTCACCCATCCTTTTTCTAATTTTCCCCTCTCTTTCAGTTTCCTCCTCAAATCCTCTTCTTCCTCTCTTGCAACAGAGTCTCTTTGCCTCCATGCCATTACAGTCATTAGCAGAGCCTGAGCTGATGACAGAGTTCCCTGGCTTACTGCATTATAAAGAGCTCTTTACATGAGAACAAGCAAACAAACTTCTTTTATCCTGGCTTCCTCTCAGCAGTGGAGGAGAGAACTGTGTTTTACTGCTGTGATTCCTTTCTCACCTCCTGTAAAATACTGTCAGCCTCTTATGCAGATATGCACAGATACCTCTCTCCCAGGCACAGATCACGGAAGGTTAAACTATAGGGAATGTAGGGGAAAGATGGGAAAGACAAGGGAAGATACAAGGACGACAGTTATGAGAGCAACAGATCAGGGTCACAAGAAAAATTTCATATTGTAAAATTGGAGAAGTATGTCATTCTTGCCAAGTATGGCTTGAAAATGTGTGTGCACATCTGTGCCTTCGTTCCTCAGGAGTATGCGATGGGGGGCCTGGGGATCAAGGAACATCCAGTCTTTAGGAGTACCTTGGTAGTCCTGTAAAAACCAAATTCTCCTGAGTTTCCTATGTTCTCTCCTCAGCCACCGTTCAGTGTGGTGGGTATAGGACAATGGGGACACTTGAAAACACACCCCACAGACTGATCCCACCCCAAATCTTGCTCCACCATTGCAGTAATAAACATCTATCTGTAAGAAATCTCTTCCCTGTGCAGTTAGTTATGCATCATCTTGAAATAGCCTCTGACCTTTTCTTTTAAAAAGCTCAATCCATTTTTCTTATCAGCCTTCCTGTTAAGATAGATATTTTTTTAGAGATAAATTACTTTGCATGTGAACAGTATCTAAAGAGCAGTGCAGTTAGGGATACATTTGGTTCAGATTTTCTGATTGTGATTTGGGTGGGCAAATTCTTGCAACACTAGAAGTTGTTGTAACCTAATTAATATCAGCTGAAATATTCTTCTGTTTGTTCATTCTTCCGTAATGGATTTTGCACATATTTGCAAAAGCTGGTTAACACTCAAAGGCTGAGATTAAACTAAATGTTTCTGAGGTCAGAATCTGAAGAGAATCTTACAATAACAAGAAGTGAGGTATAGTAACAACAAGTCACGTATAATGTAACAACAGGATTTTGCTGTTAAATAGCTTGGTGCTCAATATGATATGATCGAAGGGATTAACTACAAACTCAGATTTTGTGATAACATTTTCTTTAGGCAGCCTAAGTCACAGCAAGGGCAATATCAAATAGACAGATTAATTCAGACCCTCTGAATCTCCAGATTTAATAATAATAATAAAAAGATACATTAAACTGCTTCTCTAAGAACTTTTTCTCCATGTCAGGCCAGCAATCATCTCCTCTCCTCACCTCTCCCGTTTGGATGAGAATTCTGTTGTAGTCCCATCTGTAAGAAATGCAGATCTGCTGATGGCCATGATGAGGGTGAATCTTCAGGCAGGGGCTCCGGCAACCTCAGTGGTCTGTACAGGAAATTTGGGGAGAAAAAGGAGTGAAGAAAAGAAAGAAAACAAACAAACAAACAAAAATCCAAAGAACTTCCCCAAAAACTGAAATACCAGGAAGATTAGTTTTCTTATGGATTACTGAGTTGAATAGGCTCCTTGAGGCAGTGCCAGGTGCCAGAGCAGGTGGAGAGGAGGAAGAAGGAGTACCAGAAGCAGAGATCTGGGAAGCAGAATTACCCCCTGGACAGCAGCAAGCTGTTGGATTGGCCCATCTTCTCTTCCACTTCTTCCTGTCTATTGATCTGCTACAGGATGCTTTCCTCCGTGTTGTACCAGATTCTCTGATGCCTTCTTGATTTGCCTTCCAGCCCCTGGCTCCACTTCCAAACAGGTTCTCTTTCCTTCCTCTCCTTCCCTTCCTTTGACCCACGCATGCTGACCCATAATCAGTTGAGTTTCAGTGTTCACGACGGCAGGAGGCTCAGCACCTGAACCGGTGTCGTGCCATGTCGTTGTCCCTGCCACAGGAAGACCGTGTTGCCAATGTGCCCTGTGCCTTCCCCAGCACAACCCCTACAACACTTGTGATGCAGGGTGTCACTTCTGCGGTTTCAAGTGGAATGCTGCTGGGTCAGCTACCTCAATGCAAAGGTTGCAGCGACCTGTCAGTCAGCTCATGGTGGCCAAAATGCCGAGGGAGAAGGCCTCCTAAGCTATTGGTACAAGTTCAAAACAAATAAGCAATAATGACTTCAGTTATGGTATCTCACATTAATTTTACAAAAAGGGTCAGCCAATGCATCAGCGAACAAATAGAAACTAAATTTGAAATGACACTGTCTTTTTAAATGTATGTATTGTATTCATATGTCTTTTGCTTGTCTATCTCATCTACATGTGTGATTTCATTTTGACTACGCAGAAAAGCTCGAAAAGTGTTAGGCTGCCAGATCCTTTTCTTTGCAGAATGCCTGCTGAAATGCAGTAATCTCCTGGGAAGATCAAAAGCAGCTCAGTGGGCATAAAAATACACCATAGAAAGTGCAGCATAGGTCCCTAGTTGTCAGTAGTCCTGACTTGCCTACTTACTGCTCCCTGCCCTTCAATAAGCTACCTAACCTCTCTTCTTCACAGATTCTCATAATAAACTGAGATAATAGCCTTTAGCCTCAGGATAAGTAGTTTGATGATTCAAAGATGAAATATATATAAAATGAGACCATATTGCTTTTACTAGGGAGGATTACAAAACATTTTGCACATTACAGAAGAGTCAGCACCAAAAGCTTCAAATTTATAATGGCTCCATTTAAAAGCTTAAAGACATAATACTTGCAGAATGCATGACCTATCACTGCAGTCACTGACATTTGGGGAAGTGCCTCCTTCCTTTAATATATGGTTTGGAACTTTTCTTTCTGCATCTGGAAAATCTCCTAATTAGAGAGTTGTTTTCCCTTTAGCAGTCCCCACAGCATTACAAAATCAGGGACCAAATATTCAGACTACGTTCAAGATGCAAGAACATGTCAGAAGCAGAGGAGGTTATGGCACAGTGCCACCAGTAAGAGAACAGTACATCAGTCACAAAGCAGGCAAAACAAGCAAAAAGCATGCCAACTTAGGAGAATTTCCTTGCTGAGTCTTTGGTTGTGTGGCCATACATTAGAAAGTGTCCTGACAGCCACTCCTAAGCTTAGCATGTGCCTCTTCAAGGATTCTTCAGAAGTTATCTCCTACCTAATAACTAGAAAAAAAATATTTTTTCCTAGTAGAAAGATGACATGTAGCCAGCACTCCTTTCCTACCTGCTAAATGGAAAGATGCCTGTTCTTGTTGGATCAGTGCCCTTAGTTCGGCACTAAGAAAAACGTTGCACAATTTCTCTCAGTTTATGAAACACATCTGTTCAAAAGCTGATTCCAGTTGTTAGAGACTGCCCCTTCCTACTTTTTTTTTCCATTAAAAATGTGTGAGTTAGGAAAAAAATATTGGGTACAAAAGGTTACCTCTCTGTGACCTATATATTTTTCTCAGCATCCATATGTCTGCTTTAATCTGATAAGGATTGCAAAAATTTAGTAACAACTTCCTAACAAAAGAACTATTTACATGGGAGTGTACCAAAGAGATTTTTGTTTTATTTGCCATTGAGGCCATGCTGTTCTCTATAAAAAAATCTAAACAAGGGCAGAAACACCACCACCCAAGGAGGTGAAACGTACTCGTTGAAAATAGAGCACCTTAAATAAATAAAGTTTCTTTTCAGTTCACAGATTGTCTGGTTGTCCTGTGCCAAGTACTTGCAAATAGTAAATTATTAGGACTTCACAGAAGTCTTACCACGTGCAAAACTCTGCATATTTTCAAGGTTTTCTTTTCTATTACTGTCATTAATGAGATCACTAACTCAATGTTCTATTAGTGGCAGAAGAATGAATAAGGCTGATGAGTAGATGAGTAGACGATACATGCAGCACGAGTCTCGTGAGGAACAGTTTCACTGCACTTTTCCAGATATTAATCTCTTTATGAATCTGAACTCTTTCTAAACTTGGTGTGGACTTGTTCCTTATGGCTTGGTGAAAGCGTAACACTCAGTGCCCTGCTAGTCATGCTATTCCTTGGAGTTCTACAGACCAGGCTGTGGCATCGCCTGACGGTGTCCTGCGTGCCCGGATGCTCTTCCCAGGGAGCTGCTGGCATTTGTGAGCACTTCGACTTGTGAGGCCACCTGTGCTTTTTGACTTGCTCACTTCTGGCAGGTTGTAAGCTCCACTCCTGCTTGTATCTGTGCCCTTTTCCTTCATACGGTCTTCAATCCAGATCAGCATTTCTCTAGCTGTGGTCACAACTAGTAGGGAGTCAGAAAAAGTTTCAGAGGAGAAATGTCAAAGATTCAAAAGAGACCACAAAATATTGGAAGATGCAGGGTTAGTTGGCAGCAGCTTGGTACTTCCTTGGGTGAGGAAATGAACGCTTATATTTGCATCCAGTAATGACAGCCTGTTCTTCCTTTCCCAGCCTGGAGGAGAGGAGCTTCTGCCAACTCAAGGGGAGTAAAGGGACAAAAGGAGGTGCATGGGAAGGCATCTGAGCCAGAAGATGATGAACTAAAAAGTGGGGGGTAATATCATACTTTCAGAAAATTTGAGAAAAACTATTTTAAGTTAAAATGTTTTCTGTATCTGGAATTACTGATCCCCTTCTCTGCTCATTCCTTCCAAAATGTGGGGAACACAAATGGGAAACAACAATTTTAGCCCTTGATTTCCTTGGTGTACCTTGGTGTCTCTCTCCTTGATAAAATATAAGGTCTGAATGGCAAGGTCCAGAGGGTCTAATCAAATAGCACTCATAAATCCCATAAATAGCACTAATAAAACAGATCTGAAAAATAGATCAATAAAGTAGAAGTCATCTCAGTGCTCTTGAACTATAGGTTTATGACCTTCTGATTTTAAAGCAGAGCAGATTTGCCACACTCACCAGGGTTCATCTCTTTTTGGGGAGGTCCATAAGCGCAGTAATGGAGCAGTGTCAATCTCCTCCTTATACGGATCCATGCAACCCTCTCATAGAAGCACGGCAGAAATAGTGTCTAGTGCACTGTCCCTTTTGTTACCTATAGCAGCATTTCCAGAGCTTCTTCTAGCCCTATTAAGGACCATCTTTCAAGACAGAAAAAATCCTAAAATAAAAATCATTTTCCTATTAACCTTATTATTGTGTTATTTTGTCTTTAAATGCACTTGTTCTGTTCACTTGGACTTTCCTCTTAATAACAGTGTAAGTCAGTCATTGAGGTATCTTACAAAAACACAGACCAAAACAAGAACCTTAAATCACAGTAGTGCCAAATAAAATCATATACAATTTTCATTTCATGTATATCCATCTAACTTACATTTATGCTTCTCATCTGTCCTTTCTTCTGATTAGTTGACTATAGTAAGATCATACTACATCTTTCTTCCTCTATCTCTGAGAATGCCTGTGCAGCTTGGAGGCAGAGTGAGCCAGTTGGTGGGATATATTAGCCTGTCTTCCCTGACCTGTGACAAATACATATGTATTCTATTGTTATGAATAATTGACTTTGAACACGGGCTCTTTATAGATTAAGAATTGTTCTGCCTGGTGGAAAGAGAAGATAAAAATGGAGCAAAGATGAAAATACATTGTACTGATAACAGTGATGTACTGAAGCAGTGATTTCTGAAACACCATGTTCCTGTGACATGAAAATTCCTGATTAGGTTATGGGCTGTATAACATAATATAAGATTAGATATTGGAAAAAAAAAGAGAAAAACCTTATGAATCACAAATTGAATATGAGGCTAATATTCAAGGAATAAATAATTCTCCTAAACCAGAAACTATGGTTTTCCTAAGTGTGAAGGAAATGGCAGACTTCATATAACTATTGGGAGTTTACACCTCCTAATAGTCATATCCTCAGTTCAGCACTGACACAGATTCTTACTGTCCAAATTCAGGTCCAAATAAAATGAACTAAGCTAGACAAAAAAATGAAGAAATGCTTACAATATTAGCTCAATATTCATTTATGAATCAAATCATTGAATTCATGGTTTTACTGGAATTGATGCTCTGGCCTTGGCCAAGCAAAAGAAAAGCTTGTATGTCGCCTCTTTCAGACCCAAACAGAGAATAAGTCACAGCCTCATTCCTTTTTCATGTCCTTTTCAGCTCTTTGTATCATCCAGTCTGGATCTGAGTTTGGGCTGAGTGTTTGTTTGCACCATTGGTACCAAACTTACCCATTTACAAAATTACATATCTCATTGCAAATAGCAGCATACGCCTTCCTAGGCTTCTGTGTGAAATGTTTCTTCTTTAACAAAAGCAGCGCTTGAAATGAACAAGCCTTTTGCCCTAGTCTTACTTGCTGGTCTTCATTCATATTTGTGCATGGAGTCTGTTTCATCCAAATGGAAGGCTTCAAACTGAAAATTAAATCAAGATTTTTATTTGTGCCATGAGTTCTCTTGTGGCAGCACTTACAAAAAATAGGTATGAGTGTGTGTAAATTCTATCAAGCATCGAACAGATACAAACAGGAAAATTAAAATATATTTAAGCATAGTCAGAGAGTGTATTTTATTTAATTAATAATTTAAAATAAATCTAGTCAGGCTTTTAACAACAGACAAATTAGGATGCTTTCTTTTCCTGAGAGTACCTTTCAGTTACTTTATTTTTCAAAGCTAATGTTTTTTATTTGCAATGCAGAAATAATTTTGGCTGATTTTAAAGAAGTTTTTAGAGTAGTTTCAAAAGGAACAACAAACATTTGAAAAGAAGCAAACTCCTATTCCTATCATGAATGGAGAGATTTTGTTCCTGGCTTAGTCCATTAAAAGTCAGTGAAATCAATTCCTCCATTTGTGAATCACTCACTGATTGATGTCACCGAAATAGTAATTCCCTATGCTGGCATTTATTTTAAATCGGTCAAAATGTCTTTGCAGTATCGACATCTTGCTTCCAGTGTGACATATGGTATACAAGGAAGGAAAAAAAATCTTTAAATGTTACAGAACAAAATGGAAAAACTCCAGATGAGGGAAGGTTTGGACCACTAGAAGAGTATGAATGGTCAAGCTCTAGTGCCAGACAAACTTCTTTGTTTGACAGTGGATATAATCCAAAAGCTGCCTGAGGCAGGAAGGCAATCCAGTTACCAAGCAGTGGGAGGGAAAGCATTTCTAGGACACGTAATTTTTCCCCCATGGAGCTAGGGGAAAGGTTTCAATTAGAGATGGGTGAACCTGGTGGTGTGAGGTTTTACAGACCTTCCCAGAAGATTTATTTTTTGCCTCACAAACATAGCCTGGGTTTCAAACTCTTCTATTATGTAATTTAAGCTCATGGCTAATTCCACTTAGAAAAACAGGTTATTTTTCTCTCTCTCCCTTTTAACAAAAGTGGAACCTATGTCATTATAAGCTTAACTGAGACCAGTGAATATGAGGGCCTGCTAGATGTCACATATATATTGAATTTATATTTTAATTGTGTGTCTCTGTCTTCTCCAGTCTTTTAGGATGAGGTTCCCTGCACCTCTTTTAAAAATATAGCACAGAATAGGGAGTACAGGGGAAAAAAGTGTCTGCGTGAGGCACATATTGGGATTTAAAGCATCAGAATGCCCAATCTGCCTGAGCATCTGCGGACACCTTGGAAACATGTCCATGTAGAACATCCTTTTGCAGTGGCTCTGGATATCAGGGCTGCTGGATAATCTCTACCGTCTGCTTTTGGGGCTCAGCCCAAACCCACAGAGCATCTCCAGAGGATGCAAGCTCCCAGTCACCGCTGGCCCTCCTCAGCCTGCATTGCTCTGGCAAAGGAGGGGCAAGAGGGAATACTTTAATTTCCCTTCCTGCCTTTCTCGCCTCGCTGGCGTGTGAAGCAGAAGCGAGTCCTGTACGTGAGAGGGAGCGCGGATCTCGGAAGCCGGCCCGCCTGCCCGCCTGCAGCTTCAGCACCATAAAAGCAAACGGGAAGTCACTTGGTTTTCTCACTTGTGCTAGAAAACCGTTAGCTAAGATCTACTGGCCGCTCTGGAAGGTTTTATGGATTCAGGAAACTCCCACAGTCTTGACAGCCCCTTTCTTTTTTTCCACATTAGTCAGTGAGTTGGGTGTTCTTTCATAACAGCATTGCCCAATGCTAAGAAACAAATCTTTGCTTACTTGGAGCAACTGGATAGAAAATATCTCAGTATTTGCAGGACCTAGTCTATAAATAAGCTTAGATAACCCTGTTTCCTGATTTTTGGGGGGCGGGAGGGTAGGTAGATGGAAGAACTGGAAAATGAAAGAAAAAAAAAAACAAATTATTTGCTCTTGCAGGTCTATCCACCAAAGCTATAATGGCATACTTGTAAAGCAGTAATCCGCTGTGTCAGTGCTAAATTTTGTTAAGTACAGAGATGCATGGTAAAATAATCTAGAAAGGATTAGAATGCAGACTTTGTCTGTTAGTTTAAAAAGAAAAAAAAAGTTCTGGTTGTCATGAGATAATTCAAAACTCATTTAAAATTGCTTTCCCAAAGGAAATATTAGGTAGCTCAGTGCCAGTATGTTTTTCTGACTAAAATACTTGACATTTAGGTCGATGATGAAACCTGATCCCTAGGGCTGAACAGTCTCCTCAGATTTTGGTTCCTGGATGTTGGTGACTCTCCACCTTTCACTTTGTCCCGTTTGGCTTTGGTCTTGTTTAAGAGTGTGCATGTACATGTTTTTAACTCATGCCCTCCCCGTAACCTCCTGAATTAAAGCTTCACGCTGCCCACAAGCCTCAGACGGCCGGCAGCACCAGCACAGTTGTTCTCTCAGTGGGTAGGCTGCATCTCAGCCCAGCTCAACCCTTCGCAGCAGTACCTGGCCTCTTCCCAGCACCGCAACCTGCCCTGCGAGGTTTTGGCACCTGGTGATCTGGGCTCCCGGTAATCATTGCTCTTCATTCTAACAAGACAGGTGATAACTAATGAAATACCTGACCTGTATTCAGGCTTCTCCATTCTGCTTCCCTAAGCTCTAACTCTTCTCTGCGGGAATGTCTAGTTCAGGGCTCCTTAGAAATGTCTTTTTTACCGATGGAGCTAGGCAAATCCCTTTGAATGATACATAAGCATTGATGAAGCAACTGATGAAAAAAAATGCTTCATCTGACTGTTTTTACTCTTTGAAACCAAATACACATAGCACTCCCTCTATAGAAAGTATTTTTACGTTAAAGTCTCCAGCATGCAGGAAATTAATATGTTTTGTGGGAGTACTGAACCAATAACTCACTGCCATGCTAACTGCAGCCGCTGCAATGAACTCTGAAGTGGAGCAGACTCAATGAAGGTGTAACACCATGATTGAAAAGTCCTGGGGCTGCTTTGGTTTCTGACACAAATTGAATATGATTCAGTGCATTCATTGCTACTTTTCTTTCTCCGGATTGCTTCTGTTTGTGAAATACGGCATTACTGTAAGAAAGACCATAGTGTAACTCTGCTGGATGTGGTCAAATGCTAGGAGTGCTTCTTACAAGTCTTACTTCTTATGATGGGAGCATTTCTTTTTCTCCTTCTATTCTTCATGAAGTGACTAGTAAGCCAAGATTTAGTTGCCTAAAGCTAGGTAAAATTTATTATTATTGTTATCATGTCAAAAATATGTATATATTGCAAGTGTTCTTACAAATTTGTGTATATTTATATGTACATATATATAAAACATATGAATACATATACATACTTGTGTATACATAGTATGTATTATATAAACACACACTTATACATATGCATGTGTGTTCAAGTAGCCTGTAACTCTAAAACTTACATAGGCTTCATAATGTTAAAGTTAAGAGTTTCTAGCTAAAATCAATGTCCTTGTGCAACACCTTAGCCAGAGAAATTCCCTGCTCCAGTTTATAGACTACATAAAGAAAGAATGGGAAATTAAACAGAAGCTAAGATGGGTAAAATGAGCCTTGGTCAACACTGCAAGGCTCTGACATTTGAACAAGTGACCAGTGAGCCGGTGCAGGTGAGTGTATGCCGAGAAAGAGGTCTCTGCTTGTGATACCTTCCTGGATGATGGGAGCAGAGCTCGAGCAGGCTCTGCTCTCTCCCACTGCTGTAGTTGCACTGTGCCCAGGTTTCCCTGCCATGGGAGCATCCGCACGTGGGGCTGGATTTGCTGTGCTCTGAGCAGAGTAGCTGGGCTGACAAATGCAGAGTGGACGAGTAGCTGTCCAAGTCAAGTTGGCTCTTCAGGTGTGCTTTTGCCTAAAGAAATACCAGCTCTACAATTTGAAAATTAGTATCTAAAATTAAAACTCTGTAAGAGTGCGTGTTTGTGGTGAAGGCTGTAAATAGCTAGCCAGCTTGGCAGTCGCAGCAGTCAGCCAGAGGAGTGCTTTCCTGGCAGTGCTGCCCTGCTTTCGTGGCATGTTCCAGACAGCGGTCTCTGGTAACAGGAGAGGAGAGCTGTGCTGAGAGCAGGGATGAAGTGCCTCACTTCTATCAGAGAATAGGAGCAATTGGCCCATTTCCTCAGTCCCTCTTCTAAAGAGACTCTCCAGGGCCAGGAGACAGAAGCGTTGGACCTGCTACAGATGTGGCTTCTGGTGGTGTCCTTGTGGGCATGCCAGGGACTTCATACCACATGTGGTCCAGAGAGCTGGACCCGGCACATGTGCACAGCATCTTTCTTTTACAAACACAAGTAGTGGCCTCAGACTCTCTAAATCTTCCTATAAATGTTGCTTAATCAGGTATATTATCTTAAGCAGATCCCAGGCACTCTCTGGGATAATCATGGAAGAACCTCATTCATTTTCCTCTGGGTGTTTGCTGCAAGACAGCCATGGCAAGGGGACATCTCTGCAGAAACATTAACTCTTAGTAGCACCACTGAGATCAAGGAGGGGATATAGTTTCTGGGGATCAAAAATAAATACTTACTTCTGCGTTTTTCACTTGGCCTCAAGGAAATGAAAATTAACATAATCCTTTCTATGCATCTTTTGGCCCTTAAATTAAATATATGTGCACAGTTACTTACTACACAGAGGTATTTTAACGTGTTCTACTTAGGATGTCAAACTAAAACACCACGCTCCAGGTGGAGAAGATGTCCTCACTGGAACAGAGTGATTTATCTTTGCAGTTTCATGAAGCCTCGTGTGATTTGGGTTCAAGGGAATACAGTTTCCCCCAAATACTACCATGGTTGAAAACAGTATTTTCATCGCTAGTCTCTTTTTGCAACACAATAGAAAAGCCTCTTCATAGACAAATCCCTTTCTTCTGTCTACACCTGCTTAATATCAGAGAGCCCCAATGATTTGGGGCTGTAGCAGGAGGCAGTATAGAGTAATTCTTCTAGCAGCATTTCAAAGATATCTTGCCACCACACTGAAAAATGAAAAATAGCCAGTGTAAGTCAGTTTACTGGCAGGTGGATTGAAACAAAAGGCTTCATTTACAGAGCAAGATGTCAAAAGCTGCATCTTTAATTAACAAAATAATGGCATAACCCCACAGAGGCCTCTAAACTGTATAGCACTACACAGGCTTCTGGCTTTTTGCAGTCTTTAGTTCCTGTTTACAGTCATGAAGTTCCCGAGAAATCCTGAGGCTCTTATTAGTAATGCTTGTTAATTTCTTAAAAACTAATATCCAGCTGACAGCATAGTTACTTGAAATTCCTCAGCCAACTTATGAAGCTTTCAGAAGTCACTGAGCTTGTGCTCAAAAACGTTTGGTTACCATGCAGTGAGAAGGAAGTGGTAGCCTAGCAAAGGGCCAGGTAGCTGCCTACATGTACATTTGTAACCCACTGTATCCAGTAGAAAATCATTTTTATTCCTGTTAATGTGTTTATTGTGTAATATCTCAAGGAGATAGACACTGGGAAAATACAGTGATGATATTGGGGAGTGGAGAGAAAGAGAAAAGGTTAGTAGGACAGGGGGAGCTTAGATACGGGTGTGACTAGACAGATGTTCAGAATCTAAATCTGAAATACAGTATTATTTGAAAAAATAATATGGCTTGGACTCTAAAGCATTCTCAATCTCTCACCCCTAGCATTTGAGTTTGCAGCTGCTCATGCCTATGTTTAGAGACAAATGTTGGTTTTTAGGCTCTCAATCACATAGCAGCTCAAAAATAGTAAAAAATATTTTTCAAATATCCCAGAAATATACATATAAAATTCATGGCCTGTAATTAATTTTGCTCACAACCTTTCCAGTGTGGGCTAGGGAAACAACTAAAATTAAGAACTGAGAGCTTCTTTTAGTGTATTGCAGTTTACATCCTCCCTTAGCAGGTGTTAATATCCAAGGACGAGTTTTCTCAAATGCTATCAGAAGTCTAGTAAAATTTGGTGGTATTGCTAATGAGAACAACCTTTATAAAGTTAATATTACAAAGCCGGTAATCCAGAAGACATTGGCTCTGATAAGTTTTCATGTTAAGAATTTCCTCAACTGTCTAGAAGACCAAACTTTCTTCATATGGTGACCTGCCATTATGCTTACACAACCTAAAATGAAAGCTTATGCTATTATGTATATAAATCATACATCAAATATACTGTTTTTTTCCTCTTTTGCTTTTGCATATGTGTAATGGCATGATCTATTATACAAAGTATATACAAGCAAACAGTATACTGTTTTTTACCTCTTTTCCTTTTAACTTATTTGTAGGCTTCATTCTGTTTACTTTGCAGTATCAGAAATATCAGTGCCTGTGTATGTAGAACATGTTCTCTAAGATTTAGCATGAATAACAAACATGAATCCTTGAATGAATTCAGTGACATTTATTTTTTCTATTCTGTTCATATCTGATAAGTGGAAATATTTTCTGAATGGGGTTGGTGACATCTCTCAGTTGCTTCTGTGCAATGCCCTTGTGCCATCATGGTATTTCCAAACGATCTTTACTTTGGAGTAGAGATTCAGAAAGTTCATATAAAAAAAAACAAAACAAAAATACTTCTGGGTGCTGAATTCAATACTTTTTCATTTTCTACTATGGTCAACACTTGTCAAAACTTAAAATCCTTTGCTTTTAATATTTTTCCAGAATTATGTCATCCCTAAAGATGGTGTTTGATATTTGACTCAGTTATGCTCCCAGAGAGAAACAGACTTTGTTTAAATAAATAAAGTTGTTTTAGTTGTTCATACAGAGCAGCTCTTGGTTAAGGAAAAAGCATGCAGTAGCTACCTTTCCTATGCTTGAACAAAATATTCTATTCATGTTCAGGAGGTGAATGTGAAGGTAAATCTATAAAAGAAAGCTGGTCCCCATTAGATTGGAGTGCCTATGACCTTTATAACTTCTCGATTAAAAAAGAATCCTGCTGGACTAGCTGTCCACTTGCACTGATTTCTCATGTGTGATAGTGTACATCCCTTTGATATAGATCATTATATCTCCTGCGGAACTGGATTATTGCCTTGTGAAATGAAAACAAAACAAACAAAAAAATAAACATATTTGTCTCCAGATTGCCAGGCTAATATTAAGAATAATACAAATGATATTAAAACCTTGAAGTGAAAAGCTCTAAAAATATGCATTCCGTTATTATTTGGTCAAAATATTTTTTCTATCGATCTCAACACTGGAGTAAGTACTGAAACAATTATTGAAGCCAATGACTTATATGTTACCTTCACTGAGCCTGGCAACTTAATTCATTAAAAATGGTTAGGCCAAGCAATAAAAAAGTAAAATGTGGCCTGTGTCAGAAAGTTAGTTAATGTATAGTTCTTGGGGCTTGTAGATTTCTGGGGAGTCTAATTTTTACCATGTGCTAGAGATGTTGTTTGATGACATGCTGGAATTGTATTGGCATGCTTCTCTCTTGTGGTTTCATAGGTCTGTGATCCTGTGCCCATCAGCTCCTAAAAGCATCCCCGTTGCCAAGCCTATCTGTTACCTATAATCACTGGGGTGGAAAATTAAGTTGAAGAGAAGGAATTGGATTTCTTTTTGTTGTCCTGAAGAAGATATTTCAAAAACTTGGCTGATGCACTCCTTGGTAGTAAAAATATGGGAAAGTGCTTACTGCAGACCCTGACTTTTCCGTGCTTCTGCATATCTTAAAAAAACTCTTGAAGACAAAGTATGGTCTAGTTCCAAGTTAATTGGATGATGTACACTGAGACAGTCCTCTGTGCAGCCTACATCTAGTCAAGGTCTCTTCACTCTAATAGGTCTCTGTAGGAGTCCTGATGGTCAAAGGAACCTTTCAGGACATCCACTTTAATGTGGAAACCAGATTGATAGGCTGGTTGGTCCTGAGACACCTGCTAGTGAATTTGAGGTGTTCAAATGCATGGAGATCAGCCCCAGATTTACTCTTACAATTATCAGGCATTTATGCATATTACTGATATCTATTAATAGTTCCTATTTCTTATTGAAATGTAGTTAAACATCATTCAAGACTCCATTCTTCCAATTATGGTTTAAAAGTGCTGTGTTTCTCTCTTTTGACTCCTCAGAAGGGGAAAAGAGATTTCTTCCCCATGTCAATCTCTGAGCGCATTTCAGTTGTTCTAGATGTTTATGTACCTTTTGCCTTGTGTTCTTGAGTAAGCAGCAGGTACAATTGCTCCTCTTACTCATGTGTTCTTCACAGTTCCAGAATTTTGGCCACAATTATTGCTCACGCCCCTGAGAAGAGTAGGCATCCATAGACTCTTTGTCTGCTATAATTCAATGAGATGGCAGATGTCATTTAGACTCCCCACTTCTGACCTTACTTTAGAAACTATAAAAATAAAAAAGCGTGTTTAACTCCAAACAGTTGATTCAAGGTACATATGAGGTACCACGCTATGGGTCTAGTCAGCGAGGAGAGATGGGTTTATCTGAGGGCCTCTGAGGAACAATTCAGAGGGAATTTATGTGACTTCCTGCAGTCTCGGAATTCCAGGTAGAGCCTAGTTTCCATCTGTTATCTTAGTCTGAGGTTCTTTTGAAGATGCTTGGGAATTTAAGCGTTGGCAGCTATGTATATTTCTGCTCCTGTATCTTCTGTGTAGATACATCTTGAGTTGTATAAAAGAAGATGGACCCACTCAGTCTCCAAAATGTCTGAATTGAAACTAAACAGACCGTGAGTGGCTTGCATAAGTCCCTGCACTAACCTTGCAGAAGACTCCCACAGCTGTGACCTTCCTTCCACGAGTGAGGGAAGTCTGGCTGCAGCAGATAGCTGTGTTTGCATTGTTGTTAACTTTGTGGAGTCTGGGGTTTGCTAGAAGCAGACTGTTTTCAGTACCATAGTTCATGACCACCTCTGGCCTTTTAATCTAACTATTAGAATACCCTTATACCCTTAGTATTCCATTTTTTTCTTCCTATAATCTTTACTATTATTATCATTATTTAATAAAATCCAACAAGCTAGAAGGTTTTCTGCAGTTAGTCTATCTAACCTAGCTCTGACACTCTTTGAATTTAGTGTTATTTTTATCCGTTGTATTTGCTGATTTACAACCATTATTTGCATTTCCATGATAAATCCCTTATTTTTGCCCACTTATTTGTCACCCCATAAGACACATGGGAGATACCTGAGGAGAAATAATGACTGTCCTGCCATGTGTCTGCCAGCAAGGCATTGATGGAAGTTTATCTATATCCATTAGCCTACTTGAAATGTACAGCATTATTTATTATATCAAAAAGAAAAAAAAAGCCCTATAAGAGGACTACAGGCTCGCCTTCCCCATCAAGAATTCTAGTAAAAATATCTGTGGAAGTAAAGCAAAGGGAAAGGAAGGATTTTCCTTTAAGCTCAGAGACAGTATTGAAATATTTAAGTTAATCCTATGAAGAGATATCACAGTGTTCAAGAAGACATGAAATGCCATACAGGAGAAGTTTTAATATTGCAGTAGCTTTGCTGTGGCAGATTTGCTGCAATACAGAAAAGACATAATATTGTTCAGGCATTTCATAGCTCACAGTCATTCACTAAACATTATTTTAAATCCATAAAAAAAAACAAGGGAAATTCTGTTTGCCTTCTGCCCATGTTGGAATAAATGAGCTATTTCTGTTAAAGATGCCTTGTAGTATATCAGGTACAAGCTATTTTAGTGCTCATATTTCAGAAGAATCAGACCTCAAATTTTACCATAAACATGTATTTTCCCAAGCACCCAAGCAGTTCTCATCAGTAGCAGCTCAGGTGCCAGAAAGAATTAGTTGCTGGCGGAATTTTTTTTAAGAAAATTCTTTAGAGAAAGCATATAGACCCATATGTTCAAGGTTACTGTGAAAAAAATCCCACAGGAGTGCTAAGCCCAATGACAACATATGAATCTTTTCTACTTGAGAACTTAACATGGTTGTGGGATTTTTTTATTGTTGTTTTTTGGTGGAGAACTGGGGGAGGGTCAGTTCAAACCTCAGTCTTTTCCTTTCTCTTGCAAATGAAATGAGTGTTTCTTAAATGAACAAATATGTCCCAGCTGGATTTAACAGTCTAAATAAAACCTGTGTAAATTCATCTTGATGAATGTAAACAGTCGAACGATAACTTTTTCCATTAACCCAGTGTGGAAATATGTAAACCAATTTGCATTATAATTCTGTATTTTCCATTATAAGGTTTTTATAGCAGGACTTATGCTTGCTTGTGCATTTAAAAAAAAAAAATAAATTTGGACTTGGTATCTCATGTCTCTGTTAACACAAGGAGACTCAGAAATCACCTGGAAAGAATTTACCAGGTCAGGTTGATCTCGTACCAGTTCTGATAATGTTCCCTCTCATGGAAACTTCCAGGTCTGCATGTATTACTTGGCAAAACTGTTACTTAACAGCAACATCTTGTTTTTTTTTTTTTTTTCCTATCACTGCCCGCTCAGGTTGTTAATGTCTAGAAAAAGTGCCAATCCCCTCCAGAGGAAAAGTCTCAGGAAAATAAGTTTTCAGCACATTCTACGTGTCTGCAGTGCAATAAATAAATAATTAGAAAGGGATGGAGAGGGCTGTGTGGATGCTGATGAGGTCTGGTAGCAGAGATAGTTATTAACAGCACAGCTAGTTCCTGTCTCTGCAGCTAAAAACCGGTCCAGGAGAGCTCTGCTCCCATCGGGTGCTGCCACCCCCTAGGAGTTGCTTAAGCTCTTGGCAGCTGGCTCCTCTGCTCCTTTTCCCTGTTGTCAGCCTCAGATTTTGGTGTCTCTCTGTTCCTGGTCCCAGTCCTGATCACGGTTGCTCGCGGTCTGCAGGTTCACTCTGGTGGTGGGTGCCGCCTCTCATAATTTGCCTTCTGGATAACAGCACCTGGGGAGCAATGCTCAGCTGCTCAAAACGGGAGTGGAGTCGTGGCCATCAGTGGCTTTGATGCTGTCCCGTATGGCTGGGTGGGTGGCTGAGTCCTTAGTGCACCTAGGTATGAAGCAAACCGCATCGTCCCTGGAGGGGCTGCTGTGCAAGAGCCCCGCGAGAGAGCGCCCGTGTGTGTACCCGTGGCAAACAGCATGTCCCGCTGGCAAAGCATATGTTCCTGGACCCGCTCATGAGCTTGTTCCTCTCATAAGACACCATGCCAGCCCTCCCTGGATGGTCTCCTCGGTGATACAGCTTGGTTTGTGCCCATCTCCCTTTCTGAGCAGAGCATCTTCCCCAACAGGTAATCACCCTTCTGCTGTGACTGGCAACAGCTCGTTCAGGCGCTCCTCTCCCTCACTCTTGTCCGACCGAGGCTAACAGTGGTATGGGCCCTGCACATTCCACAAACATAAATCCATGGATCCTCTTCACCTGCTCCTTTGGAGAAAGGCGTTAAGGCCACTTCCCTGCCTACGGCATGGCCGGTGTTCAACTCATGATTACACACTTCCCTCTTATGAAAAGTACAGGGAAGAGTGGCAATTTAACAAGACTGTTACACTCAAGCGACCTTTAAATATTACAATACATTTTCAGAAACCTCAGTAAATAGTCATATTCTCTTTCTTTTCCTTCCTGTCATTGCTAAACAATGAACCATGCATTTGTACACAAGTTGGAGTGCTATCCTTCCTATAATTAGAGTAATTATAAATGCCTGCACTTCTAGTTAGCCTTGGGCGGCCGGCTTTGAGATCAGTCTTCGCATACACAAACCTCAGCATCACGAGGCTCACAGGCATTTTTACCCCTTTTAACAAAGTTTACTCACCTTTGCCTGGCCAGTTGTGGGGTTTGCAGGAGACATCTGTTGGGCACGGGCTGTGGGTGAGGTGATCTGCGATGAAGCTTCCCACACTGCGCCCGCCTTTCCATTTCATGGCGAAAAAACTGCCTGGGAAGCGGGGGGGACAAGAACGCAGTGGGTTCTGCTCTTGCCTCCACAGCAGATTTATAGAGTGATTTTGGAAACATCACATCATCTCTGTGGCACTGTCCTGAAAATAAGGGTAAGAACTTTAAATGTTTTTATGACATGCTTTGAGCATTTGGCCGAAACATTTACGGCATCGTTAATACATATCAGATGTGGATCAGTGAGGGGAAAAGGGCAGATCAACAGCAAGAATTTCTATTTATACGTATTTGTAAACCCCAAGAAGAAAAACAAAATATTAAGCAAATGCCTGACAGTCTTTTTATTTCATGATGCCTCATTTACTATTTCCTTAAGTGTGACTGGAATATTTTTTAACACTAAGTAAAATCCCTCATTTGCCTCAGGATGTTACAGAGACATCTCTGCCTTTTCCTGGTCGTTGTTTCTGTTGTTTGTCTATGTAAAGTAATCTTAGAAAATGAAAGAAATGTGCAACACTTTAGGAGAAAACAGAGACCTTCTAATGACTGTAAAGAAAAATTCCCATTACAATATTTACTAATCCTCTCAAGCAAAGTGAGTATATCAATTAAAAAAATACTCCTGGGGAAAAAAAAATATTAGACAGAAAAGAATTAAAGTGACTATTGTAAAGAGACTTTCCAAGATCAATTCATAGCCTGTGGTTTTCCCAGTATGTAGGTGTCTCCCACCTACTGTAGGATCATTTTACAGAGTCTTTGATACAGGAATATATGGGCTGGTGTGCTTACTTGAAAGATTTTTACCTCAATTCATTGCATTATCCAGTTTGAAATTTTTATTACAAGTTAGAAGTCCACTCTCTTTCCTGAAATATTTGCTCTGAAATCTGTTTTTATTAATTTCTGTTAGTGAAGTTAAATGTAAAGATGCAACCTGTGACACCCTGGGAAGGAGTGGCTGAGGTTACTATATCAAAAGGCAATCTGAAACTAATTAAAAATGTTCAAAGGTGGGAGAAGTGATTCTTGTGTGTCTAATGCTCACTCTTACGCTTAGAAATTAAATCTAAGGTATAAGGATGGGATATTGTGAACACGACAATGGTCCTTCTATCCCTCCTGACAATGCCAGCTAAGATCTCCCATCAATCTCTTGAGATCCTTTTGTATTTTTAAAGTCTGTAGATGATGCTTTCTTTGGATGCTGAGAGCTCCCTGGTGATGAGAGCTGCACTTCGACCCTCTTGGGAGTAGACTGTCTCATTCGCTTGTCAGCTGCTCCTTCCTGCAAGGTCTGTGATGAAGATGTTCAGAAAAGCCAAAGGAAGTATAACCCTTTACTCAACCCCGTTGCATTTAACACGGTACACATAGCCTCAACCAGTGAGCATTCGTATTGCACTGCCTGTGAGCTAGGTTTCTGTGGCATGCCCTGGGCTTTTGGAGCATCCACAGAAAGTACATATTAATGATACATTGGTAACTGGAGTCAAGGGATGGAGGTTTGGTTGGTCTGATTGGCAACTGTGTGAAGTGTCCTTTTGTCGATTTGCTATTTAGACTTATTTTAAAAGTTCCCAAAACTTGGCACAAGGAGGGGTAAGTAAATTCTCATCTGATAGCTTGTGTGGCAGATCTGGGACGGTATCCAGTTGCAGTGCGCCCATTTCTTGATGCAGACGCATGGACCATGGGCAAGTCATCGCAGGTTGAGGTGTAGCTCATTTACCAGATGCAAGCTTTGTCTTCCAGCTCCAGATTTTTCACCATAAGTATAGCTGAGTTTTACCATAACTCAACTTTTTGAGCTGCTTGCGGAAGTATAAGCCCGTGTACATGTATGACCTCCCATCCACATGACTTCCCAGCATCTTCCATGCAAACTCCACCAGGGATGACAAAGATACTGATCAGGACTTGGCATTCAGGAGGACAGGTCAAGGCTGAGACCCTGATTTGNCTCAACTTTGTGAGCTGCTTGCGGCAGTATAAGCCCGTGTACGTGTATCCACATGACTTCCCAGCATCTTTCATGCAAACTCCACCAGAGATGACAAAGATACTGATCAGGACTTGGCATTCAGGAGGACAGGTCAAGGCTGAGACCCTGATTTGGAGAAATGAAGAAAGTGGTGTAGAAGGAGCTAAGTACGTGTGTGGCATCAGTTTCATCATATTTAGAAGAAATGCTGTGTATCATTTTTCTTTTATTGAAAGTTATTATTTAAAAGCTCACCATGAAAAGTTTTTCTTTTTTTCTTTTTGATTTTTATGGTGTGTTAGAAAAACACTTTATTTCTCTCTAGCAATGACTTCATAGGTCTATGATACAAGAAATTTTAAAGGCATATATATATACACACACATGTATTCTTTTTATGTTTACAACAGAGAGATGGTTAACTGGAAGCCAGTGGGAAAGCTAACATATTGAAAACATTAGTTGGTCTTCAGTTTAGCAGAAATAGTTGCTGTTACTTCCCTCAATAGACAATTAAAAATTCCTTCTTAGAGCAGATAAAAATACCCATGGCATGTAAAGAGGAACTAGAAAAATACCCATCATAACACAGGTAAAAGCTTGAATTAAAGGAAGAAGTTGGCTAAACTTGTCGCGGTAGGGAGACATTACCTAAAAATTATTTAAAAACATGTCTTCAGAATGATCAGGATTTCTTTCTGGAGAAGGGTTTATTTTGTTTTTCATAAACCTCAAATGTGGATGAAGCTACTTCAGCAGTGTGATCTATAGTCACTTGCTTCTAACCTTGGAACATGGCAGAAGTGCACATTTCCACATCAAAGGAGTTAAGGAAGGAGCTATGTGCCTTGCAGTAGTTAGTCTTGATAAAGGTGATACATTCCTAAAACTGCAAACAGAAAAACAGAACTGGCATGCAGCAGTATTTTCCAGTATGATCAAGACAAGCAAACTAAATGCTAAAATAACCTCAGTACTCTAATAATTTGTGTTTATTTCAAATTTT
The DNA here is from genome assembly GCA_013389825.1 of Crypturellus undulatus. Lineage (NCBI taxonomy): Eukaryota > Metazoa > Chordata > Aves > Tinamiformes > Tinamidae > Crypturellus > Crypturellus undulatus. Next base: position 140,977 of record VWPW01025273.1, read on the forward strand.
TGACAGTACAGAAGAACGATTTAACCTCACAGCACACCCTGAAATCAACCATCTTGAGTCAGATTAGTAAGCAAACTGCTGAGTCCTATCAAAAAGCAAACTCTCCTTCTTCCGCTGATATGAATCCAGCTTTTCTCTGCCTTTTCAATCTCTCTATTAATTGCTGTGGAGAAGAGGTCCTTCCATTGAATCCTGGTTAAGTCTTTGTATGAATGGATCAGCTCCTCACAGGCTGAGGATACCAAACCCTGGTTTGCTCTTGACTGGTTACTGTGAGGTGCCTGGCTCAGCGGTACAGTCTAGCTGGGGTGACTCTTATATGTACCGTCTCTGAACTGGAGACTCAGAATCAGAGCTGGTCACAAATTCCACATCACACGTTTGGTATTTGAGAGTACGGATCCATCAGAGCTGATACGATCCATGGAGATGATTTTATTTCAGCACAGGTCCTGTGGAAAACAAAAATCTCTTGACCGTCCAACTACTCACTTGCTCAGCAGCCAACTTCTGCTGTAACGAGTTATTGTTCCTGGAGCATTTACAGCTCCTGATTTCCTCCTTGGACAACAGAACTCTGAGGAAGAGTATTTAGAAGCTACAATTCATTGTGATAATTAAAACAGTATGTGCCTTAGGAGACCTTCTTAAACAACAACAACAAAAATTTCATAAAGTCAAAGGCCATTACAATGACTTTTAATCCGCTGCCATTAAAATGACTTTCTTTCTTAGACTCTTTTTGTCTGGAATCCAAACAGAGGAAAGACAGATTATGAACATCTTGGTCTCAGATAACTCAGAGCAGAAGCATCCAACGTTTTCACAAAATTGTTCACATTTTGGTATTAGTTGGAAACTAATAGCACATAACTCATGCAATTAAGCACTCCAGAGCGGACTTGTTTTTCTCAATACAGCTGCAGAAATCAGGCTGTGCCATAAATACCAAAAGGAAGATTAAAACGAATAAAGGAACTGATGTTAGACCCCAGCTTTTCTATAGGATGATATTCTTAATTTGAGAGGATTGACCACTAGCCACATTACAAATGCTGTACACTGGACTTGGCCAAAAGCCATGGCTTTCTACCCTTGAGATTGGCATGAATGTGAAAAATATTAGAAGTATTGTTCTATGTTTTGTGACAATGATTGCCTGCAACTTCCAAAATTTCCTGGAACCTTCTTGGCCTTTCCCAAATGTCAGCGATAAGCCACTACTGTGGCACAAATTTGCACATGGCTAGTTTTACCATTTAACTCTCTCCTCTCCGACATTGGTGCATACTAAAAGAGAACAAATAAAAGACCCCGACCTGCTTCCTTTGACACTGGGCCCTATTCATCTCTTTGTGACCAAATGGAAAGCGACAAGTGCTTCTTCACCGCACTCTTGCTGTATGAACAAGTGTTGATAACACGGGTTGAAAGACACAGCCTGGTGCCACCATGCCCAGCTGCTTCTTCACTAGTTACCATTGTGCTGTGTCTCTTTCTTTTCAGGTTGGCAAGTGTGTTTCCAACTAGCCTCACATTTTGTCTCCGGGGTACTCTATCTTTGGTGCTGCTTGCCAAGGACAATAGATGAGCCTCTTTACCAATGCTGAATGCGATGCCTTTGTGTAGACTTAATCTTTGGTGAAACAGGTTTGTCCCTGCTGCTTACAAAATTTTCCGCGCTCCGTGCCAAGAAATGCATCTGCTGTTGGCCCTGTCGCTCTGCTCCACTGAAACAACACTCGTTTTGTGTTTCTGGCCTCTGCTGTGCTGATTTGCTAAGCAATGAGAAGAATAATTTATTTTAATACTGTGTGATGATGATACTTATTTCACTTGCTGAGTTTTCACTAAGCAAAGAAATAGCTTGATTTCCTAATACAGAACTGGTCCTACCACAAGCTGCAGAACCCAACATTGAGGGTAGGAAGTCTGCTGTGGCACTGCAGTCCTGCAAAGCATGGTATGTTCTCAGCAAATAAACAGTACATGTACTGACCTGTTGCAAATAAAACCACCTCTGAAATGTATCCTCTTTTCATGCAGTGGGGTTGTCAGAGCACGAAAGCTCTGACTTGTGTTTAAGCTCTGCATTTTGACATGGCCCTCTGGATATAACTGAGATACCCAGAGCTGCTGTCCTTCAGGTGGCAGCTCCAAGAAGTGGCCTGTGGCCTGATGTGTTGCTGAGACCCAGACCCAAACATCTCTTTCCTCACAGATTCAGACTACATACTGACTACATACATGGTCCATATTGGCTGCATAGGCCTGGATGGGGAATGCCACTCCAATATACGTAGACATGTAGGCCAGACAGCTTGCTGAAGCCCAAACTGGGTTACTCTGCAGGACTGAGATTTGCGGAGGTTTCTCCTAGGGAATGCCCTATTCCAAGTGCCTTATTGAGACAGCTGGCAAATTTGACTTCAAGCATCTCGAAGCAACTCATAAAAGATACTGTACATGAAGGGTGAATGCTTTCCTGGGGAAGGCATGAATTACCTTGCTTCATTAAAACACATTCTGCCCATGTATAGATCCTTTTAGACTGTTTTTTTTTTAAAGTGTCAGTTTCCATTAGGCATCATAGTAACCAAATGAACAGATTACATGCATACTCATATTTTATTCACTCTCCCTTTGTAATCCACGACATTCCTGTCAAATATCGGTTCACAGTACCTTTTGACGGGTAAAGAATAGCCATTAGTAGACAGCTTTAAAAGATCTTATCAAAGCAAGAACTCCATATAATTGTTTTTAAGAAGTCGCAGATTAACCCTTTTTCCAAAGCAAAACACCTGAGATGCCTCTAACAGTGTGAACAGACTGTCAGGTCAGTGCTCACAGACAGTCAGGAAGGCTGAGACTGATGCCAAAGGCTGTGAAGCACAGAGGATAATATCCAAGGAAAGGACATTTTTTTTTGCAATCAGCTCCCCTTAATCTAGGCTCTGAGTTTTTATTGCTACCCTGTGTTTATGTTATAAGCAAGGATATCCATGTGTTGGCTATACTTCAGTCTCTGCCAAGGACAGCGGTCTGAGAGTAGCAGATTACTGGCCTAAAATAACAGAAATCAAAGAGGGAAAAGGCTGCTTGTCAAATCCAAGCACAGCGGAGTTGTCTCCTGCTCCACGCTATCTGGTGCCTTGTGCAGACTGCTTTTTAAAGCCTCTTGCTGCCTGGCTCTTGTTGTGTCTCCAGAGAGACAAGTCTTCTGTTAAAAAATCTCAGCTGACAGCCATTCTAAACTGACTCCTTGCTTAACTGCCATAGTACTTAATGGAGAAAAAAAAAAATAAATGTTTTAGATGGATAGCAGACCATACCAACGTTCGGAAAATGAAACTGGAGTGCACTGCTCCTTACAGTATAGTGGACAGTGGTGTCCCAAGTTGCATGAGGACGTGTTATTTCATAGTATTTCATGTATACACATACAAAGCACAGCTGAAGCAAATGGTTCCTTGGCTGGTCCCTGTGACCCTAGTTTCCATGAGCAACAGGAAGGCATGACGCAAAACTAGTAGGTCCCCTGAGGTATGCTTCTAAAATAGCCTTAATGGATCTGCCCGCTTGTTCTGCTTCCAAGAGGGCCAAAATTTTCTTTTAATTTACTATGTGTGGCTTCTATAATCAAAAGCTGGAATTAGCTCCTGCTTTAAGCCCTTTCTTGTGGAAAGACTCTAAGAGTACAGTCACTAAAAGGATTATGTAAGATGCTACATACAGTTTTCAGATACCCTATCCAGCAATGCTCCAGAAGAGCTGAGTCCTTTTTAACACTGTGCAGAAGACTGAAATTAAAGACCATGTTCTGCCCATTTGATAGATATCTACAGTTTTTCTATTGATTGAAATGTGTGTTTCTCGTGTGATACAGGGTGGCAGGATTATTGACATAGAGTTAATATCTTTCATTTTTACTTTATTTTTAAATATTCCCTATCATCAGCTACACTTGTGAGTAACATAAAAGTAAGCAGATGGTGTTTTTTATTCCATTCATTTTCTGATGTCTTTTCTCCTTACATCAAACTTATACTACGCCTCTTTAGACCGTAAGACTTGCAGTGTTAGGGCCTAGCTTCCCTTCTTAGTCAATAAAGACATGGATATCGTGAAAGGATGAGTCAATCCATCTATCTCATACACCTCAGTGAAGGTAAGCAGACTCACTCCTCTAGAGATGCCTTTTACCCCATATGGTGTAGAATACCTCCAAATGCTCACCATGACCTGCGATCAGGATCTAAATGTTGTTGTCATGTTCCTCTCTGGGATCTACCAAGTACAATTAGCTCTGGAGAAGTGGTAGGTTTTAACCAGCAATCAGCACAGTGTAGGATTTAGGATCTGGGCTGTATTTGGGAACTGGCAGTGGTCGAACAGTGGAGAGCCAGACACAATGGCTCGCTGGCACATCCATAGGGATAATTAGGAGGGCAGTCTGTGGCAGTGAAGAGCTATATATTCTACTGCAGGTTGCTGCTGGCTGCGGTGTGATGTGTGGCAACAAACTGGGTGCTCCCCATCCCATTCCAGTGATGGTATTCACCTTGCTAAACTCAGAGATAATTGAAATGAATTCAGGACTAAAGGTCGACCTTAACACTTCCTCTAAGGTAACTACGTAAAGAAAAAAATCTGTTTTTCTTCTTTAAGGCTCTTCTCTTGCATATTTGCCTGTTACTTGGTTGGTCTTTTCCTTAACTTGGGCATTTTTAGTCCTACTGCACATTGTGGTGTTTTAAAACATAGTAATATATACTGTCAAAAGAAATAGAAGACACTGCCCAGAGTTATTACGAGAGTCAGACAGTAGAGGGTGCAATGTGAGCAATAAATTTAGCTTCCATCTCCTGTCTCCTCAGATCATGGTCATCTTCTGACGCATCAGCTAAAATAAGTCCACAGTCAATGCCTCAACAACAGTCCCAGGAATACAGCCCATGATCAGGTGAGGAAGCTGATGAAATCCTTATGTGGTCAGTGTTCAGTAGTGTTTTGTAAATAATATCTTGCAAAGTCTCTTCATCTCTTACTCAGCCTGGTCCTTACTATGTAACCTGTGGGTACTGTTGTGGATAATCTAGATATGAAGTGAAGCATGTTCTTTTTCCCTTCTTTCCTAATCCTGATCTGTTCCAATTTTCATATGCTTTTCATAATTCTGGCTGTGGACCAAGATCATGAATCAACCTGTTCTTAGTCCTGTCAAAGAAAGATCATGAATTATTCATACCCTGGCAAAAGGCATGATGAAATAATTAGGCATTAAGAATGCACTGTAAATCAACGATGAACCCAGGCCCTTCCAAGTTGAGTCTACAAATCAAAAAGCTATATACCCATATAGATCATAAATATCTGGCAATTAGTTTGCTGGAAACAAAAACAAGGCTTATCATTTTGGCAGCTTGTGATGAACTGGAGATGTAGAATGTGAAGAGAAGTTGTAATGATCCATACTCTGCATCTTTTCATCTTAACATAAGTAAGTCCTTAGGTTAGTAAACATTAGGTTTAGGCAGTCTGACAAATTCAAACTTTAATCTGCCGAATTCAAGATAATCATAAAACAGGTAAATTACAGTTTAGTGATTAATTAGTATAAACACTTGGCAAGACAACAATTAAAAAATCTGTATGCTTAACAACAAGCATCAATTCATCTGTTAGACTTCTTTCAGACCAGGCTTCCAAAGGCAATATGGCAACTATTGCAGTGTGACAGTATCTGTTTATTATCTTGCTTCCTTTTTGGTAAAGGAATGGGAAAAAAACAGCTTGATGAAGATTTGTATAGCTATTAGAAGGAATATGTTTTTAGGTAGTTGGTTCTGTTGCTTACAATATGTTCAGTCAGCATTTTTGTTCTTCAGAGATTATCATTTTTCTCTGGCCTTTGTAATTGTTAAATAAAAGATTGATTATGAAAAAAATGTTTTAAGAGTCTTATTCTGGAACTGAAAATCCACAAAATAACTTTGTATAAGATGGAGGAGATATGATTTTTGAAATGCAGTTTACTTAGGACAGACACAGTGGAAAAGATCAGCATTTGCAAGGTGTTGTATGTACATCATGCTGAACCAAAGATGTTGGCCCTTTCTGAATGCCTTAGAGTAGCCAGCTTAAACATATGTCTGCTTATTGTGTATGTTCAGCCTCCTGGACAAGAAAAAAATCTCTCGTGATGTTGAGGGAAACATACTGATAAACAAAGCATCCACAATCTAGATACAATGGTACATAAAATGTTTTTCTGTGACAAAGCAAGAACTTTAAAAAACTCAGCCAAGGGCTCCACATCTGGAAATGCACTATTCCAATATTCTGTATATTTAGTGATGAACTGGAAAGCACGTTGATGAAGACTTACTTGCTGTTCGAGCTGTCTCCAATGTGAACATGAGAACACAAAAAATAAGTGCAGAAATCAAGTTGTTCTAACAACACTGTTGTATGCTAGTGTAAGGAAATATGCACCACATACATAAACTTATAAGCCTGTGTGTTCTTGGAATAACCCTGTAAAACCACAAAAACTACCTAAGGCTATACATTGGGCCATAACTGTGCTGCATTTGGAGAAAATTACAACTGTGTTGAAAGGACATGGGAACAGAAAGCTGGTCACTCTGCAATTGACCTTAAGTAGTAGTGAAAATGAGCAACTCCTACTGGTAAATGCACAAAGGAGCCTGAAAGCATATCCTTATAAACAGGAAGAGAAAGCTATTGTAGGCTACCATAGCCCTTGGGGGAAATACACAGTCACAGAACCAAAATGCATTTGAAACACTTAGGTACTGGAATTCAAGACAGGCCAGAATCTGGGAGGTATTACGGGAACACAGAGCATTGCCAGCCACTTAGGTTTGGAAAGCAGGCATAGTTTTCTAAAACCACCTCTTCATTGCCATGTATACCTTTCATCCCGTTTGTACTGCTTATCTAGAGGAATAGGTTTTCTCGATTAATATGGCAATATGCGTTATGTACAGTGGACTCTCTCTGTTCCTTGTTCAAGACTTCAATGAAATATGTGTTTTCTAGGTTTTTTGCCTGCTTGAGATGAATGACAAAGTCTTTGCATCATATTTAAATTACATTTCTAGCACTGTAAGTCTCAACTGAAAGAGTAGTATTACCTCAAAAATGAAATTACATGGCATACTGACAACATTAAGGCCTGCCAAAGAATCTTTGAAAGGCACTGACTGAGGCCACCTAAAATTTATATACAATTTCATGGATCTTCAGACCTGATTCTAAATTTTATAGCATGATAGTGAATCACTTAGATATATGAGGACATATATTTGATAATTATCAGGTCCTAAACATAGTCAATCAAAGCTTTATGCCATTATAGCTATAGTCCTGACACCCTTATAACAGCCCTGAAACCAGGTTTTGTGACATTTGCATTTAAATATTAGCATACATATTTGTTTTATGACCGTTTAGTTTGGAACGTTTGGTCACTCTGGTCTACTTTTATCCCACTCTTCTGCACTAGCTATGAGATTCAAACTGGTTAATATTCCACGCTTCCTTAATCCTCACCACCAAGCGAAAGGGATTGTGACAACTACCTTGCAACCATTATATGGGAAAAGAGGTTGACAAGACTCTGCATTTGGGTGTTGTCATCTGAATGACTTAGTAAGCCCCTCCTAGAGAAGAGAAAAGAGTAGTTATTATAAGAAGGCACTGACTGCAGCGATTCAGTGTACAGAGGTGGCCTAGAGAAGCACTTGCTTAGGCCTGGGCCTAACACTGAGCTCAGCCGTGGACAAAATGAGGCCTGGCTTCTGCTCTGTTACCCTGTCATCCTCAAAACCTCTTGTGTGGATTGAGGGGTCTGTGCTAGTGGGCTCAGTGGCAAAGCAAGGAGAGATGTGTCTAAGTTTCCAGGACTCTGCAAACAAGCATCTCCCAAGTGCAATATTGAGACAGCCTACTCGGCAAGACAAAGCTTTGTGAGGCTGGACTATCAAATCCTACTTGGATTTCACCTTTTTCCCAGGAAGGAACACAGTTCATCAATAAGATGTAATGCTGTAAATCCATAATAACACATGGTAAGTAGTCAGGGTGTTGATATTTGATAACAAACCACCTCAATACCTGAATGTTTACATCTAGGCCTGACTTCCGGAAGGCTTTTGGACACAGGCAGGTGAGTTGCTGCTGTCTCAGGCTTTGATAAAGGTGTCTGATGTGACTCATCATCCCTTCTGCTGCACAAGCAGCCTGAAGACAACCTGAAGCCAGAAGGCGACCAGCTTGAACTTTAAACGCTGCTGATCCAAACTCACTTCTGAATGTGAGGGAAGAGGTTTTAAATCCTGAAAAAGGCAAGGATCACAGGGCAGGGTGTAAAGACCCCCTAGAGAAATAGTGCGGTGGATGACTAGGAGCTGCAGAAATGGCCGAGTGCCAGACAGTGAACATAGGTGGGCACCACCAAAGCTTGAGTCCTGTCCCTAAACCCCTGATCCCCTGCTTTCTAGCAGATAGTTTGCTGGAGAAAAGTGTAATTGAATAACTTCCCTTGTTGCTGTTTTGTGAGAATCAAATATTGCCTCTGCTGCACAGGAAGAATAACAATTTTGATGAAAACTTCTCAAGACACGAGCATCACAGAGAAGCATATAAAATCACTTAGTGGCTCAGTGTTCATAGGGGCCTGTAAATACCCATGTATACAAATGTGCATTCACACATGCACACCACATACAAATCAGAAAGAAAAAGCAAATGAAAAATGGGTAGTTGTCTAGTTTTTTTTTCGCTTGTTCTGCCAACACCATCGGCCAGGTCCAGCAAATATTTTGTTCACAGTCCTCTCCAAGGAGTTACTGAAGTGACTGAGCTTTGACCACGTGCATGCCTAGAGACTGAAACACAGCAACTGGCAAAATACAGGGGTGAGTAATGATAAGACCCAGTCTGAAGTGTCTTTGCAAAGAAAATTCTGCACCTGGCTTCACTTTCTAATATTATTCATGGTCTGCCATCAGGAATTCACACAAATATGAAGGGTTTTTAAGACAAAAGGGAAGAGTCTGTTATATACCAGAAGCCAAGACTGTGGCTGGACTTGATGGGTATTTCTTCGGAAACATTTACATATCCTATAAACAGCTTCTATTTCTTGGTAACACAAATTGCTTGGGGGAGCTCATACCTCCCTATAACAAATACAGAAAAGGAAGGGTTTTTTTTTTTTTTTTTGAGGTTATCTGGAAATCTGTTGATTTTGTTTACACAAAGCTTTTATAAATGATCAAGGAGAAACATTGAATTCAAAGTCTGCTTAGTGAATGAAAAAAGGAATAGCAATTCTGCTTTCCTCCTGCAACCCTTATATGATGTCTTTGCCTGCTTTCTGGGCAACTGTCACACTTCTTATCTTGTAAGAATTGATTTCTACCATTTACAAAGAGCACATATTTCTTGTAGTTGCGAGAAAAATGCCTTCACACACCAAGATTGTTATCTGTTTCTTTGTTTGTTACCATACTGTCCTGAAGCTTTGGCTTGCACACAGACCCTTCTAATGCTGAATTCCCTACAAACACAGGTCAGGATATATTCCATGGCCTGAAGGGCCAACATCTGAGGAGCATTGTCTATGTTCATGTAACAGTTGGGCTTTCTCTAAAAGTCCAGAAACAGCTTAAAGTAGCTGCATCTCCACATAAAGGCCTCTAGCTCAATCACTGTAAATCCACAGCTGCGTCTTTGGTTCCCTATCATGTCAGAGCCAGGATCTATATCCTGAACAAAACTATTGTGCATTCCAGTCTCTCCAAGGGAAAGGGAGGCAAAGCACTGTGGTCATGCCAGCTTTGACGGGCTGAACTGAAGGCTCATGATGGCTTTCCCTCCCTTCTGTCCCAACCTGCATCTTGAGGTTGGATCAGGCCTGCAGATCCTCTCCTCTGCTTTACAGAATCATAGAATCAGTATTAAGACTTTCAAGATTGCTGAGTCCAACCGTAAGCCCTTCATGTCAGTTAAACCATGTCCCTAAATGCCTCATCTGCACGTTTCGTGAACACTGCTGTGGATGTCTGTGGGTGTAGGTGCATGTTGCTGTGAGAAGACACCTGTCCTCTGGGGGAAGGAGGTTTGTATGGTCAGAGTGCATTCAGGATAGAAACGGTACCACCATCTCTAGGCTCTTCAGGTTGCTGACATGGTGGCATGGGCTTGGGGCAGTGCTTCTTTGGACTTTGGCATTTGTCCAGACATATGAGAGCAGGAATGCTTCTCCTGAGCCGCCCATCACCACGAGAAGGTTTTATCTGCTGTGAAACAGAGAGGAGAGGCTGACAAGGGAATCATCAGCTTTGCAATGAATGACTGTAAACCTTCAACACAGGTTGCATCTTCCTGCTGCAGTCAGCACTGATCTCTGGATCTTGTGATCAGAATTTATCTCTTTTCCTGCTAAGACTGCTTTAAAACCTCTCCCTCAAGAGAGGGAGGCTGTCACACCTCGAGAGCCCAAGTGACTTGTGCTGAGTCACGAGGACAAGACTTACAGTACTGCCTGAGAAATGAGAAGAAAGGAGGAAGATCATTCTTAAAACACAGAAAATGTTAGTGCTCTCACAGCCCTTATTCAAGAGCACCTGTCTCCCTTAAGGCAACACCACATATATATGCTGGTTTAATTTCCATATAATGCTGGTCTTGCTGTCTGCTTCTGCAATGGGAACCTCAACTCCTGTTCAGTGTGTGTTGGGTACTCCCTGTGAAAGCAGAATGTTGGCAGCGTGGGAGAGAAGGGAGCACCTGATGCGCGTTTAGACTTGGCTTAAATTATAAGCCAAGAGCTCAGAAGAATTCATGTGTCCTTCAGTCTAGGCTTCACCTCCTTCTCTCACTTAAACAGTCCTTGGCTGTAGTATTTAACCTTTGTCTTTCCAAACAGATCAGACTTTTTACTTAGCAACAATCAACAAAAGTCCATATCTCTTGAGGAGTATGCGTGAGGGCTGGTTTTTGCATGTAAGTGGAATTGAAAATAGGATGGAAAGATTCCAATGACCTAATAGAATTGGCTAACGATAAACAACTCAAGGGCAAGAACTGAATCACCAGGCTCCTTAAGCTTAAAGCCTTAGTGACAGTTCTTTACACAGTTACATTTTTTTTCTGATGAAAATGAAGCACAAACATTTATCTGCATGATGGATATTCCATGATATCTAAAATTACTGTATATATCTTCAGCGCAGAGAAAGCTGAAGAGGGAAACTGATGCTTTTTTATAAGTAGCAAATAGGTAAGCAAATAGTATGAAAGGCAACATTTTTCCTTCTATCTACAAAGGAAAACTTTTGTTTTTTAATGGCCAGTGCTAAACGTTTCCATATGCAACAGGAGGATGCTGGCAGGTGCCATTAGGGCCACAGAGCACAGGGTTCACATTCAGCAACCCACTGTGGGGGCACAAGCTCCTCAAGCTCCTATTTGGGTTGGTTTTGGCACCTGAGCTATTGCAGAAGAAAGTACAAAAAGTCTTTGATGGTCTAAAGTGAGATTTTGATCTATGGAAAAATAGTGGAAGAACATGACCGGAGGCTCTGAGCAACTCTGGAAAGACCTGGATTGGCTGGACTAAGCCTAGGCAAACAGAAATGTAAATTCTCTGTAGTAGAAATAAGGCACCTAGAAGAAACATTAACATACCACAGAGCACAAGCAGATCACTGTGCAGCTGAAGTCAGCACCTCATACTTGCTCCAACAGACCAGGAAGGAGCACAACAGTTCTTTGGACTAGAATATGGGAGCATATAGACTTAATCTAGCTGCTCAGATCAGACATCTGAAAGCACTGTTGTGCAAAGGTATCTATTTAACAGAGATAGGTTTTGAAAACCTGGAGGAGAGACTTCAAGACTTTCCAGAATGTGGACAATAAGGAATAGAAAAATTAATTTTTCTCTGGACAACTCCAAAGAGGTTGTGGGTGCATCGCTCTGAAACAATTATCACATAAAAAGGACACCAGCAATATGTACATTTGACATGTTCTGTGTGTTACAAAAAGCTATACTTTTTTCCTGGACCTAAACTCACACTTGTAAAAAAGTCACTTTTTGTTTATTTGTTTTGGTAAGAGGTTTACTTTAGTTAAAAATATCTACAAGCCCCTATTGCCTTTGCAGAAAGGGCCAGGTAAACCTCTTCCAAGGATACAGGGCTCTTTTTTTTTTTTTTTTTTTAACTATGAGCTGAATACTAAATTGGTGCCACTAGACAAAAATATTAAAGTGTTGCGGTGAGACTCCAGAGCTAGATTTTGACCATGTCAAGTTTACAAATTCTTCTTCAAATCTCAGAAGAAGGATTATGTGACCTGCCACCGAGAAAAAAAATCTTCCAGGAAAAGTGTCGGGTCAGTGTATTCCCAGTTCTTTTGATCTACTACATGTTAATAGTAAATACAAATTTCTTTTAAATGTTTCTTGTAATTGACAATGTGCAACAGACATGTGAAAGCTGCTTAATTATGGGAAAAAAACATACGCATGGCTGCAGATATTTTATGTTGGTTTCAAAATTACAGTGAGTGAGTGGAAAATATTTAGATATTCCATGTCACAAATATAGATCAAATAAAGCAAAGAGGTCTTTTTTGTTGGCATAGGAACTATACATCTTTTGAAACAAAATAATTATAGATTTGTTTCTTAGCTAGAAATAAAATAAATGTTGCAGTCATCGCAGATTGTCTCACTTTCCTGAGATACTATTAAGAGAAGGTATGGCAGTGCATATCCAGTTTTAGTAGCTAAGCAAGTTTTTCATGAAAAGTTCATGTCTGACAGTGGACTGCAGTTTAGCAAAATTGAGTTTAGATCATTTGGAAGGAAACAACTTTAGATGCTTAACCACTAGTTCCTATTATTTCCCATCAAGCCACCGGAAGGTATTATCAAAATAATAAAGTGTCTCCTAGAAGAAGATTGCTGAATCAGACTGTGATTTGCGGTGGGAACAACCAAGCTGCCGAGCAGCACTAATGAATCATGAGTTATCACCTGCTGACAATTTTTCAGCAGAAACCGAAAGATAAGAAAGCCTTGCCATATTAGAAATTGCTGGGGAATTGCAATTATACGGAAAGACAAATAAAGCTCTATCAAAACCCAACATGATATGCCCCTGGAGCCGCCACAATTTCATGTAAATTGTACCGTGTCTGTCCATGATAGGAAATGCTGTTCTCAGACAGCAGGCATCTAACCACTGGTGCAGTGTTATCAAGTTATGACTCTATTCTTTATACAGACAAATAGGTGACATCTCTGAAGATGGAAGGGATGGTGACATCTCCAAAACTGGAAACACAGAGCTGGGGATGGAAACTAAGGATGTTGAGCTAATTGCTAATTGCTTCATCTGAGGATGCCTCTGACAGGTGACGGTTCTGACAGGCTACAAGGGAGTTCAGAGATGAGACAAGCAGAGCTCAGTGACATCCCATCACCTGGCAAAGCATTGATGACTTAGGGGAAACCTCCACATTTACCTGATGGTACAAGACAGCCTGTGGATTAACTGGACACTTCTTGACATTCAATATTATAGAATATATTTACATTCTGTGTTATATTAATGTTGATAGAAACTGCTGTTATTTTGGGCTGTAGGGAGGAAGCTGCGGGCAAGAGGTCTCTGAGAAGAGACAGCTAGAAGCTGCTGCTGTGTTGTGCTGGGTAGAGAGCTAAAATTACGGCCCACAGATCAGTTTGACCTGAGCCATCCCACGAAGCGGGCTCTGCTAGCCTCGCTGGCACAGTGTCGCTACCAAACAACACAAGAAGAACTTTGTTTCTGGACCTTTTCAAAGCTTCAGTGTGCTCTCGCTGCTAGACAATCAGTGAATGCTTCAGGCCACAGATGTCTGTGTAGGAGCCCGCCGGCTTGTCCTAGCGGTCGCAGGGTCAGTTCCACTCTTGTTCCTATTTATTGCACAACACGTCACGTGAGTAACTGGAGCCTGTGTGTGCTCAGGGAGTAGGATCCTGTCCTCAAAATTAGATGCTTTGTTGGGGATGGTTTTTGTGCTGGGACAGGCTGTGGCTGGATGAATTTACTCTGCAATCACTTACTGCTGAATGAATGGCTGTACTGATAAAGCTTTTGTGTTTATGTGCTTGCTAACTTCAAAGGACGCTATTGCCTATATGGATCCAGATCAGATTTCAGGAGTTGCATTAAAATCCAGTAAGGGCCAGATGGCTGACTGTTTGAAGAAGAACTTTCATGTTTAGCTTTTAAAAAGGAGGAGAAAAAAAAAAAGAAAAAGAAAAAAACCCTACACTAATAGCAAGGTTTAAACAACATTTTTGTCTCAGTCATTGCCCTCTCTCCATTTCCCACTCCATTCTTAACCAAGCAGTAATTCAGACTCCCGAAACTTGCCTCAGCCCCAAATTAAAATCCTCAAAGCATTTTGTTTTGTTTTTCTTCTTCTATGTCATGTTCCCTCTGCATCGTCCTTGGGTGGTACTATTTGTGGTTCAGAGAATCATCCTCTATATACCGGCAGGAAAAACCAGCAAATCTCGTCTGGCAGTTTTACTTAGTAAACTAAATGATCCAAACTGAAGAGACAAAGAGATACTGTTGCTGTGATTGTAAGTCCCATGATCACGGCTGACATTCCTCCCAGCTCTGTCACCAGCAGCAAGGACTCTCTCCCACTTCTGCCTTCAGCCCTTCCCTGACACCCCTCAAAACTCCCCAACTCACATTTAAGAGACTTTCAACTCTTAGGTTAACATCCATTAAAATGGCTAAATATCCTGGGAGAGGACTCATTGCACTCAGATATGCATGGAATATTTATCAGGATACTTGACCATCTCAGAACCTCACAGAATAAGATAAGATGGTCAAGGACGCCGGAACATGCAGCCAGTGAAGTGAAGGCTGAAAAGGTATATATTAGTCACTTGACTCCTGAGTATGAGAGGTAGTGGTGTGGTGGTAACCCGTGTCAGGAAAAGATGAAGGTACATTTTGTGGACATACGGTACTTGGCATTTGGGGGTAGGGATGCTTTTCTGGAAAAATCAAAATAGCAAATGGAAGCCTGCAAGATTCTACAGAATCTTAAAGAGTTACAAAAGAAATTGCTGTCACCGAAACTGTATGATTTCACACCATTTTATGGACAGTTGTAGCTAGATTATAGGTGAAATCACTAATTAATTCTACAACTTCTAAAAATAAAAATGTCTTCTGGAATTTTCCAAAAGAGCGAGGAAGCAAAGTGTGGAGAAACATCTGTGAAGCTAAGGGTGGAAGACATGAAGATTTCTGGTTAGGTTTAGGGCTTCTGACATTTCTACTGATATTTGGCTGCAGCTGGGTAAATAATTTACAGTAAGCAGTTGTAGTTTCTTTTCAGCACATACGTTACATATGAGAAAGTGCTGATTTCCTTTACTGCCCCCAAAAGTTATTATTTGATAAACTTATTAACTTTTAGTGAACATTTTATCTGTTCCTATCCACATAAAGCATGTACTGTACTAGAAAAATAAGGCCCTTCTTCATGACTGTTTTAAGAATAAAGTTCAGCAATGACTGTGAGATATATAGATATAATAGAGGGCCAGGAAAGTACTTTTGTGGTGCCAGATATGCCTCATCTCATGTTAATTACCCGTTTCTTTCAATACTTGGAATTACTATTTTTTTTCCCCCGGAGAATATTTAGCAGAGCTACTTTATCTTTTGATGTACTTGGATCTGAGTGTAACTCCAGCTGGAGAAAAAACAAACAAACATACCAAATAATGTGTTCAGACTTGTGTGTTTTTAAATCAAAATCATATGCAGAGCTTTGGATAAAATGCATTGGTTTTGCAATGCAGTGCAATTTTGTTCACATTTGCACTTCAGAAGGCTTCATGGGGAAATCCTAACACAACTGTTGACGAACCTTCTAATAAACCAGAGCGCTGAACGTCTCCCCGCAGTGCTCAGTTACGACAACTGACTCTGCGCTACTTGGCCGGTCTGGGGATATTTGTACTGCCGTGAAATTGCAGACTCAGCAACATGCAGCAGGCTGCTGCCAACCACAAGTTTTGAACTACTGTAATGACCTTGCTCAACAAACACACTCGTTATTTTTGACACAGAGGCAATTTACCAAGCCGTCTGCGTGCTCTTTGGTTGGTTGACATTCCCAGAAGTTATCATGCATTTGGAGGGTTGCTTAATGTATAGCTGGGAGTTATTTTTGAACTGAACTGAACGTTTTGTAACACTGCTATTGACTTTTTTAACCCCCTAAGTGAATCACGGAAAATTGCATCTGCTCTTTGCTGTGGGGGTTGGAAACGTGATCTTTTTTTGGATGTTTATGTGGCGCACTGCGATAGGAATCTCTTTGCACTGCACCAAATCAAAACAGTGCTTGGCCCATGGCACACAGTCCTGTGATTTACAGGCTGAAACAAGTTTCAGCTCCAGCCTCCCTAGTAACTCAGGCTTTTGGCTGGAAATGTAATCTCAGTATCTCTCAAGCTGAGAGAAGCCATTAGTCAGAGAACTTTCCCTGAGGTGATATGTCCTTGCAAAGAGAAAAAAAAAATAGGAGGGGGATTACTGTAGCTAATTAGGTCAGTTCGAGTTCTCTAAATTTGTCAGCTCCTCAGCACATCTCTGCTGTTTTTAGCATGCATGCATGCACAGCAGCAAGGGGCTGTGTCTGAAGACTTGCACAGGGGTGGCAGCTCATGCAACATCACATGCATAATGGAATTAAGTGCTCTGGGGTCTTTGATCCGCATCAGCACGCTGTGTACATAGCTGCTTCCACCAGTTTCACCACAGTTGCAACCTACTGCATGTCTGGACTTGGGCTTTGGCCTTGTCAGATGCTGCCAAATGCTGCCCCGTGGTCACTGGCTCGTGCCCCGCCATGGGCTGGGGAGCCGCATCCTCGCTGGAGCACGGTGGCTACTGCTCTCTAAGAGCTCTTCTCCTGGTGTCTGTGTTCTTGCTGTTGCCAGCACACAGCCCAT
Organism: Crypturellus undulatus; assembly: GCA_013389825.1. NCBI lineage: Eukaryota > Metazoa > Chordata > Aves > Tinamiformes > Tinamidae > Crypturellus > Crypturellus undulatus. Next base: position 158,063 of record VWPW01025273.1, read on the forward strand.
AAGCTTTTTTTTTTGAAGTCTACTTTAACCTTCCTGAGGTACCATTTAGGGACTTAAGTATGCTCTATCTAAACATACAGAGTGCCAAATAGCAGCCTGCTCAGCTACAGAACAAGTCAAAAAGGCCTTGAGACTGAGATATATATATATATATATAAACACACATATATATATACACACATATATATAACTATGGATAAAGAGTATTTTTTTATTGTGGGTAAGGGGGATTTTATGAAGTCAGGCACATGCACTGATTTCTGCAGCTCCTGGCCTCCCCAAATCCTTGGATTTTCTGAGGTTCTCACCTGGACCTGTCTCTGTACAAGGCAGCAGAGAGGGCTAGTAGGGAAAAAGAAGGCAGTGCCTTCAGAGACAGCATCCCAGGGTTAAGGTTTTCCCTCTAGCCGGGGACGTGCTCGGACGCTAGTATTTGTACTCTTTAAGCACTGTAAATAGTGGAGCACAGAGTCTGGACAGTATCTCTGGGCCAGCGGGCAGTATTTTAGTCAGCATATATCTCTTATGGAAGTTTCTGCAGGCCTGCTGAGCGTCAAGGGGATTTGAGGTATCAAAACAAGCTGCAACTCAGTTCTAGACATATTTCTTAAAGTTTTCTTTCAGAGGAGTCCACCAAAATGAAGAGAACATGAGGCTGCAGCAGAGACAAATGTTGCACACGAACAGGAAAGGGAGTGAGAACCCCACAGCTTTCCTGGCTTTTTGCTGAGATCCGCAGCCTTAGGAGTGGCTCTGCAAACTGTGAATGTTTTGCGCCAAAGGAATGCTTGGCCCTTGCAAGAAAACATATAAAAAGCTGAGCGCACAGTGGATCTGCCTCCCGTCTTTAAGTAACACAGCTGGCTTGTGCTCACACTAACTCTTTCCTGTGGAATTTTCTCCCCACATCCCTCGAAGCCTTTCCCCATCCTGTGCTGCCCTTTCCCACTTTGTGCTTGCTCTGTGTTTTTCAGAGCTGCTGAGCTCGGTATGCCGGCTGTGTTTGCATTGCACCCGGCAAGGTGGCCACCGCCAGCTTTGCCTTTGCCACCCTCTAAATTAAACACGCTCTTCCCTCTGTGCAAACCCCACCCCCGCACCAACCATGGAAAGTGCTTGGACTTTTTTTCCCCGTGTGTGCGAGCTTTCACCCACTGCTCTGCTTCCTGCTTCCAGCCACAACACGACACGGAGGGCAAGACATCAAAGCGGAGGGCCACTGCCAAGCAGTCATTGCACAGAAAGGGACAACGGGCTGGAAAAGTGGAACCTTCACTGGCTTCCCGTACACATGCTCTTGATCTTGAAACATTGAATATGTCTTTGGCATTTCAGAAGCTGCATTTCTTTATTTTGATTTCTCTTCTTCTTTTCCTTTTTTTCCCCCACAGAAATCATGAGTAAAAAACAGACAAACAAACAACAAAAATAAAACTTGATCAGAACTCTCTTTCTTTTGCTAAAAAGATTTTTTTTCCCAAAAAGGTAAAAATATTATCAGTATCCTAAATCTTGTATGGCTCTGTGTAGATCACTGCAGCAATTGCTGGCACAGTGAAGCTCAGTGAGCCCAAGTGAAGACATAACCTGAACTGCAATGGGCTAAAACTGCAAATGAAGCCCTCAATGTGCCGCAAGGCTCCTTCAGCCAACCAGAGTAATGAGCTCTCTTATGTGCGAGAGTACAATGCAACATGTGGCACCATCTTCCATTTATCATACACCAATAGGCAAATATTAATTAGAAATTATAGAAGACTCAGAACAATCCAGTAGTGCCCAGGAAAGTTACTGACTGGGACAACTCTCCATGGGACTCAGTGGCAGAAGCAGCGACTTTGCAGCATGTAATCCTACATCTTAGAAGGTGATTCCTTTTCATTTTGGGGAAACATGACCAGTAATACTTTTCAAGGGATCCACCCATTGTTAAGGGAAAAACATAATATTGCTATGAGCCATTAAGGCTGCGAGATCCAGATTATTTGCTTTTTTCATTTCATTTTGTTGTCTGACAAAGTAAAGGACAGAAATGTTTATTTTAAATACAGTAGAGTGTATACATGGAGTCCTATAACTTTAAAAACGATTCACCTGAGATCTGTTCCCAAGCTTCCTCTCAGCACTTGCTGTGCATCTTTATCAAAAGGATACTCATCACATACTACATGAAAAAGTCAATGTTCAGCCAGAAGAACAAGTTGGATCTTCTAAGTCAGTTTTAGCTGAAATGCTGGACGTCATCAGAAAATCCATCATGTGCTGATAGTCCTTACAGCTTTTTCAATAATTCCTTTGGAAGGACAAAGATGATCTCCTTGGCATTCGCTGAATATAGAAATTGCAGGGACAGTGCTCTGGAGGAATGCTCTTGCTTGCACAAGACTAACACATGTTTGGGCTGCTCATTTTAACTGCAGTGTTGACAACATATCATTTGCTGTGTGATATCTTAAATTAAGATACTGGCTTAGACACAAAGGCCAGGTCATACTTCACTCGCTTTATAAATTGCTTACTGAGTTTTCACACCACTGTATTTATAGAAAAAGAGCTCACTACATTTTCTAGGTATTAAGTTGCTTTGATATGTTGAATGCAAAAATATTCAAACTCCCCCAAATCTCCTATTAATTTGAACAGCAGCTTATCTCTAAAGGAAACGTAGGCGCTGGGTCATTCATAAATGAATCCTGTTGTTAACACAGAAAAGTGGATGTTTCTGCTGCTTTGTTACATTTTTTTTTCTTGCTAATCTTTTAACTCAGCCAGATGATGCTACCTGCTTGCTGACTGAATAAGCACTTAAAAAAATATATATTTTATGCATCTCTCCAAGTGTGAATTAAGTCTTTATATGGGAGATTTGACTAATGTATAGCAGTTGCTATTGACTACACAGCTGTCAGTACCCAGTAGAGAATTTTATTTGATTTTTCTCCTAATTTTGCTTCAACAACTTCTTTTCATTGTAACTGAGCCAAGCCACATGCATTTGAAAAAACACCAGGTCAAAGTGAGGATGAATAGGTCACATTCATAACAAGTTGCTTGCAGTTTCAGTCAAATTGATGTATTATCTATAAATCTGATATCCATGTTTTAAAAAATTGAACCAAAACAAAAGTTTCAGTTCTCTGTCTAGTGAGTTGAGTTCAAAGCCATTTTCGGCTTGACACAGCACAGGAGCTGGAGCAGAGGCGTTTCATTTGCTGAGTGCCCCAAGCACTGCTAAATGTAATCCTTCTTTTGCTCTTAGGGTCAGTAAACATTTAATTCATTCATTCAAAGAACAGTGATGCTGAGAGGAAAGAGTAAAAACATCACACCTGGAGCCTGGATTTTTAGGGCACCTATACAAACAGGTGAAAAAAATATGGGTTCAAGGCCTCTCCAAGAGAGAAGAGGATGGAGTGTGTTTTGCTTAGGCGTGGGGGAACCTCCTACTCCTTGGTTTTGTAAATTTGCCTCAGCTTTATGTGTTATCCAAAATCCTGAGGTATATTGGTTCCAGTTTCCATAAGGTTCATATAATGTTCCATACCTTTTACTGGATTTGCTTTCTCTCTCAGTTTTTATCCCTGGATAAAGTGATGTGGGCATGAACATATGAGTTTTTATTAAAGATTTCTAAAATACACTTCCAAAAAACTCTTAGAAAATGAGGAGAAGTATTTGTTTTGTCCTACCTCTGCCTAATTTGTGTGGTATATGTCTTCTTTAGAGTAGCATTCCATTGTTCAGACCATTGCTCAGATATTTTTGTTTGTTTTCTCCCTACTTTCCTGAAGAGAAGGAAGAGAATTTTTCTCCTGGATGTGGAATAACCCTTAGCATGGGTTTCTATAATTTTAACTATGAAGAAGCAGAGCAGTAAAGCAGAGAAATGAGCCATGTTACATGCTGTACATGGTATTGAGCTGTCCTCTGACATTCACTCTTCCCACATCACAGTCCAGCGTCTTAACAGTTCACTGCTTTTTCAGATCACATTCACCACTTCAAAGTCTTATCTTTGTTTTATGATTCACTTCAAACTCTGGTTGCTGGCCTCTACAGAGATTTTGAATCATTGTACCATTATATGTCATTTTCTTCTCCCTTCTCCGGTCTCAGTTGTGTTCTCCTTGGATCTCTTTGCAATTTCATAGTGATGATGCAAATAACGATCCTATTCTGCCCAGGCTACGAAGAAATAACACCTGTGTCTGCAACTTCTGAAGAGCAGGCATATACCTATACCTTCTGCTACATTCATGGCGGGCTCCATTTATTAGCTCCGTCTATTTCTTTTTAAACTAAAGTCTTATAAGTCAAAGCCACAGGGTGTTCTGGAGTGTTATTTGCAATGTCTGGAGCAACCTTTCTGACTCGCAGTGTCCCATGGTAGTCTGCATTTTGCCCTGGCAGCAGTACATCTCTGCCGGGTTGGCTGGGCAGCAACACTTCCTCGTGTTGAGTCACATCTGTCAGCAATGAAGACGGTCTTCCAGAAACTGTACTATGACAGGCATCTGCTTATAGATTACTCTCCGCCGATAATTAATCTTGTAATTAATGAGTGACAAAGCTAATCCGGTTTCACAGTGAAAGGTCATCCTTTACTTCCTGGTTCCCACACCCCAGAGCGGTGCTCAAAGAGCCCAAGGCCTCCACAGGGTCAACACAGAGATCAGCACCAGCCTCCCTGAGGTCCTCACACAGAACTGGGAAGCGTTGCCAGCACTGAGGAGTGGATCATCACTCCTGGCTGTCTCGGCAGTGTCATTCACCTCCATATTAATTCAGTGTAGGAGCGACATGACCTCTGCCNGTGACAAAGTTAATCCGGTTTCACAGTGAAAGGCCACCGTGAGCATCCTTTACTTCCTGGTTCCCACACCCCAGAGCGGTGCTCAAAGAGCCCAAGGCCTCCACACGGTCAACACAGAGATCAGCACCAGCCTCCCTGAGGTCCTCACACAGAACTGGGAAGCGTTGCCAGCACTGAGGAGTGGATCATCACTCCTGGCTGTCTCGGCAGTGTCATTCACCTCCATATTAATTCAGTGTAGGAGCGACATGACCTCTGCCATTGTATTTGCAATGCCCAGAGCAAGTTAAGCAGTTGTAAGACTTTTGCTGGCCTCCCTCTGGTTGCTGCTTGTCCATTGCATGATCTCTTTATCCCTTGCCGAGCACCATCAGTCTGTGCTTGGTGTTGCAAGTGGCTGTGATAGAGGAGCTGAGGCAGCAGCTCTGCCAGGAAGTCCTCGAGCTTGCTCTTCTGTTCAATCTATGACTCAGTACACTGGAGATTAGGGTTGAGCAAGGGAGGAGGGAGACTTTTAAAACGTGTCTCCCTCTCCGTCCCTCATGGCTGTTGTCATGCTGTCTGTCCTTCCCCCTTTGGAATGGGGCTGGGAGGCGGTTGTGGCACTTCGCAGAATGGCAGAACAGGCGGAACACCTAGAATGGCAACAGTCTGGACAGGCACCAATCTGCCTTTAGAGATGGGGACCCTGGCTTCTGCGCTTTTTAGCACTTTCTCCACCAGATTGTATCTTGCCAGTTGCCCCGGAGTAATGGCTTATACACAGGCAGTGGCACCCTGAGGTGGCTCCCCGTCACTTATCTGCAGAAATGAGTTGTGCCATGAACTATGTCTGCCCTGCAGTGTACTCCAAGCCTTTGTGTGGTGAGATGTGCCAGAGTAATTTCTGGTGAGGACAAAGGATGAACAGCTTCAAGAGGCTGGTAGGAGGAGAAAGTGTATGATAGTCAGGGTGGGAATACTGCATCCACCCTGGGGTGTTGCAGGAGATAGATCTGGAGTCCTCATATGGGCAACTGGAGATACGACATCCAAGGATGGAGGTGGAGAATTAAGGAAGTTGAAAATGAAAGATTAGGACTACTTGTGAGTCAGGGAAAGCCAAAGATAGTTCTTGGAAGAAAAGGTCTTAACTTTAAGTCTTCTTTTAAGCCTGCATCTTGTGTGTGTCTGTGAAGAGGAACACTCTTACGAAGCTATGATGAAAAGATCCATAGCTGAATCTCAAGGAAGCTGTAATGCATTGAATTTCTGAAATAGTTAACACCTTCACCATCACTAGAAATATTTAATCCATGAGCAACCTTCTCTTCAGACAAAGAAAAGCAGGTTAGCATTGTGGATATCTCTGTTTTAATATGCAATAAAGAACTTATTTTCAGGAGAGAATTAAGAAGGTCATACGTAGGTTTGGTGGACAGAGATCATTTGTTCCATTCCAGAAATAGCCCAGTAGGGAGAAGACAGTAGGTTGCATTGCGAAGGCAAAAACAAAGGCAGGCAAATAAAGGTCTGTGAATTGAATCCTCCTCTCCCTAATCTTTCACTTTTACTTTATGCATATAGGATAGGGATGCAGAAAGCTCATGGAGAGTACTGAAGATGGAAGGATGCAGAAATTGCAATTACAAGTGCTTTCTCTTCTCTGCTGGAATCTCAAATCCATGAAACTTTTTTCTTCTGTTTTGTGGTGTTTCTTCATTTTTCCTTAGGATTTGCCTCCAGTTAGAAGGAGAGGTCCCACTTGGAGGTAATAGTAAGGTCAACAATAGTAAGGTTAACAAATACCATCGAAAAGAGGGAGATAGCAAACTGCCAATAATGCATGTTATTACTCTCTCTGGAGACTGATATTTTCATTATTTTAATTCAGATGGAGGTATATGCACTATGCTTTAACTTTCTAGCCTGAATAGTGAAAATAGCCACCAAGTAAGCTTTGTGTGCATTCTTCCAGTCTGAAATTAAGCCTGCTTCATTACTTCTTGAATCTGTAGCAGTGGTCTAGGTGCTAAGCTATAAGCTGATGGTTTGGTCTAGTTTTGTTGGCCTGGGTGTTTTTCGAGAAGGGAATGCCAATTTTAAAGGGGATAAGTGTGAATGTCTCCTAGATGTCTTCCTTGATGCTACCGTCAGGGCTCTGCATGAAATTCTCAGAATTAACTAACATTATAGGATAAATAGAAATGGAAAGAATACAAACTCTGAACTTCACATTTCTTATGCTGCTTCTTTGCAGCTGTCAAACAAATTCATTTAAGAGTCTCCTTTCTCACCATGATAATTTTTGTAGGTGCTCAAGGAATTATTGTAAGTTGAATACGTGTGTGGCATGCACAGCAACATTCGCTAAACTGTATCTAGAAAATGGAAAGCAGTGTATTTTCTTTGGAGAAACAGGAAATCAAGCTCAAGTGGGACTGATTCCAAACACTGACCGATTTTATCCTGACTCCAATTTTGCCTTGACCTTTCCTGACTAACAGAAAATGAGGCTGGCTAAACGGAGAGGTTTTTGCAGTGTTTATACTGTAAGAGTCATGCTGACTCAAACAGAACCAGGCTTGTGCTCCTCGGCTGAGCCGCATAATGGATCCTTTGAGGGAGCAGTGGATGTAGTGTGGAAGGTCATTTACTCTCTGTTGGCTCTACAAGCCAAGAGGATGCAGACGGATGGTGGTGTAAATTCATGCTGGTCAAAAATACCTGATCACAAGACACAAGAGGACAGAGCAAAAACAGGAAGAAGAAGTAGAGTTTTGGGACTTCCTGCAGAATACCATATACATGCATATAAACACACACTTCACCTACCACGGTATTTTTCTTTTCTTTTCTTTTCTTCTCTTTTCTTTTCTTTTCTTTTCTCTTCTTTTCTTTTGTTTTCTTTTCTTTTCTTTTCTCTTCTTTTCTTTTGTTTTCTTTTCTTTTCTTTTCTCTTCTTTTCTTTTGTTTTCTTTTCTTTTCTTTTCTCTTCTTTTCTTTTGTTTTCTTTTCTTTTCTTTTCTCTTCTTTTCTTTTGTTTTCTTTTCTTTTCTTTTCTCTTCTTTTCTTTTGTTTTCTTTTCTTTTCTTTTCTCTTCTTTTCTTTTGTTTTCTTTTCTTTTCTTTTCTTCTCTTTTCTTTTCTTTTCTTTTCTTTTTTCTCTCCTCTCCTCTCCTCTCCTCTCTCTCTTTTTTTACAATGTATTTGCAGAATTTCATAATGAAATTTGATCCACTTGGGGCAAACAGGTTTATGGGCTCCATTTGGTCAATTCCTTTGGCCAGTCTTCTATGGGCTTGTGAATATCTGCTGTAAAATGCATAGTGTCATAGTAATTCATAACGCAAATAAGAGCAGTTGTAGACACTTGTTTGTCTCATCTAGATGTGTGATTTAGCTGTCACACCTGTGATGGTGTCTCAGATGAAGACAATGATAAGTGCTTTGAGCCACCTCTCATCTAGGCTTGCCAGACGCTGTCTCCTTGTGCTAACCGCGGAAGGAAGGAGGCACAGCACTGAAACAAGGCATCTGCTGTAGGTGTTCTGCTCACCTACTTGTCACAACTACTTTTCCATCGTGAGTGAGATCTGGCAGTCCCAGACAGCTGGGTGTTTACTTACTCATCTCTCACTTTACTTTTGACATGCAGGAGCCATCACCATCAAAGTAAGATTTATTTCACCCCATGTTAGTCATCTAAAAATTAGGAGACTGGTGTAAGCAGTCCTCAAGCTCCTGCTCTGCTCCAGTCACCTTGCACAGTGATTCATCACCAGCACCCTAGGCACTGGTCTCAGGATGGGATGAGTCAGCCCACCGCCTCTCAGTCCCCCCCCAGAGACCAGAGGGAGCTGACATGGCAAGTGTTGACAAGATCTCTAAAATCTTGAAAGCTTGTTAGGCAAAGCGAAGGTGGCATCACCCACTCTGCTCTTCCTTGGTGCCCCCCAGTTCTCATGTGGGTGCTGTTCCCTTCGCCTTCGAACTCCTTGTGTTTGGGAAAGAGCTTACACTGTGAGAGAGGACTGCGCCTACATGAAGGCTGTGCTTCTTTAACAAATGTAAGGTCAGTAGGCCTACAGATATGCATTAGGTTGCACGTATAGTGCACTGGGTATATGAGTCGAGTGAGCTTTGATCCGCATCTGTTTTATTTTAATGCTTCTCAGGGGTCTGTTTGTACAAAGAATGGTCATTTCAGCAAAGCCTGCATACTCCCCAAATGCAGAGCCAAAGTCCTGACAAGCATCTGTGGAGGGGAAGAAGTCAGTATCGTGAATAGTATGTCCCTTCCTCTCATTGTTGTTTGTATGAAGTAAGTGATATTGCTGTGGTGCCTACAGGCTGCAAATGAGGCTTAGGGCCTCATTCTGCTAGGCACTGTGCAGGCAAAGTGTAGCTATTGTGGCTCTAGCTCTGCCTTAGGGAGCTTACAATTTGGAAGATCGACCACTTTGATGTCCTTAAAAGACCCTTTTGACTTGGGGGGAGAACATGGGAGGAAGGACTGCCAGGGCAAATTTGGCTTTGTGGGGGCAGTGAATGAGAGAGAGCAAAGGAAGCCCATGCAAACCATGGAGTGCTCGCCTTGAACGTGGGGAAGGACAACCTTCTTCCTGCCAGCAGCGTACAGCTGGGAGCACCTGCAGGGTCAGCTGCACACTCTGGAGCCTCCCTGCCATGAACATCACCCAGACCCTCTCAGGAAGAAATCTTGGTCCAAGGTCTGTGTAGCCCGTGCTGGAGCCTGCTCTGGCTGAGCAGAGAGAAGTGGCTACGCTGCTGGTTACACCGGTGTGATAAAGAGCAGCCACTTACTCCATTAGAAAGAAGGGATGCTATTAAACTAATACAAAATATTTTAAAGCAATACATGAAAAGACATATTAATTCAGTTGCAGTATTGTTGCATTTGCTACCACCACTTTTTGAAGCAACTGTTTTAGCAACAGTCAAAAGACAAAAAGTGCAGCACATTAATATCAGGAACACAGTGTTCAATGATAGTTCTCTCATCTTCCATTCTATCATAAACATTTCCATTAATAAGGGTGTAAGAGTTTTTTTTTCTTTTTCCTTTTAGCGTGCATTATATTCTAATGGATGATGTCTGTATATGTTATATTGTTTAAACCAAATCACAGATGTGTCGATGAGCTAAAACAATATCTTATGCTTTGTTTTGGATATGGGATCTGCAGCCTGTATTTGGAAACTTACATGACATGCCATTACAAAACCTGTTTTTCTCACAGTCCTTTCTGATTATGTTCTGCAAACCCCAAACCAAGTTCTCCCTTTCCTCAAAGGTCTTTACACCCTCGCCCTTTTTTTTGTGGGTACTTTGTGTTTCTTTCCTCTTGTACATTTACTGGATTAGGACTATTACTGATTCTGACATTGATACTGTCCTAGTATTGACTCCAAGCTGTGCCCAGAAATAAATCACCTCTTTATTCAAGTGTAAATTTTGCAAGCAAATGTATACAAGAGAGGGCAGACAACATTTTAGGCCCAGCAGTTTGATAGCCTCCCTATAATTTGTCAAGGCTTTCTCCTTGCAGATAGGTTTCCATCCAGCTGTGTGGGGAGCAGAGCTGGAGGCCGGTGTCAGGTGGGCACAAACATTAGGTATCTCCTTTTACGCATTCTGTGAACCTTCAGTGATCCCTGTGAAATGGAAGCCAACAATTTCAGGCCTCCTGGTGCAAGCAGCTGTCTGAACTCCTTTTGAACTCAGTGTGTGCCACCTCTGGGGTAGTTCAAGAGGAAAGGATCGGGGTGGTGATGAAGATGGTGCGACCTTACCTTCTGGGCTGTCTGGGTGCCTGTGCCGCAGTGTGGGTGAAGCCAGATCCAAATGTCATTGCAGAGTGAAACAGAAACTTTGCACACATAATTTGGGATTATTCTGAAGCTCCCCTGGTTAAAGCTATTGCTACCTTGCTAATGCCAGATAACTAGATAAATCTTGAAATCTGCCAAATCATGGTCAATACATAATGGTAGCAATATCCCTGAAGTTACCTTGAAGTATCCCTGATAACCTGAAGTTTTGGTATTTCATTGCCTAAAAGGTTCTCATAAAAACTGTGGAAAGAAGGAACCTGACGGAGAAAAATGGCTCTGCTGATAATGTTATCACTGAGGACTGACCTTAAACTGCCAAGTTCATTTCTGCTGGCATATCTGCTGGGTTAATAATCGGGATATGCCAGGTGCCTCTGACAGTCTCTTGACGTGGCTGAAGCAGGAGAGCCTTGCTGTCCCTGGCTGCATAGGCAGAACCACTCCAACACTTACCCAGAACAGGCCAGTCAGCAGCACCAGGGCAAAACGGCTGCCAAGTCTCTCCTAGGGAGAGAAAAACTCACTGTTTTGAACTCCAGCATGGAAATCACCCATACAGAGAAGCCTTTCTCAAATTGGACTTTAGCTTTTTCCCTGGCCTTTTCCTGGCCTCGTTAGGGCTTGAAGTGGGGGGTGTTAATGATGCAGAGCTGGAGCCCCTGGCCACTCCTGCTGCCTTTCCTGTGGGAAGCTTTTTTTTACATTGATTTTACTGGCAAAAACAAGAAAAACAAAGAGATGAATGTGTATGTTTTAACAAGGAGGTTCAGTGGAAGGGTAAAATAATTCTAATTGCTATTTTTTGCCATGTGCATAAATATTTATAAATGAAACGTGCATCTATGAACTGTTCACATGGTCAAATAATTAACCATAGAGGCAACATAGCAGCATATATATAGGAACTTCCTCTCTAAAGGGTTGAGTATCGCACATACACATTTCCCTTGGCTAGTATTGAATGCTACTCACTCCTGTAAAAAAGCCAGCAGTCTCTTTGGAGCAGGAGTGTTCAGTTCATTGTAGGGGGCACATCTGTTCTATTTGCCTATCCACGGCCTCAAAACTTGCAGACAATAACCAGTCAGGAAGGAGTATTTATAGTTAAGTAAATTGTAATACCATGACTTGAATTCTGATGCTAAAAAATTAATACAGAAGCTAGCTCACTAAATGAAAGACGTAGTTCAACAATTCTCTTTGTCATTGATTTCATTTTTTTTTATCTTCTCAGGTAAGAGTTGTCTTCTCAGGTAAGAGTTTCATGCAGAAGTGTAACTCTCTGATAGATGGATTTGCAGCTGACTCTGCTCACAAGAGGAAGAAGGGAGGGCATTCTACATACATATATACAATAGTTGTATATGTGAAATGTCTCTGCGCTGTATTCTGCTTTGGTTACTGACTGTGCACAATAAAGGACCCAACATCTCCATTTCCTCAGCTCTGTGGCAAACTAAAATACGGGTATGAATTTAGGGGTGTGATGACCTCGCTAGGTCTAGACACACCAGACCTACGGTAAGGAGGCATCAGGACTCGACTAGGCTCCTACAGTCCATGGAGATGGGGCAGGCCCAGAAGCAACTCATCCAACCTCTGTTAGATGTCATCCTCCGGAGGTGCACGTCTCCTCCACGGCTGTTGAGGACGCCTATGTGCTACAGACTAGTTAGACATGACCCTTCTGATGCCAGACTTCAGGTGAGTCAAGCCTGTTTCCTGTTTTCAGGGGCAATAAGAGTGGCAAGGGCTACTGCTGTGCCCTGCACTGCCTGTCAGCTGGGAAGGTGCCCAAGGAAGTGCGTTGAATCTGACCTGACCGTACCTGGACTGCTGCCTGAGCAAGGAAATCTCTAACTAACTGACCTATTGATATAGTTTTACGGCATTGTTTTGTTGCCAAACCAAACAAATTAAAGGCCAGGGTCTGTACATAGATGACGTAACTGTATAAATGCAGAAAAAAAAGATAAGAAGTAAGCCTCTGATTGGAATGAAACACAAGGTTCAAAAGATTAAGGTCATAATGCAATTCATTTGTTATGTATATTTTTGTTATACATCTTGAAGGTTTTATGAAATGCTGATACACCATATTATTAGACCTCAGATGTCACTTATGTCAAATGAACATTGCATATTCATAGAAACTCATCAGCCTGATCCACCTCCCAGGAAAAATTGATCTTTCTTCTCAGTTTTGTGAAAGCAAAATCAGGTTTTTATCTATCTTTATAAAAATGGTTGGTAAATAGGTCACATTCCCAAATGACTTCTCACTTACTGAATGGGCATTCAGAACTTTGTGAACACCCAGGGAAGGCAGTGGAGGGTTCACAGTTCAATAAATTATGATGTGGGGACTACGAAAATATTATGGTGACTTAGTGGAATTCTTGTTGCAACTCTCCCAGCAGCTGTAATAGCACAGTAACCACCGCCTCAGGAAACAGCTTCATTTTACTGAATCCCCAACCCTTACCATCTGCCGATAAACAGTAGTTTGAAGTACCACCAAGAGTGGCAGTCCTTGACAGTGGCACTGCTCTGGTGACACACAGGGGAGTGGTTGTGCCTGTGACTGACTGAAAACATGATAGCATCGCTTTAGTTTAATCTTCTTCCCAGAAATGTATTAAGCTGAGCAGTGTTGACAAATGAAAGCATCTCCTCCCCCCACCTTCTGCCCCTGTCTGCGACGAACAACTGAGCATGGGAGAGAAAAAGAGGAGGAATGGAAAGAACTCTAAATCACACCTGATTTTTAAGGGGCATTTTATTGGTTTGGGGGATTTCATTTTCTTGACTAATTAGTCTTTTCCCTCCACCTGGGTAGTTAAAAAAAGGCATCGTAAGCACCTCGGAGAGGGTGAATAGCGGGACAACTCTTATGGACTCCCCATTTGCCCCAGCATTTGCCTCCACATTTGGAGAGCCCAACAGCTGTCTTCATAAACGCTGTCACTCAGGATTTGAATAGTTTTACATAATCTGGAATGGAGTGGGGAATACAAGCTTTTACTGGTCAAGTGGCAGGTGGGGAATTTAAGCTTTTATAATATGACCACAATTGCTGCTCCCACAGGGATTTTCTTTTAGTGTCTATTTATTTATTATAAGCTCCAAAGTAAAGACCTCAGGATTAAAAGGGGGGTGAGCTTGGGGGGGAAATGGGACACACACACAATATATTCTGGATCTCAAATAGGTGAAGATGTGGAGGAAATCTGGGTCGATCTCCCTGCTGTTGCATCGGGTCAGACTGGTGGCCCGTGTGGCCTGTTTGCAAGCCCTGCACTGGAGGAGAGAAGCATTTAAACTTCTGGGTCACTAGTACACATGAGAAAAGGAGGAGCTGCTATTTTTGTTATGGGATTGTGTTTTAAAATCTTTCCCTCTGCCCTCTCTCTTCCTTTCCCTCGCCTTCCCTTTTTCCCTAATTCAGGCGGCGTAGGTCTAGCAGAATATCAAAGGAAACATTAAGGATGTTGCTTTATGACCATACAGGTGCAGCAGAGCACAGGATTTTTGAATAATTGTTCACTGCTTGCTGAGCCTTGAGCAAACACAGTAAACTTGACAGAGCTGGGATTAAAGTAGAAAAATACAGGTTCTCTTGCTTACACTTAGCCAACCATCCCTGCTGCTTGCGTCTGCAGTGACATCAGCCCGGGGGGGTATGTTTGCCTGGCAGAGCTCCCAGAGCTGGGATCCGGAGACCTTCATCCCTGCACCAGCATTGCTGGGCGCCAGCACAGGCAGCGGGGCAAGGAGCTGGCTCCTGCACCACGCAAACTTGCCCTTGTGGCAAGAAGGTGCGAAGCGGTCTTTTTGGGGATCGCCTGGGGAAGCCCTAACTCTCTCCTTGCTTCATTTTGTCCACTACAGGCGTTCTGCAGGAGGAAAAGGATTTTTGCTTCTGCTTCTTATAACCAAACAACCTTTTTTGCCTTTATTTGTCTTGTGTACTTCACAATAACAACTGATTTAAAAACCTTGTTGCACAGTAGCCCTCATTTTCTCATGTCTACCCTTGCTGGTGAAGGAACTGCAAGTACAGCTGGGTGTCTGGCAAGAGGTCTGAAAACAAGGTAAACAAGGCCAAGTGCATGGTCCTGCACCTGGGGAGAAATAACCCCAGACACCAGTACAGGCTGGGGACCGACCTGCTGGAGAGCAGCTCTGCAGAGAAGGACCTGGGCGTCATGGTGGACGACAGGTTGACCATGAGGCAGCAGTTGCCCTCGTGGCCAAGAAGGCCAATGGGATCCTGAGGTGCATTAAGAGGAGCGTCTCCAACAGGTCAAGGGAGGTGATCCTGCCCCTCTACTCAGCCCTGGTGAGGCCACATCTGGAGTACTGTGTCCAGTTCTAGGCCCCACAGTACAAGAGGGATGTGGAGCTGCTGGAGAGAGTCCAGCGCAGGGCCATGAGGATGATCAGGGGCCTGGAACATCTGCCCTATGAGGAGAGGCTGAGGGAGCTGGGCCTGTTCAGCCTGGAGAAGAGAAGGCTGAGAGGGGATCTGATCAGCGTATATAAATACCGTAAGGGACTTAAGGGAAGGAGTGAGGAGGATGGGGCTGGCCTCTTTTCACTGCTGGTCACTGACAGAACCAGAGGAAATGGCCACAAACTGAAGCATCAAAAGTTCCACGGGAACTTAAGGAAGAACTTCTTGACGGTGAGGGTGACAGAGCCCTGGAACAGGCTGCCCAGAGAGGTTGTGGAGTCTCCTTCTCTGGAGATCTTCAAGACCCGCTTGGATGCAGTCCTGTGCCACGTGCTCTGGGTGGCCCTGCGTGTGCAGGGGGGTTGGACTAGATGACCTCTAGAGGCCCCTTCCAACCTTAGGCATTCTGTGATTCTATGAAATGGGTGGTCTTGCCATAGCTTTCCATAACTGACCACACAGCTCGTTCACCCATGTTCTCTCGTGGACTCTGGAGTTCAGCAAATAGTTATTGATCACTGTTTTCCAATCCTAATTAGAAGAGATACCAGTGGTATAAACCTCATTCCAGTCAACCTCTTAACTACAATCTTAAGACTAAGTGTAGTAGGAGTTGCAGCAAATTCAGATTGGGTTGGAGGCTGCCCTTCATCAAACGAACCACAGCAAATAGGTACCCAAGGTCACAAACATCTCAGCTGGGTGTGTGAAATAGTAATAGAAAAATAGCTAAGACTCATAGCAGTCCCTTATGTTTATTTAATAATAAGCCTCTTCATTATACTAGATTCAGCGCAAGAGCATGTTATTATATAAGATTGATTTTTAGCATTTAAGAAAATTGCAGAAAGTGTATTTTTATTTTCATAAATAGCAAATAAGGAAGAACAATGCCAAGGCAGTGCTAAACATATCACAGACTAAAGCAAAATGACCTATTCTAGGGGGACAGGTAAAGGAATTTGGTAGCAAAGCAGGGAGTAAATTGCTGTTTTTGAAAGAACATATTATTTTGTGGATAACTATAACAATTTTGCTTGATAGTTACAAAATGGCCATGTGTACTCATCAGAAATTTCATAGATCTTTGAAATGTAAAGTATCCTCTAAGTTAGCTGAAATGACTTATTGAAAGCCAGCTAAAGTGCTAAGCAATTGGTTATATGACAGAAATTTTAAATTAATAGACCAGAGTAGGCAAGGAGAATTATTGACTTCTCTCGCTGCTGCAGCCTGCTTCCTTACAAAGTACTCTGCTTAATACATAACAGGAAGACAGATTCATGTGTCAGCATAATATCTCACATCAGACTGCGAAATCACTGACATCAAAAGGACAGTTATTATAACATGGTGTATTTCTGAGGGTATATCAGATTCAGATGTAAACAATGATGGCAATCTGGGAGATCATGTTTGCTGCATCGATCTGTTCTGATCATGCTTTGACAGCACAAGGAGCCTTGATTTTTTTTTTACTGCACAGAGAGTGTGTCTCACAATTGCCCATTATTTTTATTTGGTCAGGGTGTCTCAAACTAAGTCCTTGTGAGGGCTTGGGGAATTTTGCATGGGTACAGATGAACTAAATACAGCATGATCTGTCTCGATATTGTATTGAAACATACAGTCCACACTTTATACTTACTCCTACACCATATGCTCTGAATGATACGGAGTAAATTCTGTCTTCAGCTTAGATTGGTGTTTTCTTCATCTTCTCCTCTCCCTTTCCACCCAGCACCAGCCACTGCTCCCCACGTTTTCTAATACACTGGTGATGATAGAAAAAGTTCGGTGAGTGGTGACACTCCAATAGTTTGGAGTGTCACAGACTCAGAAAGAGGCACTCAGATGTGTTTCCTATGTGTGCAAGTGATTGCTTGTCCTCCGGGATGAAGAGAGAGGCTGAATGGAAGTGCCTGCAGACCACAGTCCCGGCTCTTAGCTGCAAGCTGGCCTATACCAATATCCAGATGGGCTTGTGGGAATGTAAGACCGAAGCCTTTTCTCTCCCGGCCCAGGACCACAAAACTAGTGAGATCTTCAGTGAGCTTAGAAGACAGCTAATCAAAAGGAAATGTTTTCTTTTTGTTCATGTGTTTGTTTTTGCAAAACACATAAGAAAATACTAGTTGTCGGAGACATCACAGAGTATTTTAGCAAGAATTAGGAAAAAAAACCACATTAGTAGCATGAATATATTTATCAAAAAAAAAAAAAAGATATTAAATCTCATGCTGTAAGACACAGTCAGCCTCTGCCAGATGGAAATGAGGGTGACCCTGGGGACATGCAGTTCACCTGCCCTTGTTCTCTTCTCTTGCTCTGCAGCTTGCCTGATGCTTGCTACCACTACCACTGGTACTGGTGTCCGTGTGGAGAATCTCACCATGAAGCTGATTTGGCCTGGTCCTTCTTATTTGTCCCAAAATATTTCATAAAAGTATTTGCTGTGTACCGCAGGCAGGTGTTTGCTGTCTGCAGCAGGTGGTGCTTTTATGCATGTTGTTGTTCCAGCCTGATTCTGGGCAAAGCTGGCACTTGTGTGATGCAGTCCGAGGAGGAACTGAATTTGTGCAGAACAGAGTTTTAATGCCGTTATGAGCTTTCTCTGCAACGCTAGTGCCAGAAAAGGTGTAAAAACGAAACCCTAAGAAGACGGGGAATGCTTCTTTCAGAACAATCCTCTGTCAGAGGGAAACATTGGACCTACTAAAATAAAGGTAATATGTCTCTTAAGACATAACAGGTGCTCAGATATGTGAGTGTGCGAACATTATTGGGGAAGGGGTGCCTTGGCCACTGTTCCACAAGTGGAGAGGGAGAGACCATGGAGGAGTGACCTTCTGCATTTGTATAAACAAGTCCTTTGTGGCGCCTTTGTTTCCTTAGTCCTGTGGTGCTTTCCAGGAGCAGCTATACCTCGCCTCCATCTGCAAATATCACACATTTCTGTGCCTCAGTGTGCCTCCAAACATCCTCTGTGCTTGGAGCAGCTGCAGGATGAGTGCTTCATGCAGCTGAGAGGCAGTCCGTTCAGAAGGCAAGGAAAGGACTATGTTAGGAAGAACATCTTAGAGCAGCCCTATCGTTGAGCTTTTCTGTCAAGAGACCAACCCCCACATTAGTTCTGCAAAAATGAGAGTGTCCCTTAGTGAGAAAAGGACAGCCTGGAAATCTGTAATGGCCTCTTTCCCTTTTGGAGGCCACAAACCTGCTGAGTCTTTCAGAGGAGAGGGGTGGGACTGAGCTTCACGGAATAAAATCCTCTTGGGAGCTGCGATCCACAGAACTGTTGACCTCCAAAGACGGTTACAGGGAAACAAGGCCGTTTTTTTATTTCAAATTCTGCCTTCAAAGAGGCAAACTGTGTGTAATATTTCAGCTATTTTGATGGATATGAGGAAANACTGTTGACTGACCTCCAAAGACAACCGTCTTTGGGGAAGCAAGGCCCATTTTTTATTCCAAATTCTGCCTTCAAAGAGGCAAACTGTGTGTAATATTTCAGCTATTTTGATGGATATGAGGAAAATAGGGGAAACTCAGAGATGAAATGGAAAGAATTAAACAAAATGTGCTCTCTAAAATAAGCTTCATGATCATTAATCTTGTTACTATCTAGGAACAGCAGTGTGCACTACTTCCGAAAAATTATCAGCATTTTTTTTATCTTTCACAACTATCAAATATTAATTTGCCCATTCTTATAAATATTTATATATCCATAGGCTCATGCTTCTCTTGTGGCTTTTGTCGTATTTTACCTCTCTAACTAATGGATCGAATTGCCAAATTGCCTCTCGCTGTCAACAAAGTAAACAGAATGTTATTAGAGTTAGTTGGGAGGCAAATGTTTTTAGAGGAGAAGTTGAACATCTAAAATCACATTCCATGTCCATAGCTGCCGCAAAACCAGATCTGCTATGATATAAACTCCTTGAAATATTCAATCCTCTCCTTCCCTAGTGCCTTTTGGAACTTTGTTTTAAGGAAAACACTAAATTCTCTGATGCAGAATGGGAAATGGTAACACATGGGCCCTGATTTACTGACTGGGAAAAGGGTTAGGGGTAACCAGCCTCCAGGTTATATGATGCCTCATCCATTCCACCTTTGGTATTGCATCACCCCTGGAAGAAAATGTCTGATGAAATGGGCTGCAAGAAAACTATATAAAAGAAAAAATGCAGAATCTAGGTAGTGAGATAAAAGTCACATGAGACAACATATTTGCTTTGAATTTATCCTATATTTTATCAAAATTGGAAAAAGTTGATTTTAAAATTAATAGACACAAAATAACTAGTGGAGGTATTTCAGGTCTAACACTTGCAAACAACCTTAACCATTTTCCATTTGGCTTAACTTCAAGCTGTTCTGGATTCTGTTACTACTTTTTGGATGTCTGACTAGACAATTTTAAGCACAAAACAGAAACACTCAGAGAGGAAATGTGAAGCTAAATGTTTTTATTAAGTGACCTGCAGTAGAGTGGCAATGGTAAGTGATCATAGCTACCTCATTGCACAGTTGTGAAACCTCTGCTGGAACAGCCTGCTGAAGTTGAGTGCTTTCCTGAAGCTTTCAGCACTCTTTTTGTTTTGCTTTTAAATTTAGATATAACAAATTTTGCCTCTCTTAATCATAAGAATGAATCATGACGTGTTTCTCTCCCACATTCTATTCCCTTGGCTCCAGTAGGGTAAAAGGAAAACATCTGTGATGCCATATTCACAGGTGGACAAAGTGAAAGTAGGGAATATGGCTTTCCCAGGATGACTGCCTGCCACAGCCCCTGCTCCCAGGCACATGACCAGGAATAGTCGTTCCTCAGACCCTGTCATCCCTACCCAACTGCTCAACTTTGTAGTAAGGAGAGGGAGAAAGAGCTAAAATATTGCCATCCCCCAAAATATCAGTATAATGAAAAAAAAACTGTACAGGCGCTGTGTTTTCTGTTAGGAGAAGATTTTTACTAGGAGAGTCTGAAGGATGTGTTTTGATAAGATCAGCAAACAAGCTGGTTTTGCCTTTAAAAGCTGTGTCCGCTTGGGATTTGCAGAGATGCATCGAAAGGTAAAGCTGCACTGGCATTGCCTCTGCTCTCCGGGCTTGCAGAAGGTGCCGACTATGGATGCTCTGTCTTGAAAGGAAAAACTGAGTTAAAAATGCTTGCCTGTGGAAAAAATGAAAACATATCAGATCAGCTGGCTTAGCAAAACCCATAGCGAAAGTGAGAGCAGAAACCTAAGCACGGCAGCCCTTGGCTTGGCTGTGAGGGCAAAGTCAACAGGGCAACCAGGAGGTTAGAAGTCCTGAAGGTCATGAAGAAGCCAAAATCGACGGTGTGAAACAGAGTGCTCAGGGCCTTGGCATGAGTTTTCAAGGCTGCCAGGCTCCCTGCACTGGCTAGGGATGTCAAGCCTTCATTAACAATTTAAATCCCTGGGCTTGCGTCACTGTTGGAAGAGGTAGAGAGGTCTGGAAAGCTGCACAGCACAACTCCCTTATGATCCTCTAGACAGTCCTATCGTGAAGCCTACAGAGGTGACTATTCTGTCGAATGCCAGCACAGCACTGCCTGGCTTTGCAGAAGCCTGTGAAACCGCTGCCTTATGCAATATCTTTCCATTTTAGTGAACTGGTGTTTTCCCTTGAAAATCTGTTTCATAAAACTTTCAGCCAGCTCCACGCCCACATCACCAAGTCTACCTTGCTGTTTCGACGAATCTCTGTTTCATCTGTTGCAAGGAAAAGTGAGTAAAAATACACCCCAAAGCACTGGGGCCAGTTCCGAGGGGGAACAAGAAGGCAGTGGGGAATTTGCAAGAGAGCACAGCCCTGGCCACACCACGCTGGTTCCTGCCACACTAGCGGTTTGTAGCCAGGAGATTGGAGCGCTGCTGAAGTCACCACTGGCTGTCCTAGCCTTTCCCTAACGTGCTTATGTCTTCCCTGGGCATCCACGCTGAGTGTGCAGGCTGCACTGCTTCATGATGGGTGTAGGAAATTCCTGTTGCCTAAGGCGGCTAAGATCCAACACAAATGAATCCACAGAAATTGTTGCTTATGTCTAAAAAAACACTTTTATGGCAGCGGAGTTCTGGAAAGCCCCTTTCTTCCTTGGTTTCTGCAAGTCAATATTCAGACTGATCATGTGGGCTTAGTGCTTGGGTTGTCTCGGGTGTGAGTCATCAACGGGAATTTTCTATCAGACAGAGAGGAGGGATGCAAAGCAGGGGCTTTTCCTCTTCTCCCATGAATTGAATTGCAAAATATTAGAAATTCATTCCTTTAACAGGAATTACTACATTAAACTTACTTCTTTTGATTAAAAATAAAACAAAAAAAAGGAATACTAAGGAATCAATGAGATACATAGTTTCCAGAAAGAAGGGGAATTACCTTGCTAAATGTTAACTTTTGAAGCACTGACCCTTTCTAAGATGCACTGACCCTTATCTTCTAAATACTGTAGTAAAAGAAATTACAGTAACTGAACTTTGAAAGAAAGACCTGGAAGTTTGTTTATAATTTTCTTTCTACATCAAGCATTTATCTAGATAAGATATCAGAAAGCAAGCAAGCAACAAGAATGGATTTTTCCATTTGTACCAAAAACCCTTCTGTACCAAAAACCCTGAGAGAAGATTAAGAGAACACAGAAGATGAATTTTATTTCACTATTACTCTGCTGACAAATTGTTTAAATTCTGTGCTTATCTCTCATTTACAAGTTTGTAATAATGTTACCATCTTGCTTTGTGAAATATTTCAAGTTCCAAACGTGTCAAGGACTTATTATTATCATCCTGCTAATGGTAAAGGAATTAGATATTTGTAGTTGTAAATTTAACTATACTTATTTTTAAATTTCTTAACACAGTCCTTTCCCCTCTTTCCCCGAGCCTACCTTCCCTCCCAGTGATATGAGAAAAAATATGGTTAGGCAACATGTGATGTTTGGTGTTGCAATTGTGTATTTCCATGTTCAGAAATTGAATGTATTGACTTAATAAGAAATAGCTGAATACAATTAGAGAATTCTTGAAATATTGTTTAGCCTAAGTTAATAAATTATATGTGCTGCTGACACTAATTCCATTCCAATATGGCTTTTGAATGGAAATACAGATTTAGAAACAAACAGCCAGAAATGTCTGTGCATATATAAATATATGTGTGTGGGGGGGTATTTATACATGCTATATGTACAATCAAACTGGAAACACTTACAAAAAAAGAATTCCCAGGGGGTATTGCTGTAATCCTGCCTCCTGTAATGAACAACTATCACATTAAAAGTTCAGATAGTTGCCTATCAGCCCTAGAGACTCTTGCCAATTGTGCACCTACCTTGCCATCACACACGTACATATAGAAAGCAACATTCAATCCTTTTATCTTCAAAGCTCTGCACGGATTCGAGCTCTCACCACCCTTCACCTCTGCAGAGCTGATAAGTATTCTAGCTGAGGTCTGCCACAAAATCAATAGCTGAGGTCTGCCTGCACATTTCTCTTCTTTGGGGCTTTTTCGTTTATCTTCAAGAACGGTGAAATTTTGGGGCTGACATTTACCACGCTTCTGGATTAACCATATAATGGAACAATTGTCCATGACATTCACAGAAAAATCTGCCTTCTCACAAAGACCTGTGCATAATTGAAGGCTGTTAAATTCCAGGGAAGGAAAATAGCTAGTTTAGGTGATACTTTTTGATAGCTCTATAGGGAACACATTTAAAAGGACTGTCTTGGCTGAGGATGAAACAAATCTTTGCAATAGTGAGGCATGAGTCTTCCTGGGAGGAATGCTTATCTATTTGGGCCTTGATAACTTGGCAAAATACTAGCTGATGTCATGCAGGGAAGCATTTTGTATTAGCAGAGAATGAGGAGACGATAATCTAGTGAGTCTTTCAGACTCCTCGTGTCTTGACTCTCTCCTTCCTCCTATACAAATAGAGAGGAAATTAAAAGGAGAAAGGTGAGACTAGAAATATGAGAACATGTTTTTGTGCCATTACTTCCTAACATGATCTCAGAAAAAAATTCTGCAGCAATAACCTTTCTTGTGAGACATTCGAGCAAAAGCAGAGGTGTAAAGCAGCACAGGAAGAAAAAAAGTCATGAAGTTTGCATGGAGAAAAAAGAAGTTTCATTACAAGTGGGGCTTAGACTGAGATAAATATTCTTGCTCTTTCTTTTTTCATTCAACCTCTTTGGCTTATTCTGATATTATTTATATTTCTAACATAACTCTTGAAAAATGAATAAATATAATACATGAAATACAATGACTAGAAGTCTTGATTAGGCACAGTTAGGTACACAGAAGAACTGAATTTTATTAGTAATCTTTGACAAATTTCCAGCATGTTATTTGCTGAACAGATTTTTATTTTGGGATACTTAACCAGACATAGCAGCCTATCTGTCAGCTGCCATTTGAGGCCCAAGATCTTGAAATAATCTAGCCTAAGAGAAATTACTTCTGAATATAATTATTATGAATAGATTTTTATTACTGAATGGTATTGTATTGTATTTCATCACTTCATATTGTTTTCCAGCCTATGTTACTTTCCTTTTAGGGAAACTTGATTGTCATTTCCACTCAAAAAGTTAAACAAGACCAGGACACTCAACTGTGGACCAAAAACATATATTTAGCTAGAGTCTACCTAGGAAATAGTTGTAGGTCTGTATCTCCTGTGAGAAGGATCAGGCACATACTGTGTATAGGGAATTGAATTACTTTTTTTTTTTTATTTTTGGAATGTCATTGCAAAATTTCTTACGGTGAAATACAGTCATGCCACAAATAAGCTTGAAAAAAAAATCTAAAATAAATCTAATGCATGCAAATCCACAACAGTCATGTTCTTAAGCACTAATTGAGGAGAACTCTGAGCTGGCATTCATAATTTTGATGAAATTTCAACAAGACAAATAATGGAAGGAAGAGCTTTGGAGCAGGGAAGGAGAAATCCTTATTATTCTGTCAGGCAACTATTAACTATTGGTCAGACCACTTTCAGTGACGCTGTTTTCATATTACCTTTCTGTGGCTGAATGACAGTCTTGTTTTCATGTTGACCCAGACTAATATGAAATGTCAGATGGGAGAGATAATAATTTTCCATATGCTGTTGCTGCTTTTCCTGGAATAGGCCTACATGGATTGGGAGAGAGACCGCATTTAACCCAAAATAGTTCTGGTAGGGTGCTAGGATGAGTCACACCATTTAGTTCAAAATAAATCATTGAGCGTCCCATTCTATTTTGTGGCTTAAATACAACTACTGAAGAAAAGACCTCTTTTTGCTGTAATCATTGTCCTTTTAAATAGATGTAACTTCTCCTCTGCCTGCAGGCACTTCAGTGCAGGGACATCCCCCCCTTTCAGGAGGCAAGCCCTTGTGCACTATGGAATGACTGCTGAGCTGGCTATGGCAGTAGCTCTGGGCAGGAATGTCTTTGCTAGGAGAGGCAAATCCTCCAGAACCAACAAATGCCAGCTAATTCCATGTGACTGAGGTGCTTGATACGCATATGAAAATATACTCGTTTAAAGAAAACAGTCAAATACCAATCACCAGTCTCCACTGATATCCTAGAAAAAGAAGTCTGTCCCCAAATATTGAAAAAGCATAGCTGTCTTTAAAGATTAACAGACGTAATTTGCACTTGGTCTTCGGGGCTTTTTGTTTCTTTCTGCTACTGAGATGCTTAGAAGGGCAATAAGCAAACAAACATCTTTATTTCATAGCTGCGCTGTGGTTGGGCTCAGCAGAACTTGGCAACTAATGAAGACCTTAAAAGATCAGTATAGCCCTCAGTCTATTGTTACAGGAAGAATTTTAAGTTGCTAGAAAGTGTATTTGCCTGGAAGCAGGACACTGCTGTGTGGCCGACTGCTCGCTCTCCCACTCACTCTGGTTCCTTCTTTCTCTCTGTATTTACCTATTCCCTCAGCCCAGTATTGGCCTGAGGGTAGCTGTCTGTCCAATAACTTATTCAGCAATCTTCTTAAAAAGAGGCTACCCATGAGTCATTCCACGCTCCCCAGGCCCTTTCTGCAGATAGCATGGAAGGTCGACCATGCATGCAAACAGTTTTCTTGCCATTAAGGTAATTGCCATGCCCCTTTTGAGGATACATGTCACCGTGCTTGGCTGTGTATCGCCAGGCAGACCTTGCTCTGAGGAACGGCGCAGCCACCCAGGCAGCCTCCGCAGCAGATGCCCTGCCCATGCGTGTTACCCAACGTGGCGATTGCCAAACCGTGCTTGCGAGTACCCCGTGGTGAATGAGATCTGTGTGCCTTCCTACTGCCCGCTGCCTTGAGGTAATTTCAGTCCTGTTGGACCTCCTTTTACCACCTTATCTCACACATATCCTTTCTTGCCTTAGACTTTATAAAGATATCAACAAAGAAAGCAAATGCCTTTTTTTTTTTATCCTTCTAATTCATTGCTGGTAAAGCTTCTCAGTGATTATAGAAAATGAAGCCCAGCTGCTGTGTACAGATAAAAAAGAAAGACTCCCTGAGTCCTTATTTTCTGATTTCATGAAGAAGCCAAACAAATAATAGTTCTCAGGCTAGGGCAAAAATAATAATTCACGTATTGCTGCAAGGTGTATTTGCAGTAACTTAAGTAGCACTTGTCTTCTTGATCTTGCTTTTTCTTTGATTTGCGCAAACATATCCAGGCTTCTTGGAACACGAGTGCCTGCTATTACAGGCAGCTGTGTCAGGTAATCCCTTTCATACCTGATCAAACTCTTTTTAAAAGCCAGGTAGGTTGCATGCCCCCACTGCTCCTGTTAGAAGGCTGTTCAGGAATTTCAGTCCTCTGATAGCTGTAAAACTTCTTTTTCTCCAGTTAAAATTCACTTGTGGCCATGCTTTGCAATTATCTGTTATACCTCAACATTCTCTAATTTAAACAGACTGTCTCTTTGTAGAAGATCGTGTTTAACTCATGGAGTTAAACCCTCAGCCTTGCTTGCAACGTCCATTTTCCTAGGCTAAACAAGCCTCTTCTCCTGCAATGAACTTTCTACTCCCTTGTCTTTGTAGTACTCATCTTCACTGTCTGAATTCCCCTTTTTCCAGCCTGAGTGACCTGATGGTGTAGACCACTCCTAGATCATTCCAGGGGCAGTTTCACCAGAGCCTGCACAGCTGTGTTGACTGCAGTGCTTCAGCTAAAATCATTTTGTCTGATGCTGCCTACAATTTCGTTTGCCTTTTTGAAACAAAATGATGGTGGTGGCATTTGGGAAAGTGGTGATAACTTATATAACATTAAAATTCTTCTGTGTTTCCAACACTTGTCAACTTCGTGTTGTCAGTCAAATTTGCTGGCCTGTTACTATTTTCTCTACTGAGATCGACCAATGGAAAAAATACTCAAAAGATAATCATTGGAATAAAATGTGGATATGTTTTCTTTGTGCTTTTCAGATTTTTATCCCAAACGTTATCTCTATTTAGCTTACCTGAATAGGTTTTACTTCCATATATTTAATTCAAACATAACAAAAAGTTGTTCAGAAACCTTATTTTTTCTTCACATTTGGATATAGCTGATATTAAAGAGTAGATTTGATCAAAGTGTTTTTCATTCCCTTAGGCTCTCTTGTTGATCAGTTTTCTACTCTAATTTCCATTTTTTGGCACTGATATTTTCGTATTGCAACAGCAAGTCCCTGCTAATTTCAGTCTCCCAGTGGGCTTGTTTAACAATCTGCAGAAAGGAATGGTGGTTTCCATGGGCTGTTGTTTTCAATTGTTGGCTTCTATGAACTGTGATAAAGAAGATTTACAAATTTAGAAATTGAAAAAGAAAAAAAAAAAAAAAAGGCAGGGGGTGGGGAGGGGGAAGGCACAGGGGTTTACTAACAAATTTCCAAATTCCAAAGGTTGCCTCACGTTAGGGATGTCCAGACAGACACAGGCTGTGTAGCTGCCCACTATAGTCTTGTGTAACTAATGTTGAACACCATGATTCTCTAAACTGAATAGCATTTTGCTGTGAATTAGCTCAGCTGAAGAATCCTAAGTAAATGTCAGGTTCTCTTTTTCTTTCTTAGGGATTTCCCCTCTTTCAAGCCAGAACCGAGAGATATGCTTGAGAGATACGGTTGAATAAGAAAGGTCATCAAAGCCAGGATTTTTCTTTTTCCCATCTCTATAAAATCATCATTTTCAGTTTTAAATGAGACATGTCCCATATGAGGAACTGATACATCCCAACACCACCAAAACTGAAAGCAGCCTTCCCCTTCTTCAGTAAAGGGTGGATCCTGTTAAAGAAATTCTGTTTGTAACATAAAGGGCTCCACTTTACTGCTGGGATTTGATTCACTTGAAGAAAGAACCTGAAACTTGTGTTCTTTTCCCGTCTTCAGTTAACCTCATTAATCTGCATGAACATCATCAAGATATATATCACTACATAACTATTTTGAAGTAAGATATTTGAAGTAAAAAAGAAAGTCATAGAAGTCCACCACAAAGTTCAAAACAAATTAGAACAGTTACAAATTAGGATGGTCTAATCCAGAAGGGAAAGTTGTACATGAGTAAACTATTCTTTCCCAATGCAGTTAAGGAAGACGTGGCTCATGGTTGGATCCATCTCACTAGCAGGGTTTTGGAGAGAGCCTAATGTACTAGACTGAAGGATCTTCATCATCTTCTGCAGAAGTGGTGCAGATTTCCCCCCTCTCCTCATCCCTGAGTGCAGAGGACATCTCTATTGCCATATTGATGCACAAAAGATGAATGTGGCGTGAGCACAGCCATTGCTCATTGGTGCTCCTGGCTAGTGCCCACAGAGTTCCTCCTGGGAAGGTCCCAGCTGATTTCCTTCAGAAGATGGGGGGAAAGGTGAACACTAACATAACACATGCAGTGGGGCACACCATGGCTTGCTTCAGAGCTTTAGGTACCTTGAAGGCCCTTCTGACATGTTTCCACACACCTTACCCTCACCTTCACCCTGTAAGGAGGCACCTCTGGTAGAACGTGAAGCAGCTGTGTATGTACTCTACTCTGTCCCAAATATTCCAGCTGAACAGGAAGGTACAAACAGGGGAAGCTAGAGAGGATTGTCTCTGTCAGCTCAGCTGGTATGCAAACACCGCAGGCTCCCTTTCCCTGTTTCCAGCATGATTCTCATAACTTTCCTGCTCTGTCTTCAGAAGTGGGGTTTGATAAGTGCAGCAAGGATGTCAGAGGCACCTCCTCCCATAGGATCCTTGTGTTAGGTGAAAACACAGAGAAATTTTATTTCTGTAAGTTTGGTACTGAGTCAGAAAGCAAAACTTTTGTCCACTCAGATGGTGTATAAGTAAAGCAGCAAATTAATCCTAACTCAGGCATGTGGTTGAGAAAGCTATCGCTCTAGTGTCTGATGAAGGGTATTCTGTTATTTCTGTGTACACTGTATATGGAAATTCTCGTACTGAATATTGTGATAAAAGTAACAGATCTAAATACCTACAGTATTGGCCAATGCACCTGTGTATCTCAGTCTCGCCATGCTTATAGGGGAGCTTCACTGCCTAAGGGCAATCATGCTGCATTCATTAAAAGCAAAATATGTGGGTTCAAGTTTGGTCGCTTCTTATAACTCTTGTGTAGAGGCAGCTTGGATTTTAGTTCACCAGGCACCCAACACAAAGGCTGAGGGGAGACGGGGTAGGATACACTCAGTCCAGCTTTGTACAAAAGATCGCTGCTCCAGGGTAGATATTATCAATATGCTGGGAAGGATCCCCCATCTGATTTCACTTGAAAGGGGTGCTTACTGTACTTGCAGGCGTTTGACAGTTTTGCTGTGATGGTTCAATGATCAAAGTTGCCTTTATCAGCCCACTGGAAGAGGCAAGGTTTGCAGCAGCACGGGCGCATGGTCATTCTAGCTTCACTAAGACCAGTTGTGAACTGTGCAGTTACACAGCATGTACAAAGCGTCACAGGTCCCTCTTTAGGGAGCTGCTTCGCAGAGCTGGCTACGGGGCTCTGGCCGCATTTCTGCAGAGCGTTTTAACAGGATGCAGGATGTGGCCTCTCTCTTTGGTGAGCGTATCGAGAGAAAATAACCTTTGATCACCCGCAGCTTGTGCACATGTGCACAGTTACACACAAACAAGCAGCGGCAAAGGAAACCGCACGGCGCTCTCAGTTTTGCAGATCAGCTGTTTGCCTTCATTTACCTATCTGCCCAGTAATCACATAGCAACAGAAATGTTACTGGGCAAAAAATGAGCCTGCCTTCAGCAAACTTTCCTCATACTGTCTCTGAGTGAACGCACATGTAGGAAATGGTGTCTGTGAGATAACAGCTGCTGATTATCACAAAATGGGTGACTGCACCCATTTTGGCTTTCATCATTTTGATTGGCTTTCATCGGGGTAAAAGACATAGCTAAAAAGTCAACAGCTCATATGCATATCGCCTTCATAAAATGTATGGTTTCCATTCAATGTTATTTAAGTGTTTTAGCAGGACTTAAGATTAAAAGATCTATTCATGATAGAAACTACTTTCCAGTAAAACTCTCATTTTCCATTATCACTGTGTCTTTTTGTGCCTGTAGAATTTGAAGAAAATGAGATACTCAGTTTGTGAGATGATGCCCAGACCAACATGCTTCTGACTATTAATTTTGATGAAGCTGTTTTCAGTAAAATTAGATAATGTATTTTATAGTGTTTGTGTGTACATGTGTTTGTGTGTGTGTATACATTTATATTTAATATATATACATACATACACACATATACATAGCATTCATACATATGTGTCTGTGTGCATAAACACAGACACCCACTTTTAAGCAGCTATGTGTGTCACTGGGGAGAAGTGAATTAATGAAAGAAATGGCAAAACTTCCACTGACTTCAGAGGACTCTGAAGTCCCGATTACCACAACTACTAAGCTTTATTTACTACTATGTCGAGATTTAAAATATGCAGAAAGAATCTACTCTGTATGCATAATAGAGAAATGTGTTAAAGATAATACAAACTAGCACTATCAGGAGTTGAATCAAAACTGATTATTACAGGCCCTGAACTTATAATGTCTTATATTACAAACTTACCCTGTTCAATACAATGGATTGACCAGGTATCAGCTAAAATACTTCCCTGAAATAGGATTTACCTCCATTTAGGTATTTTAATAATGATAATGATAAATTTATATTTAATATTAAATCAAATGTACACTAAACCAAATTAAAATAATTTAAAATAATAAATAAACAATTTATTCTATGATTAATAAAATAATAAAATTGAATTCATTTATCCCGTGGAAATGCTCAGAGATATTTCTTACAGAATTTCAGTGAAACTCACAATGCTACTGAGGAAATGAAAAAGCAAATGAAAGCTTTTGAAAGACATAGGAGAAGATTACAGGGTTCTTTACAATGTGGAAACAAGAATGAAAATATTGAAAACTTTTCTGCTCAGTATCTATGGAATTTACAGTCCTGTGATCTGTATTTTCCATGACTAGGAGGGAGCAGGCGCCAGGAGGGAAGCAGCTTTATTTAACATTCTTAAAGTATGCTTCTCATTCTACCTGTAATACGTGAAAATAAAACAACACACCATACAAATGAGCATAAAAGTCAGCAACTGGAATTTCAATTCATGCAACAGTCACTGCGTTAAGAAGGTGGCACAACTGGGATACACAAACAGAGTGCAGGGTCAAACAGTTCAGCCCTTCCTGAGAAACAAACTGCTCACATCCTGCTAAAAGTTGGTGGGATTTATTGTTACTTCTTCTCTTTTTTTTTCTCTCTCTTTTTTTTTTTTTTTTTTTTTTTTTAGTTAAAAAAGTTTGAAAGTGGATTTAAAACAATCATCTGCTTCATATTTGGATATATTTACAACGGCTGCAGGGCACCGTTTTGGGGTGATTTTCAAGGGCAGTGGCAGCTCTGCGGGGAGAAGGAACTGGTTACCCAAGCAGAGTCTTTCAACGGGCACATAAGTGATGCCAGAGCTGCACAGAAGATGCAGCAGGTATTCTGGTCGGAAAAGAAATTAAAAAAAAATGAAAATAAAAGAAAAAAAAAGAAATCTCTTCCAGAAAATAAAGAACTGTACAAGTCAGAAAGTGCGAGAGTCTGTAACAGAGTGAGTACTGCAGTAATATATGGCCAAGGCTGGTGCCTATAAAGGCAGACACTAAACAATAGCTTTTTAGAAGAGCACTGCATGTTCACAGGCACTACAGCTCTACTGGCTTTCCAAGCTGCTGTTATATTCCTTTATGTTTATTTCAGCAGACAGACATTATGGCACTCTGAGTATTTCTTCTGGAAACAGCAGAATAAACCTGCAGTTTACAGTATTTTTCAGGGATGCATCAAAATGTGTCTTCTCTGCCTGGAGCTTTAGTCTGGTATGTTCTACATGGCTGTCTGCACATCAACCGCTAATCTAGAGATTTTTCAGATTTAGGATCTCTTTTTGTGTATTGTCGTCAGTCCCTGTTTTCTTCCTTCCTTCCTATCGTCACAGAACTTTTGTGGGTAAGGAGCAGACTGTTAGTCTTGAAGTCCTGCAAATTGTTTTCCCATACATGGGTTAGCTCATTGCTTGTTTAATTATTGTGTATCCCACTTGTGCAAGTTAGGAATGAAAATGTCAAATTCCAGTACAATGCTATGGTCATAAAATAGACATTTCTGTTTCAATGTATTCCATTTCCACACAGAGAATTTACCTTGTCTGTGTTTTTGATGGACAGTTACCCATCCCGGTATCATGGCACTGAGCTTTGGCAGTTGATGTTCTGTGCTAGCACCTGTGCCAGGTGCTTTGCATTACACTCTAACTGGTATTCCAGGTTACAGACTTCAGATTTGCATCGGTATTACAACTTACCTTAAATCTTTTTACTTTGCAGAATATTGAATAAACACATATATTTTCCTTATCTCGACACTAACATTTTAAAGCAAAAGAATATTATTCTAATTATGTGTGATACCTTGTGTGACACTATGTCCCACACATGGTTCGTCTATTTCTGGTGTGTTAAAGTAATACTTCTGAGAACAATATCTGCTAAGAGCAGAGTCTGGTTAAGCAAGTGCCAGCTCTGCAAGAGCAGTGGGCAGAATGAAGCTGTGGAGCACCAGTGCTTCTGGAAGCCTGACTGACTCAGAGAATGGGCAAATGCATATGAGGGCACTCATCCTTAGACTATGAGCAGTATAACAGATAAAAATATGTGTCAGCTGAAGTATGTCAGAGCAACCTGTTGCTGAGGTTGCTGACCAGCGACCTACTGCTGACCTACTGAGTGGTCATTTTAGTCTGCTTTCAGGAAGCACACGTCAATCTCACGGAAACTGTACAAGCATAAAGGAAAGTATGTGTCAATAACAATATTGCTTTTTAGCTGGAGACACTTTAAGCATATTGCAGGCCCCCAGATCTGCAGATGTATTTGCAGTGTAAGTACTGCATGGTTACCATTGCACTCTGTCAACTTCTCCAGGGAGCTGTGGTTACGAAGATGCTCTTGAGAAATTTAAGTGTTCTGTCAGGGAGCTGCTCCTAGGGAAGAGAAACACCTCTCTCACAGGCTGGGAGGAGAAGGAGACCATAGAAGTCTGAGAAGAGAATTGCTGAGCTGTTAATCTAGTAAGAGAAAATTATATGTAAAGGGTCTGGGAACTGATAAATCTCTCCCTGTTTTTCTGTAAATGTTTCCAAGAGGAAGCAAAAGGAAGCCAAAAGTTTAAAACAATGATGTCTACAACCATTTAATTAAATATATGGCATTATTCTTTTGATGTAGAGGTGGCAAAAATTATCTCAAGTGTCTTACAGTTCTTCATGAATAAGCTTGCAATCACCCACTCTCTTCTTAAAATGCTTCCTCCTTGATTTTCATTGTGGAATTTGAAGCACAGTGATTTTCTCAGGCATGCCTCCTGAATGTAGGTCAGCCCTTTAGTGAACAGAAGTCAACACCATGTGGCTCAGAAATATTCATATGACTCCATTTAGTGGTAAGTGATGACTTGCTTTGGACAAAGAATTTGATTTACTATTACAAATGAGGAACATTGGAAAAATCATGATGAGCCCAGTAAGACTTACTAGCTATGTGTACAGTCGTTGTTTCAGTGGCAGTATTCACAGCTGCCTCGACTGTTCTCAGAATGCTCCAATGTACTCCTCTTTTCACATAATGCTGGTCTCTTGATGCTCAAAATCACATTTTGGGGGGGTGGGGTGGAGAGGGAAAGCCTTCTGACAGTACTTGAAAGTTCATTTATCCTCCAAAATCATTCCCAGCTATATAAGCATAGCCCTCTTCATGATTATTTTATATTCAGTAACACTGTTGATATCTTGGCATACTACCAGATACATTTTAGGGCTATGATATTGGTATTAGAATGTTTCCAAAATATTACTTTTCCAGTTTCCAAAGAAAAGATGCATTTCTCTCATAATTCTTGAATTCAATCATTACAGTTCAGCAAATAAAAATAAATATTTAGCATAAACATGTGGGCCTTAATATTTGTCTGCAGTACAGGGACTGCTAATACAGTCGCTAAATGAATGTACATTAAAAGTCATGGATAGTGATGCTAAAGAGACATTCACGCCTGTTTAGCTCTATGGATATGACTAATCCCACGAAAAGCAAGGGAACTACTCATTTTATTAGACATGTCCTCACTTCTTGCAAAAACAGGTCTTATGCTTTAACGGGATACACAGAAGCTATAGCTGAACCAGAGGGGAAATCCTTTTGTTATATAATTGTCTCCCTTTAGACCTTCAGAACCCTGGAAAGGTGTTTTTAAAGCCTTATGTTGATATATCAAAGGGAATTACTCTTAATTACTGTTGGTCCTGTAATGCCTAAGGGCCCTTCTGTGCTAGATGCTGTACATACAAAGTAGTAGGCGGTCAATGCCTTGAAGATCTTACCAACAAAGAGCTTGTTGAGACTGGTAAAATTCCCAACACAGCTACAGGAGCTTGATTGTACTCCTGCAGTTATAGCCGAATAACCATGCAAGTGAAAATCCTCTCGCAAAGAAACTCCTCTCTGTAGCTGTGCCACAGGAAGCAGGAGGATGGAATGAGAAGGGATGTAGCACCTGAAGTGTCTCAAGTGGAATATGGGAGACCTGAGCAGCAATTGGACTTTTTGAGGTTTGGTTTGATTTTGTATTGGAGGGGGCAAGTCTTGTTGAGAAAGGAGATGAAAAAAGGAGAAGGAAATTCTGAGGGCAACAAGAAGCTGAAAAGAGCAGTGGAGAAGACAGTGAGAAGGGCTAGTCAAAGTTGGACTTAGCAGAACTTTCCGATAAATAGCAGAGTAATAAAAAGACATTAGAAAATGAGTGTCAGGGTGTTCCAGTTACTCAACCTGATTGGGACCATGCAGGAAGATGCTGTTTTACTGATGCTGTGATGCCAGACAAGTACCTAATACTGATAATTCTCCACTCCGTGGATAGACTCTCAAATAGGAGCCGGTACTACTTTAGCTGAGTTGTAATTGCTTGGACCATTAGATTACTTACCAGTTTTAGGAAGATGCTTCTTCATTTCCCAGCATTTCTGGTCAGTTGGGTTTCCGTTTATCTCCAGTGCTTTCCTTCTGGAGTATCCTCTGTGGGAGGAGGCTGCCAGCACACTGGTGTTACTCTAGGACTTCAGCACAGAAATATGCAGCTGAAATAATGCACTTTCAAATTATACACTAATGTCACCCTATTTGGAAAAAGGCCAACAAAAAATATTTAAAAACAAATGGTTTGCGAAGGAAAACCCACATCCCTGTTTCATATGACTAAACTTGGCTATATTCAGAGCTATGTTACAGAAACAAGGAAAATGGATATTTTACCCTAAAATCTATAGATGCCTTGCACATTGGCAAGTATAAAAAATGAACACTATTACTGTTAGCTTCATATAAAACTAGTCAACCTAGTATACTAGCAATAGGAGACGATCAACAACAGACCCCAGTACCCTACAGTTGATTATCTCCAATGGCCATACAGAAAGAAAAAAAAAGGGATTTCTTAGCTACCTAATTAGGACTCTTCACTTTGCCACCTCAGGCCACCCAGTTTTTCTTTAGTGTTGGACTGGAGATGACTGGTAAAGATCTGGTAAAGATCTTAGCAAAGGTCCTTGCTGGGATGACAAATCTCGAGGGGTTGCAGCCTACAGTCTTCTTGTTTCTAGTATGATTTCTGCACTTTGGCTAGGTGAGGTTCTTGCTGAATTCAGCTACTTTGACTGTATGTGAGCTGATGATAGTTTTGGAAATTGGAATAACTTGCTCACAAGTTAACCACCTCTAGAATAACACAGAAGAGAGAGATGAAAGAGGAAGATTTGATCTAGCAGTATGTGGTAAGCAATAGAAGACGTTTTCTGGCTGTTCTGGGGGCAGATGTATGATACCACCTTCATTTTCCAGGTATGGCATAGTTAGAAGTGTGTGAGAATAAAAGGAGAGAGAACAAGAGATATCTAATTTCTATTGGCCTGTCACAGGCTGAGGCGGCACATGGAAATGGTAAACTCCCACCCCATCCATTGTTTTATGGCTTTCTCCTTGTTTGAGACTAAATGCAGAGATAATGAGAGTCTATTTCAGCTGGGAGGCATCTGGTATATTACCAGGCATCATAAACCAACATAGACGGTGCTATATCCCACATTTACTTGTAAATCTGCTTTGTTTGTTGGAGTACAGAGAGCAAAACTGATCCTGATATCAATCCTCATCTTATGTTTTCAAATATATCCAGAATGCTTACTTGTAAAATAGAACAACGTTAAGTATAGCATTAAATAATCTGTACTTGGCTGCTCCTACAGCATACAGAAAGTGTGTTACATTTTTTGGCATAGGGTAAGTCATAAGCGTCTATATATAATTGGATCTCCTCAACCTTATCTTTAAACACCTTGTGTTCAACATATGTGAAATGATTCAGAAGTATTCAGTGGTGCCCTCCTGTCTGCCACATTTTGTCACACTTGGAGATAAAATAAAAACAAAACAAAACAAGAAACCTCAGGGCATTTTAAAGGAGCCACATGAGTGATATCCTGGACCTTTTATCCATTTCATGAAAGACATTAGTGACTGATAATGATAGTCTGTCAGATAATACTCGAGCCAAAAATTAATCTCTACTTGTTAGCTAAAAAACCATTTAGTGCAACACTTCCTAAAGTTTGAATGCTTGAAAAAATTCAACAAAGACAAGGCCATTATTTTGTCACCTTGATATGACTATAGTGGTGCTGTTCGGAAGTGTTTACAATGTCACACTGGAAATACAGTCAGTACAAAGTCACAGTACTGCAGAGAGCTATGCTGCTTTTATTAGCATCCATTGGGGATAGTTTTGAGAAGAGTAGTAGTCTTTGAAATTAATTTTCAAGGGTTCCAGCTGAAAGAAAATAAACAGAATAAAAGACATGGGGCTATTTTAAGTTTGAGATATTATCCTGAGTTAAAATTCGTGGTAAGTTTGTTAGAGATGCCTCACTTTAGATACAGATAACAAAGAATGAAGAGTATTTGAAAATCAGAAACCAAAACCGATGTCACCATGTTATTAACCCAATGTTGTCTTCTCCTCTCTATTATCTCTCTGAATTCTGTCCTACACTTCTCATCTGTTTTTATTGGCTTTATCTGTTCTTATGTTCATTATCTGATCAACTGAAAATGCTCCATCAGGATCACCAGTTAAGTTTTGTTCATCTCTCAAGTCACCATGAAGTAAGTGAAATGTGATTAATTTCCCTTAAACCTTTAATCACACTCCTCACTACTGAAAAAAAAAAACATTTTGACTGAGAGGGGGAAATACACGCCAGTAAAGAGAAGACCCACAGAAGCTGTGGCTTATTCATCCCCACCGTATGATGTATAGCTGGTGAGGAGGTCCTTCTTTTGGCTATGTTGTCAGTATCTTCATCTCCAGAAATTATCTACTGTGGCAGAAAATCTGAACAGGAACAGTAATGATTTGTGTTACAAACACAAACCAAACTGAAATGATGGGAAAAAAAAAAAAAAAAAAAAAAAAAAAAAAAANTGAACAGGAACAGTAATGATTTGTGTTACACATAACCAAACTGAAATGATGGAAAAAAAAAAAAAAAAAAAAAAACAGAGAGAGAATTTTAGTCTAGTTTAGTTTAGTCTAAACTACTACTACTACTAAACTACTTAAGATTTAAGCAGATTTTTTTTCCTTTAGGGAATAAAGATGCCATTTTAATGTCAATTTCCGAATATTTTACACATTGCTGCAATCATTTTCAGATGACTTAAACATATGCGCAGTTATTATTGTTTATTCCTCCTGTCATCTTGTAGATTTTCATTCAGCTGCTCTTTATTTTGAAACCTCTTTGATGTATCTTGATTTAGGTCTTGCCAAACTGAGAACTCTTAATCAAGAGAACAAATACTTCAAAAAGACTTTCTGGCATTAAGTCTTTTTGTTTTTTTCCCTCTTTCTCTCTCGCTTTTTTTCTTTTTCCTTTTAACAGGAGAGTAGAAAGAGGGGGGAGAGATTGAAACATGGACCCCACTTGTCGCAATATGTGATGATACAAAATATGGTACTACTTCCCAAATTTCTTTTAAGCATGTCTCTAAATCTTTTTGCTCTTGATGCAGCTCATCACAGAATTTTGGCCATTTGGTTTAGAAATTACCTTGTTAGCAAATACCATGGCCTTCCGCCTGGCTCTGAAACTTTCTTTATGCTATGTACCCAGGTACCCAGACAACCTGACTGTTAGTTTTGGTAAAAATAGAAGTAGCTGCAGAAGCGGTAACCAGTGGAGGAGCTCTCTGGTCACTGTACCTGGGGAAGGGTGAGGAGCAACTTGAGGTCTGAACCACGCGTACAGGCAAGTGAAGTAATGCAGAGGGTGAATAACACCTCCAAGACCACACATAGGTCAGCACAACCTCAAAACCACGCTGGAAATGTTGCGATACTCACAGTGGAGTCTGGGGAGATCCTGGCGAAGGGAGGCCCCTCGTCACTCTCTTGGCGTGGGCTGTGCACCCTCATGCGTCAGCGCTGCACTACTCAAGCTTGGATTTTTGCATTCCCAGTTTTCCCTCCCTTTCCAGCTATTGCCCTCCTCGCAGGCCATCTTTGTAGCGCCTCTTCCCTTCCTATTTTTAAGCACAACCTCTTCCAGTTCTTACTGGGACTCTTCTTTTCTCACATTGCTTTTTGGCATTGTTGCCTGTTTCCTTTTCAAGTTGTTGGTGCGTCTTACTTTCCATGAATTTTCCAGTTTAATTCTGGCTCCTTTGGTTTCTGCTTGGCTCCATATTTTCTCCAGAGCCTCAAAGTTTATTGAGCCTGACACTTTTTCCAACACATGGTGGATAAAAGGTCATATAAGGTTTAGTTATTTGCTCAGATCTCCTTGCTTGTGCTCTTGCTTTTTTCTATTATTTCACTTCATCTTCTCCTTTTTGCTTCTGTTACTATTAATGATTTGTTCTTTCCACATTATTTGCAATTTCAAATATTCTGTCATTTCATTATCAGTTTTGGCTATAAACATCCTGACATCTATTTAACATTGCTGCTCTTAAGCACATTCCAAGTGGGTGCTCAGTGCTATCATGCATCTTTTTCCACCAGTACGGGGAGCTGCCTGTTTTGCAGTATTATTAGCAAGAGTCAGACATCAAGGAACCAGCGGATCCTTCATTGTTTAAGGTTTAAATTAGAGGGAATCGGGTGTTTGGGATTAAATAGACTTGAGCATTCTGCTGAATCAGAGAGAAGAATTTGCCCTCCATTTCCAGATTCAGATTAATTCTGTCCAGCTGAAGGCTTACAAAGCATATGCTACCCAGACAAAGAGATCTAGATGACAGATCTGTTATGTCTTTAAGCAAAAAGGCTAATCTGATGTTTTGAAACTGACTTATTTTTGACGGTGTGGATTTCCATGGTGTTTTATTACTTTATATTCTTTTACTGCCTTAGAGTTTCATCTTAATAATTTGCTCTTAAGAAACCCAGTACTCTCAGGACAACTTTTTTTTTTTTTTTTTTTTAACTAAACCTTGTATTTTGAATTAACACTCTAAGGGTAAGGTAATCCAGAAGGCAATGGCATCCCATGTGGGAGCCCTGTCCTACATAAGGATCTACCTGAATGCCCCTAGTCTGGCTTGTGCTGGGTAGGCGGTGCTGGGATGGGTCCTGTGCAGCAATCAAAAGCAGACCGAACTGACTAGATCTTTTCCCCCCATGAGTGGTAGTTTTTCATTTTACGTCAATATCTTAGTCACTCTAACAATCATTTCCCCCTTTTCCTCTGTCTTAGTGGTTCTTCTCCAAAAATTGCTATTTCTGCTTAGAGAAGTACTAGCTCTTTGGTGTACTTATACAACCCCTTTT
Organism: Crypturellus undulatus; assembly: GCA_013389825.1. Lineage (NCBI taxonomy): Eukaryota > Metazoa > Chordata > Aves > Tinamiformes > Tinamidae > Crypturellus > Crypturellus undulatus. The sequence continues at coordinate 197,679 of VWPW01025273.1, forward strand.
TGAAGTATCATGCACATTTGAAAAAATACAGAAATGGGATTGCACTTCTAGTATGAGCTTAATATAAAAACTCTCCTGGATGTGTAAGTCTGAATGCAAAACTACAATTAGGAATCTCAATCAAATCTGATTGAAGGATTTTGTACACAGAAACTGGCCACTAAATTTTGCTGTTTAGTTTATGGATTAATGCTTTGAGCTGCTAACAATCGTAGATGAAGAAACACCCTTAAACATTTTGTTGTTATTTGCCAATTTCAGAATCACATCACATGGTACAAATTTTTAAGATGAAAGTACATAGTGAGAAGAGTGGTGAGAACAAACTACCTGAAAAATATTGCTCAGGGATCCATGATATTTCACTGCATATATTTGAAAAGAATAAAAAGAGAATACACCCATCTGCAGTAATGACTCTAGAACTTCCCAAGTTATCACCCAAGTTACTTGTAGTTGTAGGCATTGCATCACTCACTTGAGCAATAGACAGTTTGAGCAAAAATTCTACTCCAAGAAAAGAACTGAAAATCCGCTCTACTGCTGTTAATCTTGAATGTTAAGTTAATAAGGAAAGAGAACGGCTTATGTGTTAAAAAGATTTGGTTGAAATTTTTCCAAAGAAGTATATTCCTACTGGAAAATGCTATTACACTAAAAACGAAATTTGGATTGAGATGTGTTGATAGTTAAATAAACTACTAGGTAATGTAGATTTTTGTTTTGAAATTAAAATTTGAAAAAGAACACACAGTATTATAAATTACAGCATTATATCAAGAAGAAAGAGAGAGAGTTGTCTCAAAAATAGAATAAAAAATTGTGGTTTAGCAAACATGAATGTTCCAATCCTACATGATGATTATTTCATACTATTTGTTCTAAGGAAAATTCAGAATTTTCTTCTTTTCTTAATTCAGAACTGAGACATGTTGTTTATACCAGTATTCTCCTCAGAATTATATTGCTTAGTTTTGATAATTTATATTATCATGTCTTTTAAGGCTCATATCATATTCACTGAAGTTGAGCTTCAGATTTCAGCCGTACCGCTTATGGTAGCTTTGTGCTTTGGTAATTTGTGATTTTCTCAGCTGAATATATGAAGTGATAGACCCACCAGAGTGCCCAAGGACTAAACAGAAAGGAAGATGGCCTTCAATCTTGGCCTGAGAAATGATGCCTCCATTATAGGTTGAGAGAGAGTACCGGACCTTCGTAGTGGAGGATAAGCTGATACTGGCTATCTTTGCCTTGCAGATAAATTGAGTGTATCCAGAACAGCTCACTCTAACAGCTTTCAGGAAGGCCAAACATATCTATGGCTTAAAAATAAGAGATATTGTATTTTTATATTTCAAAGCATAAAAAATTAGTTGAGTCTATTTTTCACTGAAGAACAAGGGAAAAGTTTCATGTGAAAAGATTGCCAAAATATTAACTGACTTCTGAAAGAAATTCTTAGATTTTTAACACTGGCACATAAATCTTTGTTATATGGCACTTACTATACGAGAGCTTCACATAGTTGCTGTTATTCTTACCATAAAAGTACTAAAACCAATACTCATTCCTACTTTTGCTAAAAGCAGTAGGTGAAGATACTGCTAGCACAACTGGAAGAAATCAGTAAAGGAAACAGGCAAGCTGTTGTGAGAAAATTTCCTGACAAGTGAGAAGTTGCAAGTTATGGAATAGTTCTTGAAGGGAAGTGGTAGCAACTTCATTGCTTAAAATGCGCAATCAAACAAGGCAAGTTACCAAATAATAAACTGTAGAAGTACTTTACATGAAAGGATCAGATAACTTTTAAATCTTTCTAACCTTTTTAGAAAAGCAATTTAAAAAGGTGATTAAGTTGACTTCTTGGAAATTTCATGAAGTTTGATCATTATTTTTAATGTATTCTTTCAGGAAAATCACATCTATCAACATGCCTCACTAATATCACCCACTTGGGACCACGTGTTTCATAACAGGTATGGAGACCTCCTGATGGTGTTTTCTAGGCCTCCATCACCCAATCTAGCAACTGGATAAATATACGTAGAGACAGCTCCATAGCAAAGGCAATCTTAAGGCTGCCTGGCAGTTTAGAAAGGCTCGTCTTTTTTTCTCTCTGATTTTGTCATCATCTTTGAGATGACCATCTCAGACAAAATGAACTTAGGAAGTAGTGGAGCAAGAGCTGGGGAAAATCAGTGGAGTTCAAGGGGAAATTGGTCGAGGGAAGAGGGGAGTCAGGAAGATTACAGAGAAGCACGAGTGTATGGAAAAAAAAGGCTAAAAGGGGTCTACAGGTTTTCTGGGAATCTGAATTGGGGAAGTGTGCTGGGAGGAAAGGGGTAAGGAGGTAAGGAGGTCTAGGGTAAGAGTTTACTGCCTCTGCCTGTTCATCCTACCCATCCCGCAGGGGCAGCCCGAAGGGGCCTGCAGGTGGGAATCCGAAACTGGCTGCTCCAGCTCACATTCCCAGAGCAACCAGGCATTGTCCTGGCAAACCAGGTGCTGTCCTGCCTGGAGCAGAGAGAGCTGGAAGGGTGCACCCTCAGCAACTTCCTGTTTTGCTTTGGCCTAGAGCTAGTCCCAGCTTTCGCTGTTTTATCCTGCTCTGGCAATGCAAAACTATAAACATAGCATAAGTGGTCAGCTGAGACCATTTCACGTGTAATTTATGAAGCAGTAAAAAACAGTTAGTGTACACCAGAATTTGGATAATAGTTTGAGGATGGCAGAATAGCAGTCTTTTTGAAGTCAAGATCCGTTGTGAATATGGAGCTGTAGAATTTTGCCCTTAGAATTAAATTACTGGCATAATGCAGTTAAAATGCAAATATTTAGCTCTTAGGGAAGGATCTGATAAGAATACACATTTGAATTTTATTGTATTTTAATAACTTTCTCATTTGGTTTGCAGAAAATAATTGTACTCCACCCCGCCAGTACATATACAAGGAAATAGTAACTTTAATGAATACAATGAGAAATGCCCTTTGTGACCTTGTTTTGCAGAGTCTTGTGTAAAATATAAAAGATTACTGTATTATAACAGATTAATGTCCACAGAGCTCTCAACCTCTTCTTTCTACATTCTACTAGCTTAGTGCAAAATATACACTTGATTTCAGTTTAGTCATGCAGGAAGGCCATCAGCAAGTGTCCCCCTACAGCAACTCTGTATTTATTATCAGTCTTTTATTGCACTTGACCTCAGCCAAACACAGCTGGATGAGGTTTAGCCCTGAGTGATTAAACAGAACATACAGAATGAATAAATAAGGTCCATTGTTCTAATTTTTTTCAGGATAACCATTTTTTTGTAACTTAATGCCTTTAAGGACCAACTTCAAAAGCCATTATTTCTGTAAATATTCAACTCCTAAGTAATTTTCAAACAAAGGCTGGTAGTAAAATATAATGAAACAGAAAAAAATACCTTCTAGCTGGCACTCATGCTGCAAAGGGTAACACTCTCCCTTTTCTTTTGGATTTATGTTTGGTGTCCAAAATAACGGAGCATGGTTGCTGCTTGTTAGCCATTGCATGGGACCATCACCCGAAGGAAAAAGGACCAGGAAATGAAATCAGCTCTATTATCCTACTAAGAAGTTGTCCAGGTCCAAAGAAGTAGTCTCAAGGAACTTGTAACTGTGCCCCTCTTTCCTCTCTGTGCTCCTTACCAAACCAAGGCAGTACATTCAAAACAGTGGCAACTCATATTTTATATATCCTTGGTAGGTTAATTGAATTTTGCTCCTCTGCTCATCTGCAATCTTTGGTAGTTTGCTGCTTAAGTGAATAGAATGCATCGGAGGAGAGTAAGAAGCTCAAAAATTTCTTTTAAAGTCATGAGTTCTTATACATCTCTTTTGGCCTCTTATGTCCTTTTGCTTATAAAGGCTTTCAAGAAGGTAGTGGCCCTTCTCATGTTTTGTCATCTGTCTCTGACCTATCTGATACCCTCACTAAGGGATTTGATCTCAGCAAAATACTGAGATATTGCTGCTGGAGGCAACAGATATTTTATGAGTTCTAAATCAGGAGCTTTGTCACTAGGCATTGTACTAAACCAGAAAGCAGCTATTAAGCTTTCTATCTCTTAATACAGTGTTTGAAGTCATATGCTGATATCCCTGGAATGGTGTCAGATTGAATCTCCTGGACCCTGAGCCACTGGTCTATTTTATTGGACAGCTTCTCTGCAGCTATTAGTGTTTCCTGTACTACAGTTGGTGTTCTGCATCCCACTGCCTACCTTGGGCTATTTGCTCCCAGAGTTTTTGTGTTTGTGACCTAATGGTTTATTTTGGTTCCACTTGCTGAGATCACTGTGGTGATCTCTGGCTATTCATAGGGGTTGGAAAACTATTTATGTCTTGAAAGAAGACTATCATCTGACTGACTAATACCTCATTGCTTTACTGCCAAACCTTTTCTGAATTGACCTATTTGATAAAGATTAGGAATCTGAAGCATTACAGGAGGGACTCATAACATGTGTATGTGATTTTACATATATGTGTGTACATATATATATGTGTGTGTTTGTATATATACTATATATAGTCTTAAGTTCTCAATTCTAAATCTCTCATGCTCCTTTTCATTAAAAAAAAAAAAGTCTTACTGTCCTTATTGTTTATGGCAAGCTTTGAAGTTCAGGAGGAGAGAGCCCTTGGGCTAGAGATGTATCTTCTCTTGCTCCCATGAAATTCCAAAGAAGTTTAGCAGAGATACAAGCTGCTAGAAATCTCTATTTCCTTCTTCATACTTATGTTCTTTGGAGAAATGTTGAGAGCCTGCACATAATAAGTGCACATAAACATTTTATATAGCTAGAATTCAAAAATACCACCAAAGGAAAAACAGCAGCAGCTGCCTGGAAACCGCAAGTAGACCGCCTCAGGAAGATAACTAGAAACAGACCAGCTTACAAAAAAATTTTATGCCCCTCAGAAGTCCAGCTGAAAGGAGTCAGCATTGGTCATAGCAGTCTATTCTCTTCCATTAGAATAATTAATTTCCTTTGTTGCCAAATGTATAGGACAATGCAGATATTTGCCATACTTTATGGATGAAATGAGTGTGATCCTGGCTTCCTGAATCTTGCATTCGTGATGACCTACAACCCAGGGGAGTGTTAAGACAGCCACCCACTCTGCTTGGTTCAGTGGACTGCCTAACTCCAGAGACACTTAAATTCACTAGATCCCCTCTTCTTTCCTGTGACAGCTTCCTTGGCACTTAATCATGTCTGTCCGTATGTGCTTTGAATTGCACATGGCAGTGATGGAGGTAAACTTTCCTCCTCATGCTCCATCAAGATCCAGGTGTAAATTCAGGTAGGTGCCGAAAGTCTGCTTAAGACCCTAGAAAATGCCTGAAGGACATGAAATATGGGCAGCTGTATAACAACTCTCACCTGAGAAAGTGGTTGCTATCCGGTTGTTTTGTGAAATGGCCTAACCTATTATTTGGGGGCATTTAGAATGGAAATCTGAGAGTGTGGGATTTAGCCCCTGTCTTATCAAGGGGGAATCTAAGATCTTTTTTGTGTGTGTTTTCCAGCTGACTGCAGGATCAAGCCAGAGAAAAGTCCTTCCCTTTTCTGAGTGACTGCTCTATACGGGCTCGTTTCGTAAGGGGTAGGTGACACTTCCTCCTGTGCTCCTTCAGCTGCCCCTGCTCAGAAGAGGACTCCCATGCCCATTTCACTGTTCTGCCGCTGAGACAGAGTTGAATCCAAAGGAGCTATAAGCAATGTGAAGGAGGAAGTGAAACGATGGCAAGGGGATAAGGCATCTCTGGGTAAATAAGGTCAGAAAGGTTCCCAGAACAGCGGCAGAGCAAGTGGTTGGGGAAAAACTGCTTCTAGGTGCCAAGCAGTGTTGCATAGGCTCCTTGCTAAGGCTGATAATCAAAACCAAACATTTAAAAATTAAAACTTCCACTTCAGAAAGGCTGGCAAAGAGCAAGGAAGCAAGAAAGCTTAGGAGGGAGGCAGGTTTTTAAGAAGAGATGACTCAGGGAATGGGGGTCTCAGGGAATGGACCAACAGCTAGGATGCCCCAAAGGGTACAAGGAATAATAAACTGAGCGTGAGGACCAAGTTCATATGGCTTTTTGTTCCTGCTCATGGTATGCCCGTGGAAGAATTACTACTGAGTTCCTTCCTAAAAAGTCAAGTTGTTTAAATCATCAAGTGTTTTCTCGTCTATGGGTCATGTTTTCTGAAAGGGGCAAGAAGCCCGTGGTTCAGGGAGATGCAATAGCCTGGGGCTGTCTGGCTCACCTCTGAGGAAGACGCTGGGACTGTGGATCTCTGTTCTCCATGTGCTAGGCTGCTGCTGGTCTAGGAGGGCAGGAAAACTTTGTACGTGTCGAATACAGCTGGCTTTGCTGGAAAAAAGGGGGAAAAAAAGGAAGGTGAAGGAAAAGCAAAGGAAAGGTAAGTCATATTTTTACATCTCAAAGGTGCACACAAAAGCAAGGGAAGGGCACTGTTTGTCCTGAAGTCACAGTGCCAGGTGACATCCTTAGTCCTGGTTATGAAGTGGTGGAGGTCTGTGCTCCAGGGCTAAAAAATCAGGATTGCACCTTTTATGGCAGTGTATATTGGAAAGAAGAAATCACTGCATGCTACACAATTCATTCTACCTTTTAATTGAATTTAAAAAAGGAAATTATATTAAAAAACCCTTTGTCAACAGAAATGTTATTCAGATTGCACACATAGGAAGTAATAAGCTTGGAAATGTCAAAACATTTGCTTCCCCTGAAGCTGTAATCAACCCCTTGCATGCATGTCTTTTAGTTACATATAGCTTTCAGTTACATAGTGGTATAATGTTTTTCCACAGGATTCAAGACTCAGAATAACCTACATGAGCAGTTGTTAACAAACAAGAATAATTTCTATAAAAAGAGCTGGGGTTAAAAGCTGTGCATTTCAGCAGAACTAGCTGGTCAGTACCCAAAAATCAATGTTAGTCTGCAAATACAAAGTCTTCAAGAAACTTTGAGGGTTAAAAAAAAAGACTAGTTAAACAAAAATAAGACATAAATGTGTCCACATACACTTGTTGCCGAAATACATATGACTTTGCTAAATAAAACTGATACTCTGTGATATTGCAGAAGTGACTAAGAACATACAGAGTATTCTTCCAGTGGAAAAAGCTGTATATGAAGGAAAAGCAAAACAGAAGGATTTAAGTTCATTTATATTTTTATATAAACTATTCATAGTTTGTGTAACGAATGACTATAACCGCAGATGTTCCACTGAACTGTGAGCTATTTAAATCACCTTTAATGTTTTTCTTATTAGATAAGGCTCTTCCAAATTACCATAAAGCAGGGATTTTTAACAGTTGTTCACAGAAAAAATTGTGGGAATGTGGGCCATTTATTATTAACTGTGGAAGTACTCTACCAGAAGCTAAGGTATATAAATACTATCCCAACATCATTTCTCCTTGTCAGCAATGCAAAAGTTGTGTCAGCCACTGTTATCAGGTGGCAAAAGCTGTGGAGAGAGGCCAAGTGTGGTTCACGAAGCAGCCAATATATTAATGCTGGATCTGGTCTGTCAAAACTGTTGATGCCTTCTGCCCACGTCTGTTTGATCCAAGAGCAGTTACTGGTGTATAACTACATATCAGGCTAAAACTTAGGCAGACATGCTTTAATATTCCTCCTCCTCCCCCTCTCTTCGCTGCCTTGCATCATCTCTTCTCCATGGAAAGGAAACCAGGGTAGACTGGGTCTGCAGAGTAAGGACTGCATGGTCAAGCAGCTTTCCGCAGGCAACGCATTGCTGCTGTATGCCTTTAAAGGGGAAAAGCATTGCTGTGTCTGAAAACAGTCTTGCGGCAGATTATATTCTCTTTACAGGGCTGCAAATCTCACTTTTCGAAAGGGGAAAGCAAACCCTGTTTTCCACCAGGAGAACAGAGGTAATAGATACCTTTAACAGGTCTGAAAAGATCTTTTCAAGAAAGATAAAGTGAACATGGAAATACCCCTCTCAGCAAGGTGAAAAACTTCAAATCCCAAACACATTCTTTTTCAGAATTCTTTCCTCATAACATAATTTTCTTTCTGCTTTGTGTCCCTTGTCCAAATGATCCTTTTTCCTCAAACATGACATTTTCAGGAGATAGAAATCACATTTTCCAGTTAGCCTCTTTCCAGCCCTAGCTATAACTGCTTCTGGCTGAGGCTCTGGGGTCTTTTATCAGGTGATATCCTGGAGGCTTATGAAGTTTCTGTGCAGCCCAAGGAGAGCTCAGCTGTGCTAGAGGACTGGAAAAAAAATATCCAGCAATTTAGTAATATTGCCAGCTGACAGATTGGAGAAAGGAAAAAAAAGGATTGAGTAGTAGACAGGTGACTGTGAGAGTCCCTGGGTCAGGATCTCTGGCCTGACTGGCCCAGGGGTCTACGCTGAGCATTGTGCTGCCTCCCCTGGCCTCAGCGCGGTGCCCTCTTTTTTGGTGTGTACAGATTTTAATCTGGCTTTCCAATACATTACCTCACTATAAAAAGAATTAGGTTTCTGCTAGGGCTAGTGAGTGGTTTTGGCTCAGTGGAAGACCGGGCAATCAGCAGGAAGAGTCCGGAATAGCAGTAGGTGCGTGCCCCTGCGAGACAAGGAGAGGAGAGGAAAGCTGTCCGCGACCATCCCTGTCCAGGGGCAGGGAGCTTTGTGGACCAAAATGGTCTGCCCTATCTGACCACATCCTGAATAAAAATGTTGAGAGTTCCAGTGCCAGCGAAGTAAATTTATCTGAGGTTGAATTCTGCCTAAGTTTGTTTTCTCTGTGACAGCTTTGTATAAAGTAGGTCTTCAAACAAAGCCTTGCATGGTCCTGATCCTGGCAAAGCATACAGTTCCAACATGAATGTCTGCAAAGAGAGGTCTCCTGAGAGAAAGTTTGGACAATAAAAGTAAATTTCCCTTGAAAAGCTGTTCACCGTGGCAGGGGAATCCTTTTGCAAGGCACACACGTATGACTAGGGTAAGTAAGGGTTGGGGTAGGAGGGAGAGGGCAATCCCTCAGGGTTCAGCTATAGTGAGGTTGCACAGAGGCAGCGAAGGGCCTGTGAAGGCTGTTAAAGATAGGCTGCAAAAAGAATTTTCTCCTGAGACTCTTTTCATCTAGGACATGGGTAGCCTTTGTGGTCTTTCTTTCATTTGTAAGAATTTGTATTTAATTCTATTAAAACACTTGCTGAGATTTATAAAGTGCAGATCGCAAGGTCACAGTGTCTCAATATGTGTAAACAGAAAATAGAATTACAAACCATTCTGTTGCAAATGCTCTCCAGTTGGAAATAAAGGTTGAAAATAAATGTCCTGTAATGTATTAAAGGTTTCCCACAGAATTTAAAATGAAGTCAGTAAGTGTTAAGGAAAAATAAGAATCTAGTGTACAGAGGGGACAGAGATGACCTAATGGCCTGTAGGACAGGAACGACAAGGCTAAGAGTCTTTGATTATAATCTTGAAAAGAGTATACAATTTAGAAGAAGAGTAGTGAGTTTATGGAAGTTATTACCAAATGCACATAACATACTGACAGTGGTTCAAGTAAAAAAATCCCTCAGTTTTCACAGGAAACCTAGCAGAAGGCTGAAGGCTCAAAAAAAAAGCACCTATCCTAGGCCAAAGTGGGAAACCAAATGCATAAGTAATAGGAATGGTGATTCCTGACCACTGCTGTAAAATCCCTATGCCTGAAAATAGAAGAGGGACTTGCCGAGAATTTAGATTTTCCTGGAGTTTCAGAACTTCAAGTTTCAAATTCTCAGCAATCCAGTAATCTCTGGACCCAGCTGGGCTGGTTGGTTGTTTCACTGGATTTGTTGTGCATAGTGTAAAGTACAGAACTCTTATTAACAGTGCCACATCTGGTATATTTTTGTGGGGAGGATAACCCTAGCCAGTACCTCAAGAGATCAGTCAGTTCTTCCCCTTGCATTGAAATGTTCAGCCCATTCATCACGGGGGCTTCAAAAACACTGGGGATTATCATAGCACAGCTGAGGTAGCAACCATCTGTATGATGCTGTTTTAACAGTGCAATTCACCTTCTGCTAATGTGTCCCTGATTGAATCTCCCTGTCAATCTACTGCAATAATTATGAAATGAGGATTATTTCTATCTTAATTGATATTAGTATCTTTCCTATGACTGCAAGTTGTAGCCCCTTTTTGACTGGGAGGATCTTTAACCTTCTCTCCTTCTCCACTTCAAAAAAAGGCAGAAATGGAAAGGGCGAACCCATCTTGGCTAAACATAGAGATAATCCCTGGCTCATGTGGAAGTCTCTCCATACAGGGAGGGGGCCAACTGCATGACAAACCAGCACCCCCAGTGCTGATGGGCTATGAGCAAAATGTTTGGATGACGTGATGGTGCTCGTGAGGGTGGCACGTAGTGAGAAATGGAAAAAAAGGGTATTTAGTAGTCTATTAGGACAACTGGAAGATAAAATTCCCAGGGAGCACATGTGTATTTACCCCTACCTTCTAGATGGGGAGTGAGGAACATTAGGACAAGGGCAGAGGAAGACCCCAGGCCCCCTAGCCAGAGCAGTGGGGAAGTCAAGGTGGGCACATAGCTACAGGAGTATACAAGGTCTGATTAAAAATGAATGTTTTCTCTGACCTGTAGTCCTGATCTTCAAGTGGTAAATTCAGCTCTTTTTTATGCCTCTGAAATGTACTTTTTGTTGCTCATAGTTACCTAGAGGGTTGTGTAAATGTGGTGTGACTTTTACATTTGGACTTCAACTGACAGACTAAGATCAGGAAACCTTTTAAGCAATACAATATTGAATTTCATTCATAAGCATGGAGGCCTCTGACCGTCACTCTCCTTCACTGTGGATGCTGTGTTACATTCTGCTCTCTGGTCTGGGATTGTGGCAAACAAAGACTCTGGTTTTCCATTTCAGACCACCTGTGGATCTGGTTTAATGTTTTTATAGAGCTGGCAGCCAGCATGAAGCACTGCTCTTCAGGTCTAGCCTGCACCTAGATGAAAGGAGCTCTGCTTCTGTGGCCCTTACACAGCACTTTGCTCTCAGCAATCCCAACCAAATCTCTAGTGCCATAAATAATTTCAAAATCTCTCCTTTGTCTTTGCATCAGAGGAAGAGTCAAAAACAGCACACACATATGCTCCTTCTGCTTGCCCAATAATTTTTCTATCCACTGCTCGACATCTTTTCAGGGCAAAGGGGATCAAGTACTGCTTGTTTTTTCCCTCTTGCGGGTCTAACTGACATAGTTTCTTCCTTTACATACGACAGCTGATTGACACATATCTAGTTTTTTCAGGAATAGGCACCTCTTACCCTGAAAATAAACAAAAGAAACAATAAACTTATTTATCAGCAGTAAAGACTGGAAACCATTCACTGTTCTTCATGGTATTTTGCCTTTACCGTGTCAAGCACTACTGATTTTGAATAGGATGAACAATTTTCACTTGCACCGTAAGCTCTCTGAGCTCCTCTATCTTGCTTGCACTGTAATTAACATTGAAATAATGATGTGTAATATGTTCGTCACAGAAGAAAGACAAGCGTGGATTTTCAGGAAGACGTATCTGGTGTGGCAATGAATTATTTACGTAGCATAACTTTGTAGATCTGGATAATAATTCTGTGTCATCAGATGCTATTTTGCCCACTCTTCTGTCCTCTGCCAAAATGATGAAAACCCTGAAATTAAATGACTATTTTTAAATTTTAGAGCTTTGATTTATTTGATCATGCATGTCTTTTAATGTGGTAAATTCAAATAACTGACCTTCTCTGCACAATTTTCTCTGCAGGTATCCCTGCTTAAATCACAATATGTCTGGCTAATGACAGGTACCAATCCTTAACTTCAAAATGTATACGTGATTTCTATCCATAAAAATTCTTGAGTGATTTTTAAACTTAAAATCTATATAACCACATTCAATACTTTGTTAATAAATCATAGCATCTGCCCTTTGAGGTCCTGTGATATTCTTCCAATATGTTGGCACACTGAGTAACTAAGATGCTCACAAATGCTGAAGAGAAAAATATGCTAACAAAATCCAATCAATTTTGAATATGATGATTATTTCTGTGCCTGTTTTAATGTTCTTAGCACTACTTCTGAGGTTGTATAAGTATGGCAACTAATCACAATTAAGAATATTTTTTTCTGGATTGTAATTCCCATTTTTAAATTCCTTATAAACCTACTCTAACATTTTTTCTTACCGTATCTTCCCATCAAAAGCCACAACTGGTTACTATTCACCTTTTCAGCATCACAACAGAAACCTCTTACCTGATTAAGTTCTGCTTAATGTATAGGCAATTAAATTGCTCTTGCAGAATACCTTACTAATACTAGCGGTGGCAAAAATTACCTTTCTTGTTAAAGAAATAACCTCCAAATTGGTATTGATATTGAGTAGAATATCACTGAAATATTATTTGTGAGTATCTAGAGTGTTCTCTAACCAAATAAAGAGAAGACAACTGAGCTTACAGAGCTGGGCTGCTGAATGATAAATTCCAAAATCCTAAGTGCAATTTCTTTGTATTTTCATTTGGTTTTATGGTAATCCAGGCTTGAGCCTCATCTTCATTCTCATAGGCTTGTCCTATATCTGGTGCTCACAGCTGCTCATGGGCATTCTCTTGTGTGTGCCGTTATTATTTAGGTCTATTGAACATGTGTGATGAGAGAAAAGTGCACAGAATATTTTTATGTGTGCATTCGAGTCACATGATACGCGCATGTGTGCGTGTTTATGCATGCATGTGTGTCTGAAGGCAGCTTTCGTGAGCTGCATGCAGAGTATGCATGCAATTTAACATAGTGCTTATCCACCCTTTGCTTTATTCTTTGTAAAAGAGGTTTGGGCATGTTCTGTTTAGAGAAGGCTCATCTGGCATTAATTTTCTGCAGCTAATGCTCTTCAATGTCTTATTTAAATTCATGCCAATTGCTGTGTATTTGAAGCCGAGGGTTTCTTTTACATAATAGCAGAGCGTAGCCCCACAACATGCCTCCTCGGTGCCGTTTCTCTCTAGGCATCCCGAGCCAACCATCCCTGTTCCCAGAGGGATCTGCAACCACACGTTTTCCTTCCATTCCCACTTGCTTTCATGTATTGTGAGAAGGAGATCTAGGGCAAGAGGAGAAGCAGGGTCAAAATGAAAGTACGGTATATAGCCCTGGATGCAGCCAGAGATGCAGACCGAGCACCTTCGCTTTGGGAATCTCCTGGGGCTGCTCTGATTCTGCCAGATTCCCCCTTTTCCCTGGGAGGGGAACGGTCACTGTCCAGCCTGTGTCACTGAAGGGCTGTTTTTAAATAAAGGCTTAAATTATGCTATAAATTGTATTCCTGGTAGAAGGAGCTGTAAGTGCAGAAGAAAGCAGGGTACAATTGCATTTTTATCTTTAAATACTCTTTCTGATGGCTAAGCTACTATTTAAATGACTTTGAACTGTTTTCCTGTTGGTTTCCAAATTTATCTCAAAGCAAACCCTTTTTCTAAGGGACACTAAGTAAGGCTAAATACAATTTTTATTCTGTCTTTGGGTCTATTCTACTGTGAGAGGAGAACCCATCTTCTTTCAAATTGATAGACCTAGCAAATAGGTGGATTTTATACCAGCAGTATTTGAACTTTACACAATTACCTGCCTTAAATTTTAGGGGATGTTTCCCCTGCTAAACTGTATGTTATGATATATTCCTTGCACATGCCTTCTTGCACAGCATACTGGGATACATTCACTAGTACATTTTTAAATGCAATCTGCCAGACAACAGTTGTTTTCTATTAATCATCTTAGCTCAAATAATAGAAATACTTTAAATTGGGAATGCCAATTATCCCTCTAAAAGCCAAGCACAAAATATCCTCTGACCCCGTCTGTTCATTTCAGTGAAATAAAATGAAAGTATTGTGATGATTAGATAGTGCAGGGCACCTTCCAGAAATGCTACTGCTACTGCAGAACATAATGAGGCATTTTATTTCCAGGAATTGCACAAATTAAAAGGAAACATAAGTCACCCAGGTGTGCTACATGACTCTGGCAATGTAACATAATGCTTGATGGTAGCTGAGGCAGAACTGCTCATTTACTGCAATACATTTTTTAATCACCTTTATTCAAGCTGTGTTCCTCCTATTAGTTTAAGACAGGGGAAAAAAAAAGTGTAATTTTGGTTTTCCAAAACTTTAGGTCCTCATTATGACTCACTACCTTAATGACAAGTGTAGGATTATGTGCTCTTTCAGGCAAAAGCCACTTGAATTCAAAGAATTTTTAAAGGTTTTGTGGACAGCAATAATGTCATGGGATCTTTCAGAGAGATGAAAAGCTAAGAATGAGATCCAGTTCAAGGAATAGGGATTTTTGCCTTGGATTTGGTACTGGGAAGCTCCTAACAGTGAGGAAAATAATTTAAAATAATTTCATACAAATATTCTATCCAGGATAAGTCTTTCTGGAGTGAGAATGCCCACAGCCCCTTGGAATCTATGAATTTCTGATAGTAGCTCTTTGTATGCGCCAACAGCTGGCTCCCTCCTTTAGAGCTGTCATGGATGCTGGAGATTTGGCTTAATCCCAGTTTGAAGTTTTCTGCCAAATCAAAGACCAAATAAGTATTGTGCTTCCTACCTTACTAAATGCTTGCTGAGATTATACTCTGTCGCTCACCATGCTTATTATCACTGTATCCCTAAAGAGCCATCCTCTCTGATGTGGTGCTTTCAGAAATGTTATTTTATTGTAGAAAAGATAGATTCCAAATGAAAAGACACTTGCAACAGAAATGACATTTCATCTCAAGAAGATAAAAGGAGCTGCCTGTGGGTAGGTCTGGATTGTGCTACTTTTCCTACCCTTCCCTATTGATTTTTGAGCTTCTTGTCTTCCCTTGGCCTAGAACGGGAGAGGGGAGGAGGAGTGAGGTGAATGTGAATTCAATGAGGTTGTAATCAGAGAGAAAACAGAGACAGGGTGTGAGATGAAGATGAGTCCTTGTTGGGAGCAGATGATGTACAGAGAGAATTGGTTGCTAGTGAGAAAGGAGAAAGTTGGATTAAAGGTTGAATGGAAGGAAGGAAGGTCAGGGCAAGCCATGAAGAACTTGCTCATGCTGTGGATATATGAGCATGTCCTATCCTACTGAAGCAATGTCATGGGTAATCTCTCTTCTTGTCAGTTTAAGTTAACTATAAAGTTTGGGCTCGATGGATATGGGATTCTAGCAAAACTGATTAGATCTCCATCCCAGGCTAAGAAAAGATATTTCCTCCTGTGGTTGCTTTTATCAGGCAAACACTGCCCATAAGCCTGAAGAATACTTTGCCCTTGTAAAAGCTCTGAGTCAACATGCGAAGCAAGGGAATTTATTTGAAGGAAAGAGTGACATAGAAATTCATGAATGCGGCAATAGGATATGATCTGAATAAAGCTAAATGTACTCAGCCATTGGGCATCAGTTCATTCAACTTTACCCTGAGCTGCTCATGCTCAAAAAAAAAAAACACACAACGAGGCCTTCTTGTAGCTCAGGGCAGCATGATCCGCAAACTCTCTCTGACCTTGTGGGAGGTGCTGGCTTCATTCCTCTGGAGGGGTTGCTCTAGCCTGGAATGCTGAACAGAGCAGGAGCAGAGCATCTTCTGTTCTATCATTTTATTCTCTGCTACTATTTATCTCCTACTGAGGAGTGCTTTCTATGCTATGGCATAACTAGCAAGGAGCATCTGGAACCTATTGGAGGCATTTTGTCTTCTTAGCAACAAGGGAGTTCCCTCAGCCTACTGCTGCCCCTTCTTTTCTGAAGTTCAACTCCAACCACTCGCTAAAAGCTTCTATCTGGCAGAGTCAGGGTAACTTAATTGTGCCATTGTTGGGGTTTCTGAGAATGAAAGGCTGCTGAGCGACATTTTTCTGTTGAAAACATGCTGACATTAGGGAAGCCGAATGCTTCTTGCCAGCTTGTCTTGCTTAAGGGCCCCCTGCAATGTCCAGCTTCTGAGGCTGACACATTTCTGACCTCTCTCCATTGATAGCTCCATAGGTACTTGCCTCACAACCTGTCTGGCTCCCCTGCAGCTTGCAACCTGCATGATTAAGATTTTGTAGGCATTTACTTCCATTTTTCCTGAAAATGCTTTTTCAATTCTTTTTTTTTTTTCTGCAAAAACAGTTGACATTTTTTCCACTACAAGAGGGTTTTCCATTATTCTATCTACATGAAAAGTTCTTCTTTCAAAATGGCTGAGTGAAGCTTCTACAGTTTCTCTCCCGCTCTGACACATCAGGCATCAGGGGATCTGTGTGTTCGGTCTTGGCTCAGGGCTCGCTACTGATATGTAAAACTGTGGGGCTGGAGCAAGGGTGTTCAATGCCCAGGTTTTGACAGGTCTACAGTTACAATTAAAATATGACTCTTTTTTTTTTTGAGGAATGGCACCCTTTTATTCAATATATATTTGATTTGGCTTGCCAGCTTACTCATTGCAGGCTAGCACAAAGTCAACACAGGGAAGTCATAGGTTACTCGACTGTAGCACGGACTGTACCAGCTCCAAGCACATATTCTGGGAAAAACTGGAGATAGCGTGACGACTTGAGAAGTGTTAGCCTGATACATATAAGCTGCTGTTTCTCAACCTCTCCTTTTGCCCCAAGGAATTGTTACTAAACTGCTACAAACTAGAGACATTTTAGAGATGCCTCAATCTCTATTCAGAAATACAGTCCTGAAAAAAGGGCACTGCAAGATGTTTCCTATTTGATGATCTAAATCAGCATTGAATATATTCAAGTCAGACTTCCTGAACTGACAGACAGAGACAAGTTTAAATTTAGGAAATGAATAATTTAATGTAATGAAACTGTCTTAAAAACAAACATGTTCATTCCAAAAAGATTGTTATCATTTTTTCAGTCTTTATTGTCAGCATGCATAGCAGTTATAGCCTGGGTTGGGTCCCCATTGTATCTCATGCAATAAAATACAAGATCAAGGGAGTCCTTGCTCAAAGAGTTTGGATTATAAGTTTAAAATACCACAAGAGATAAAGAAAAGAAGCAGGAGGGTTAATGGAAGCAGTGACAATCATCACATTCATTTTGGGCATCAGCAGTGCACCAAGATCCTATCTTGAATACCTACCCAACAGCTCAGGAAAGAAAGGAAGGAGGAAAGATCTGAAGGACTCATTTGAAAGATAGCTGTGAAGGAAAGCTATGTTTGCTAAACTAGGGGGACAGCATTTACGTCATATTCAATATCTTACATTCTCTCATTGTTTCACATCTAGCTCTAAGCTTTATACACTGGTAATCATTCAAACTCTGCTCTGAATTGTTAAAACAGTTCCTGACATGGTTTTGGCTCATGCCAGTTCCTCTCTGGCACCTCCTGAGCACAGCTCAGGAGCCAGTCCAGGCCAGGAACTATTTTCAATAGACACTGTGGAGAAGTTCATGGTGTTTTTGGAGGCTGAGTTTAATGGTATGGACACAGTTGGTCCCTGGAACAGTGAACGAGCCTGGGAAGATTAAATAGTTATAGCGTGCGTATTCAAAACTCAGCTTGCATTGGCTCCACTTACAGTGTGCTCTGTATAAGACCTCAGGGTGTCAAGGAAGGGACTTGTCTTGTGGCTCACTGCCTGAGAAACTTTGGTTTGAGTGATTCACAGTGTATCACATTGATGGTCTGTGGCTGAAAAAGGGATAGAACTCAGTTCTCTAGTGTCCTCAGCATAAGTTATTGCTCTTTTTCCCTTACTATCTCCTGCTTTATTCATTTCAGAGCAAATACAAAAATGATCTCAGGTGGTCAAAAGACTTTAGGCTTTTTCTGTTTTCCCTGAAACATTTAGCTGATGATTCTCATGTGTAAAGTGTGCGAATAAACCGGGGAGCATACGCCTTCTGTTTTTCTCTTCTATAATCACCACCAGTTCTTTTCTGCCTGCTTTAATGCCTTAATCTATAGACTCAGCTCCTACTTGCTTGTTCTTTGGGTAATACATTTCTTATTTTCCTTTGTGTATGTTGGCTTGCCACAAAAGAGGCTTCAGAAAAGGAATTGCACAGCAACTTTCTTGTGAACTGAAGTGAATTGTTCAGGGATTAGAACATTTCCTGGAAAACTTATGGATTTTAAAGTGCTTTTGAAGTTTTGCAACCATTTGGTATGTACTGAGTATTTTTTTCCAAAGCATGGGCAGTCCTACCACTACTGCATACGTCCAGGAGAGCTGGTCTAGTCAGGACAGAGAGATTGAGTTCACATAGGCACATGCTATAGAACCATAGAACCATAGAAAAACATAGAACCATAGAAAAATTTAGATTGGATAGGATTTCAGGGATTCATTAAGACCAACTTTGCACTCAGAGATAGCCTAACCTTATAAGCTAGGTCGAGTTGCTCAGTGCCTTGTCCAGGCGAATTCCTTGAATCTCCAATAATGAAGATCCTACTGTTTCTCTGAGACCCTCTTCCAGTGTTTCTCCACTTTTATGGTACTCGTAATATACTTTTCTGAAAACTGTGACTATTCACTCTTCTCACCTCTGGGAAATGACTGGCATCATCTCTGTGATGCCTGACATCTAAAGTAGAGGACCTTAGCCCTCTTTTATTTTTTTCCAACTAAATAAATATAATTCCTTTAGCCTCTTGTGATGTACTCTTTAGACTGATAACGATTTTATTGTCCCTCCACAGGACTCTCTCTAGTTTGTCTTGTAAGAAAGGTCCCCAAACTATGCAAAATATACCAGATAAGGCCGCATGTGTGATAATCAGAGGAAGACAATCACTGCCTTTGACTACTGCCTGCCTTTGTCAGTTATCTTCTTGCTCTGCGTGTTTGGTGCAATAACAACCTGCCCACTCATGCTCAATATGTTGTCCATTATGACCCTCCAGATCTGGTTTTCTTTTTTTTTTCAGAGCTGCTATCCAGCCAGTCAGTTCTCAAACTCTACTGTTGTGTAAGGCTATTCCATCCAGGTGCAGGACTTTCTGCTTGCCTTTGTTCACCTTCATGAGGCTCCTGCCAGCCCATTTCTGCAGATTGTTGGGGTCCCTCCGAATGGCCTTGCCCTCCAACAGCAACAGCTTTCCCCCAGTTTGATGTGATCCATGAGATTGCTAGGGTGCCTTTCCTCACATCACCCAGGTTATTGATGAAGTATTAACCTGACAAACACTCCCATAGCTGGCCACCTCTTGTGCTTTAAAACATTGACAACAGCCTTTTGAGCCCAACAGCCCAGTCAGTTTTCCTACTCACCTTGTTATCCACCTTTCTTATTCATACATCCTCAGCTTGGCTATGAGGATGTTATGGAAGACTGTGTTAACCTTGCTGAAATCAAAGTAAATGATATTCATGGTTCTCCTCTCATCCAGAGTCAGTCTTTCATTACAGGAAGTAACGAGCTTGGCCAAACACAATTTGCCTTTCATAATTCTGTGCTGACTACTCTAAATCATTTATTATTCTTTGTGCACCTGGATTCAACTTCCACAAGAAAAAAAAAAAAAAAAATGGAAGCCTTAGAAGTAACAAGAGAAACATCCCAGGTGCTAAGGGCTAAGGTAGAGATTTTAGTAAGGGAAGATGTTAAAATCTGGTTAAATTTTTCACATCTGCAATAGAGAAAAAAATAAAGTTGGGTGCTTCTTTATAACTTTGATGATGAATGCAAAGGGTTAACAAGCAGGCTTTGTACTGTTTCTTATTAGAGTTATTCCAGCATTTGGCTTTCAGGCTTGAAAGATATCTCATGTCATATGGATACTGCCACATATGTAATTTGTTGGGTAGCACTGGTTATTGTGGAGATGGCATAGAAATTCCTAGCAATCTTTCCTGCCCACAACAGTTTTCCAGATGACAGAACATACTGCTGCCCGTGCACGTTAAATCTTTGGATGAGCTAATATGAAATACTTCTGCTGTTCTAATTTCCTCTTGTGTGTATTTTTTCCTGGCTTAGAGTCAGTGACCTAATTTTTTTCTTTACTCTGTCCGGAGGTTTTTGACTTTTTCCAAGTTATTCACATCATACTCTTCCCTATTTTGGAACTTTTGCTATTTATTTCCGTTTTGTTTCAGCAGTCTGAGATGGTTACACTGGCTGCCCTATTGCTCTTCTGTTCCCAGTACTGGGGGTGGATACTGAGTATGCAGAAAGAGAAAGTAGGGAAGATAATATCCATAGCATAGGCTCTCTTGTGAATATTGCCAAAGGCCTTTTACATGAAGATCCTCTTGTATAGTTTATACTGGAATCTAATCAAAAATGTCATCTTGAAGAAAGTAAGTTTGCTCACCCAGTGTGTTGGATGGGGAGCAAATCAGTGCCTCTGCCTGTTTACTTTACAAACCTTTTCAAAGTTCATAAAGGCTCTATCAAAATCTTTCTGACAAGGTGTGTGTGTGTGTGGAGTACTACCTTTAACTAAACAAAATACATGAACTAAAGGCTGCCCAGTTTTCATAATTGTGAAATTCTCGAACTAGTGCATGCACGTTTCCCAACCTTGTCTGAGGCATGCTTGGGCCAGTTCAAAGGCATGTAGAGAGCAGACCCAGCAGTTTCTCTGCCTTTGATTTTGATTCAAATCCACTTTTTTACTCTTGTACATATAGGAGGTTGACAAAAGTCTACCCTTGTTTTTTTTTTTTTTTTTTTTTCTAGGCCTCTGTTTCTTTTTATTCTGTTTCCCAACAATTATTATGCTGTGGCTCCTTGGGGCTGCCAGGATAAATATCTACATTCACACCCGAAGTTTTTCTTGTATGGCAAGGAGATTTGGCACATTTGCAAAATAATTTCCATGGCACCACTCATGAGCTTAGTGTATTAGCCATCACACAGACCCCTTGAAGTAGTCTTGCTGTCTTGACAAGTGTCTGTATGAGCAGTGCAATCACTGTTTTCCTGGATGAGAGAGAGGAGAATTCAATTAATGAACCTAACTGATGTTGAATGTAAATCTTAATTCAGTTTTCCTCAAACTCCTGGTCATTATGATCTTAGGCTCAGGGTTTGCTTTTTGTGCGGGTGTATATTTGTACGCATTTTAAAAAGAGTAGAAAATCGTAGTTCTGTCACCAAGACAGCACTGAAAAACTGTATCTCCATTGTTCATGGAGGTATTTCAGGAACTCTGAAGAAGAGGGTGGCAGAAAAGTTCCTGTCTCCTAGGTGCTCTCTTCAGACCGCTGCACTATGCCTTTACCTACTGACTTTCCAAGAAACTAGAGAACAAGGGATTTTTCATTAAAAATAAAATTCAGGAACACATGCAGCTTTCTGGTTTTGCTTTGGTCCTGAATGATGAAATGACTCAGAGTATGTATAAAAAGCCTTCTCACATTACCTATCGAACCAAAAGCAACCAAGTTGTTGGCTTGTAAAAAAGAAAAAGAAAGTCTTGAGATGAAAGAGAGCTATATTTTGCCTCTGTCATAAAAACCTGGGTTTCTTTTTTATTTTTTTCCTTTAAATTGAACTCTTGAAAAAACTGTGTAATTTTACTTCAAGACATTTTGGTTCATATCACAATGTTAATTTTATTAAGCAATAAGACCAGACAGGGCTTGAATTATTGCGCAATAATTTATGCTTAGGTGCATTCTCAGGCATGAGCCTCAAGGCTGAGTGTTATGAAGTCTTACAGTGTTTCAC
This sequence comes from Crypturellus undulatus, assembly GCA_013389825.1. Lineage (NCBI taxonomy): Eukaryota > Metazoa > Chordata > Aves > Tinamiformes > Tinamidae > Crypturellus > Crypturellus undulatus. Next base: position 219,442 of record VWPW01025273.1, read on the forward strand.
ATGGATTAGGCCTTTTCTTAAAAAATAAAAAAAAAAAAGGAGAAAAAAAGCTTACACGGGCTACAAGGTTTTGAGCGCTACAGACATGAGCACCCAGAAGTGCAGATGGTCTCCTTGCTCGGGACGTGTCTGCTTACCAGCGGCCGTTGGAGTCATCATAGGAGGGTCAGTAGGTGTTCCTGCACCGCCTTTTGGGATGCTTTGGAGAAGGGTAGGTATGTTGCCTCTTCCCAAGCACTGAGGCTCTACCTCAAGCAGGAAGCTTCTCCCAGAGCTATGGTACACGAGGTACAGGGAGTATGAGGCCTAAAATGGTGGATGACATTTAAATTTACAGTGCTTGTGCTTCACAAAGCTCAGAGTGAAACAGGTGAGGGCTGGGACCAAATGTGCTTCGCAGAGAGGATCCAGTTACAACATAACTACCCATGGAGATCAGCTGACTCTCTAACTGAAGAGTGAGATTAACCTGCACCTCACTTTTAGACAAAATCCTATCATCTGCAGTGGAGACCACATCAAGCTTCCTCTGAAAAAAAAGCATTTCATGACAAGAATGTAACTAACATGTATTGTTTTGTTGATCCAAGTGCTCTTCTGAAGAATACCTATAGCAAACAACTCAATGAAACACAAGAGAAAAATAAGAAAAATACAAAAACAAGCACAAACAAACACAAATCACCCACAAAACAAAGTTAAAGCATTGCTTGTGCAGAGTTTTAATTGAAAAAGCAAAAGGTAGAACTGCTCTAAAGGTCAAGAGAGGCATTAATATTGCATGGAAGGGGCTAAGATATTATTATCCTGGGGGAACAGTAAGCAATTAAAAAAAAAAGAAAACAAAGAGACCTGGAAATAACAGCAAGCAGTAAGAGAAAAATTCGACATCAGGGTTTGGAAGTAGAAGGATGATGGTGCTTTTTGAAACTTCAGAAGAAGTTTCTCATCTTGAGGAGTGAGGGAAAGCTCAGCACATTTGCGTGAAGGTGCACACCACACAGGTCCCAAAATGGCCATGGAAAGCAGGGAGCAATGACAGCCACGCAACAGTACTGGAATGAATAGAGAATAAGGTGCTACTCTGCAGTGCTGAACATATCAGAATCTCATCCTAATAAAATACCTCATCAAATAGAGATTGTCTTTGTCCTTCTTATTCTGAAAAAAAAGAATCTAGAAACAAAGTAAGTATTCTCCAAACAATCTACATTTGCCAAAATGCCCATCCAAAGTTAATGTGAAGAACCTGCAACTCGTAATGAAGCACTGAATCTACACAGATTTTCCTGAAATCAATTTAAATCACTGACCAGCACATACAATGAACTTACCCAGTACATTTTTCCCTCTAATACTGATGCATTTGAAAGCTTCAAAATTCTGTTGAGATCAGGGAAAGAATGCTACTCAGTTTTAACACTTTTCTGAATGTCTTTGTTTTTCCTGGGTTGTATGAATTTCAGAGGTCAGGACCAGACCTCTTTCAGCCTGGTCCTCTTTCAGTCAGGACCAGATTGCTTCAGTTTTAAGTGATCATACAGGTCCAAGTAGAAAAGGGAAAGGAAAACTGATGATGCCAGTGAGGGAGAAAGAAAGGTGTGAAACAGAAAGAGATTGAGGCATGTAGATGCAGTATAAAGCTGACATTAACTTCAGAAACTCTTAGCTCTAGTGACAAACTAGGGAAGAGCTCAGGAGCCAATACCAGCATATGAGCAGTTTTCCAGCTGGTGGATGGGAAGAGACAAATTTTCAGGAATATATGTTTTCTAGAATAACAAAATGGGCAGTGTAAGATTAAAGAAAAACATCTGTGGGAGATCAGAAAGCACGTGGGTGAAGGCAATACCTTTTAGCAGTGCTTAAAACCCTCATCAGTTGGACCAACCCAGGATGTGAATGGATCCTGGCAGCAATGACCGCAGTGCAGTGCAGCCCTTTCCCCATCAATTTTCCTGCTGAAATACAACCATGTTGGACCCTGCCACTGAAGAGATGCTCTTGAAAGGACAGATTTGGCGTAAACACTGAATTGACTAGTGGTAAATATACTCCCCAGACAAATGAGCCCTGTGTGGTGGTTATTAGCAAAATCTTGGTTTCTAATTCCGCCTCTCTCAGGAACTTGCACTGTAGCCCTGGAAAAGCAGCTCTCCCTGCCTGCTTCTACCTCTTCTTTTCTAAAAATGCCTAGGAACTTCCGAGCTGTGAAATTTTTTGACTTTTCCTTCCATTCTTCATTAGGATGACAACAAGTTTTTGTACAGTTTGTTTTGTATGTTTTGGTGGAAAAGGATAAGTGAAGGAGAATACATCACCAAGGTTTAGGCTGTACTCTGGCTTTTAATGTTCAACACCATTTTTTTTTGGAGCAAGTGCTTGAGCTGCCATCAACATTTCAGCTGAGTGCCCAATGCTGGTGGCTACTGAGGTCCACCTATTGCGTTCTAGTTTTAGACAGGAATGAAAATCTGAACTCCACTTTTTTTTTTTCCTAATGAAAATCTCATCCAAACTAACAAGTTTCTTTGAACAGATCACTTTTGAAGAACTAGATATTTCTCATAAAATATAATTTTTAAAAGTTCTTAGCAAGTCCTGACCTTAACCCAGAAGGAGAATAGCTCCAAGTAAGTATGACTGGCATTTTCTGAAAGGGCTTGTGAGACTACCGTGTTATCAAACCAGCAAAGACTTACTGACATGGAGGGGAGCAAACCCAATCCCCCCTTTGCCAGATCTGCCTAGTAAAGGAAGGAGGATCACCTTTCCCTTCCCTTAATCATGACTACATCCAGCTCTTGTGCAAAACAAAAAGCTGAGCAGCGTGACTGCTCATATGATTTACTCTGCCTCCTTAAATCCCAGATGATCTTTGAGCTGAACATGTAACAGATGATCGCACCTCAGAGCAAATAAAAGAGGGCCCTCTCAAAGTGGATACTTATTCTTTTAAATTTCCGAAAGCCCTCACTACAAAACTGTACCCATGGCATGTACATGCTATTGACTCTATATCATCAATACTGAAAAGAGCAAGGTTGCTTTTTTATTTGCTTTATTTCAGATTGAAGTTTTACAGTTCAGATTTTTCACGCATTACATGATAGAGATGGGGCAAATTAATTGTATGCTCCTTTTCTTAGGAATTTTTATTAAGGCATGTGATAGTTGCTCAGCTCTTTAGAAAGTAATGGTGTGAGATCACTCAAATAATTGCATTAGTGCTACAGAGGCCGTCTTGCCTTTGGGATTTCTAGTTCCATTCAATCACGGCCTCTCTCTTTCTCTTTCTGTATTTTATAAAACACCTTCCCTCATGTACCCATTTGTGCTTTTCCTAGCTTTATTCTTTCCCTGGGTACAAATGTGATATATTGTGTTCAGTGAACTGCTTCAGCAGACACTAGCTTCTATGGCATTAACTACATGGCAACTTCAAGGGTTACTTCCCTACAGCTTTGATAAAATGACTAAGAGTTGGGGTCACTGCAGGACATAATTTCAGAGCTGATGTCAGTCACTAGTGGCCAAAAACTCCTTGATATATTTGTCATTGCTGTCAATTGAAGTGAATAAATCACTACCTCATTTGTGAGACAATATAGCAACAGTGAACAAAAGGGATGCAGATGGCACTGCATAGCGACCCCCATTTTTTTACTTAAGGCTCAAAAGTGTTTCTTTATCTATGTCTTTCCATGGAGGTTTTATATGCTATATTCTATATCTACATCAATCTATATTTTGCAATGAAACCTAGAAAGCGAACTACATCATTGGGCATTAGGAATCCTGGATTCTGTTCCTGGGTCTGCTGGGACCTCTGGGATGAACATGGGACACATCTGAAAACAACTCTTCCTGATTTCTGGAAGTGTTTGGAGGTCTGTATTTGAAAAGTGCTACTGGACAGCTAAGCATTATCTGATTATTGCTTTTTGTTTGTGCAAATGTTTAAAGTGTTACTTAAATTTCATCTGTCTTTCCCCCAGAATACACACAGAGAGGGTGGGAAGAGAGAGAAACAAAGCTACAGATTCATGAGGGTTGATCTGGAAATGAGCAAAAATTTCTGCCTCCCAATTCCATGTGTATCCTTGATTTGTCGTGCCAAACCTGCTGCTAATGCAAACTCGTTGCCTAGGGATGTTGTCAGGTGCTACAGCCACAGTGTCTTGGACAATACTCAACACTTTTTATTATTATTTTTAATTTATTTTAAGATGCTAGAGAAGAATTTAAAAAAAGAGAGAGAAAGAGAAAAAATGGTTCTGATAATCCATGTGTAAGTTTTAAGCTATAGAAGATGTGAGTTCTAAAAACCTTAAAGTGGCCTCTTTTAAACGCTCATTGTTTCACCGCGGACTGTAATCTCTACTTCATTGATTGATAATGTTATAATGCCTGGTAAAGAGTAGAATGGATGAGTCAATCAGAAGTAAAGAGCCAAGAAAAGGTCAAAATGGTGGAGTACTTCACTATATTTTTTGAAAAATGTTAGGTATTAAATGTCAGTTGTAATCTTTGTCATGAAAATGAAGTAACAAGCCACTAGTGTAACCCCGCTCCTTTGAGTGATAGTCTTATCACTTTTTCTAATGCTCTTTTACCATTAAATTGAGGGAGAATGCTGTCCATCTGGTAGTATATTTAAATAATGGAATAGATTCAGGAAACAGAAGGAAAGCATGAAATGAAGGAAACAAAAATTCTCCTGTTAGATATGTGCTTCTCAAACTTGGCTTCCTACAAACCAGTATCTACAAACCAGATGCTAAGATACATATTGGTTGCATTACTATTACTAGCACTGGTAGTGCTATTACTATTATTACTATTACTAAGAAGCTTTGCACGTTGGGTTTTCATACATGACTAAGCCTGGTCTATATAACAGTTGTAGCAGGCTTGATGGCACTTGTCTTAGTATGGCCAAGACACTTCTATTTACTAAGTGAGATAAAGGAAACTTCTACTGAAAGATATTTACCAGCCTTTACAATGCAGATGACTTCTTAGTCCAGATACATATTCCTTTTACAGGGCTCTGCTGTGCGTTTTGACATGTCTCTCTATACCAGTACAGTATTGTCCTGGAGATTTTAATGAGTAGATCTTGCAATGCTTATAAAAGGTTCAGCTTGATCATGCATTCAGTGCCCAGGTCAATCCCAGGAACTGGCAGTCCTTCATACTCCAGGTGCAGCCTCTCTGGCCTTGGGCAGCTGCAGACTCTCCTTTTCAAATTTACCAGTGAAAACGTTTCCTGGTCTCAGAGGGGAATTTTTGGAGGAATATATAGTAGGAGTACAACCCTGTCATCCTTTCTTGTAATCACCATGTTATCATCATAGCAGGTGTGTTCACTGTCAAGGATAACAGGGAAAATAGTATGAAAAGCTTTGTTTGGGAAAGTCAGGTTTCCCAAAGGTCTATGAAACTTAATTTATATATGCACAGAGGGAAAACAGAAAATACAGGCTGAATGCAAGTGGGTGCCTTTATAAATGATCAAGCTTGAGTTAAATTCTGAAGCTTTCATGTTCTTACCCCATCCTTCCCACAAATAATTTACTTGCATTTGGGATGGAAACAGCGAAGAAATAGAATAATTTTGCAAGTTTTCCCAGTGATGCTGTTGCTGGGTTGCACATGCAGGCACTTGCCTCAGTCCAGGTGCACCATCGCAGCCTGGGAAGTAACCCTAGCCTGGGCATGGGGCATGGGAGTACCTGTGGCCAGGAATGACATGCCTAAAATGAGACAGATGTGGCAAATATCTGGTGCTGAGATTATGGGGTCCATTCCCTTCATCTCTGGGCTCTCAGCTTCTTGAGAATAGCAAGGTGCCTCAAGGCACTCAAATAGAAGAGGTCTAGCTTAACCTTTTATATGCCATGTATAAAAGAAGACAGCTACAGACAGCAAGCAAAGACAAGATCAGCTCTAACAAAAACAACCTACACGCTATCATGTAAGAAAAGAGAATAAGAAATTAAAGGCCTAATTATGAAGAAAATAAAGAAACACTAACCTGTTCTACATATTGCCTTTTTATAAATTTTCAGAAAAAGACTGAAAATAACTGATTGGAAAGAAGAGGACACTACTTGACAGGTTTCACCCTCTACCCACCCTCATTCCACTGAGCTTTCCTTTACATAGAATCACAGAATCACAGAATGGTTGAGGTTGGAAGGGACCTCTAGAGATCATCTAGTCCAATGCCCCTGCTCAAGCAGGGACAACTAGAGCATGTGGCACAGGGTCGCATCCAGGCGGATTTTGAAGATCTCCAAAGAAGGAGACTCCACTTCCATCCTTTCATTTCACCTTTCCTTCTTTCTGCCTCTCCTAGGCACTTTTTCTATATCTACCTATCACAGACTAATTTTGAACAAAGCAAGGAGTTTTCAAAAAGTTTTAAATGACATAACTAGCATTTACAAGCATAAGATGCTCTCTGGCTTTTTTATTTGAGGGAAGAACCAAGGTGTCTTCATCTCCCTCACTGACTTTTCTTAAATTCTTAAATAATACATGGCCTTACCCTTACCACCTGTGAGACCTCCCAGTATTTCCCTTCCCTGCATCTCTCTTTTCTTCTGTCTCCCTCATTGTCTTGTGTTTAATGGGAAAACGGATTAGCAGCCTAAGAGTGTACCTTTTGTCACTTGCTGGGTAGATAAAAGTATTATCTTGAATAGCTCAGCATTGGTAAAAGTTTGCTGGGCGCATGGGTGTCAGACAAGACTACGTGCTGGGGTTGTGTTTCCACAGTGGTGAGCTTGGAGCTACATGCCAACAAGATAGAAATAAATTCCATTTTCTCTCTTTACTGGGTTTTTCTCACCTTGACCCTTTGTCTTACTCACAATGTAAAGAGCTGCAATAACAGCATCTCAGCTCATTCCTTCCCTCCAAGAGGGGCAACCACTGATATCTTTCTGAAAGACTGCCAAACAGGGCGCAGAAAAAGGAGCTTTACTGCCTGCTGCAGATTGCTCCTGCCCATGTGCTCCCGCCTTGCACCGCTGCAGCAGGGATGTGCTGCACCACGAGTGGCAGCCCCGTCACCATACGGCAGCCGCTTCAGATTCCAGCAATGACTTTCTTATTGCTAAGAATTCTTTACCGCAGCAGAAGTATTTGTTTAATGGGAACCAGATTTGGGTCATAAACCTTTAAGCCTATCAAGCTTTATGTTAGTTAATGTTTACCTTATTGTATTTTTTTCTATTTTTTTTTCTCTCTCCCTGTGGTAAAAAGGCCTTGCTGTTAAGGGGGCGCAGGGTAGCAAATAAAGCAGAGGAAATCAGGAAATACTATGAACTGCATGTGACTTGCAGCTGCAGGGCTCCTCACAATAAAGAGCCCTGCCTCAACAAAGTGGCTTATGTGCTTTAACAAATATCAGCTGTTTGGTTGGGGGGTAATGAACAAACTAGAGCCAGAGTGACAACTGCTTCGAGTAATTATGAAGACAGCTTGCAAACTATGGCCCCACTTGTTTCTGAGGCTAAATGACGACAGTCGGGCTGCTGTTGCTGCCAGTTTATTTCTGAGCACTTTTATTTCCATATTTCAAAGGTCAGTGTGTGGTGGTGATAGCAGCCAAAGAAAGCCTGTGTGCATGGTATGTGTGTGCCTGTGTGTTTGGGAGGGAGAGAAAGCCCGTGAAAAAAAAGTTCTTTATTTTCAGCTTTACTAACAACTGAATTGCTGTATTAATGAAGTGTTTATAATATGCTGAAACCTAAAATCCAGGTGAGATTGGGGCTGTTTTGCTCCAGACATTATTTATGTGTGTAATGAGGGGGATCCTGCCCTGAGGAGTTTACAGTGCAAAACAAGGAGATGGGGGAAGAGGTGGCCCAGGGAAAAGTTCACATTGCTCTTTCACATAGAGTCATGGAAACAGGGACACAGAGGTTTTAGATCTGTTAAAATCTGAATTTGACTGCAGACCTCTGAATCTCAGACCATTACTGAGGCTGCTGATGATTTACCTTTTATAAAATGGATGACTGACGTTTATAGAGAGGCTGAAGATTTTGTGGTATATAATAATCATATAGGAGAAGCAACACTCGTGCTGAAGGTGCTGCTACATACACAAAGAAGCATTGTAGAATTTATGTAGAAAATATGGGAAATTTTACTCTATACCATTCTGATTTTCTCCCCAAAACAATCCATTTTTTTGTCGCTTGTCTTCTGGAGAGTTGAAAGGCCAGGACTGTTTGGAGGAAGATGGAGGAGGGTATTGCCTCGTCCCATAACTAGGGCTCCGTTTTGGGCATCCTTTCATCAAAAACAGGGTTTGTGGGCAAAAAGAGGTCTGTAAGAAGCATGGAAGCAAAGAGTGAGCTAGGAGTCTGCAGCTAGGCATGGCAGGGGAAGACACACACCCTGCAGTGGTCAGGAAGGAAGGGGTTTGAATGTGATGCAAGGAAGTGAGGCTGGGGTGAGGATTCCCAAGGGAAAGGCTGCACATTTGTGCGGGCAGCCTCAGGAGATGGTGAAAAAGAGGATGGGTTTGGGCAAGGCAGCATCTTAGATGGACCAAGGAGGAAGGACAGGAGGTAAGAAATTGCTAGTGAAACAGGAGGAATGTTATGAAAAAAAGGAGAATTGATTTGATGAGAAAAGGAGGGAACAGTTTCCAGGATAATATTGATGTAAAAGTGACAGCTGTTAGCCTGGCTTTTGGAAGAGAGGTTGGCTGACAGTCCAGTGCTTGAGTACAGGGAAGCCCGTGAGTTATCTTCTCTGATGGTCATGCATGTGACCAAAGATCACAGTGACAGAGAGAAGCAAAAATGAAGATAAATATTGTATCCTCTCCTTCCCATCAGGTTCATGGTTCTTTGCAGGACACATTCTACTGCCTTCCCCAAATTAATATACAGAAAATCAGGAATTTCTTCAAAGAGAACCAGAAACAAAAACAAAACAATCAATGAAGGACAATACATTGCAGCCAAAGGGAGACAAACCTTCCTCCAGGGGCTTTATTGCTCTGACATAAATAGCATTGCTGCGAATGCACTCCAGGTTTGACAGCTGCCTAATCTATTTTTTTATCCTTGGTTTAGAAAAATACAGAGTGATTTCACTTACTTGTGGGCCCACTTCCATGCATCCCTGTGATTCAGAAACATTTGTAAACAAGTGTTCCACTGTAAATGTCTATGTTCCTCCAACAGGCACTGTAAAAAAGAATCTTTATAGTTCATCATCTGTTTAAATTCTTGTTCACCATTTTTTTAAATTGTCCTTTCATAGGTTCACAGAAAAACTGATAATTTTTTAAAAGGTTTTGGTGCTTCCATTGCTCTTGGGGATAATGGTCTCTACTGTATGTAAACGTGGTCAGCTCACATATGATGACAGATTTTTGTATATTTCTTGCAGGAAAACTCCCATTAAGCAGCCTGTAGCAGAGGAATGGAGTGTCAGGAGCAAAATACTTGATGAAAGTTATCTGACACATGAGCTGATGTCTGCCTAATGTATGAAACTTCCAGTCCTCCTGACTTCGATTATTCCCTCTCTAGCATAATTTGCAACATCTACTTGCAACATGCAAGTTGTAAACTAACAAGAAGTAAAATTTGAATCCCTGTATGACAGTCCCTTTGTTCTTTTCGTTCATGATAACCATTTAGTCTTCTGAAAGCCTCACTTGGCTGATATCCCAGCACGTATTTTTGTAGGAGGCCACTTTAAATTCAGCAGAGAACAGCACATGCCATGCTGAAGTAGCCATTTCATGAGTGGTCTCTGAATTTCTCTTAGTGCTAAATGTATCCAGACTCTATTGAGTGTTTTCATGATAGTCCTATAGCACATGTTCGCACAGGTTTCTCCAAAAGCAGTTCAATTTGAGCTGCTCCAGTGCTGCTAAAACACGGGAGTTAGGAGCTATTGCTCTAGTTGTCTCTTGTGGCTTTCATTTATGGATTTTTTTTCCTAGTTGAAGTCCCTGAAAATTTTAACATCTTAGCAAACAAACTGATGCGGTGTCCTAGCTTCGCTCCTCCAGTGCACAGTTCTTCATGTGTAGAAACTGGAGTGCTAGAAATAAATGCAGGTGTGGATTTGAGTTTCTGTAAAGACTAGCTGTAGAAAAATAGCATAAACAAAACCTTGAAAACCAAGCTGTTTTTCTCTGTTAACAGTAGTGACTGATTTCCAAAAGTCAAAGCAGTAATCATAATATAGATAATAAATTACTAAGAAGGTGCATAATAGATCATGATGATAAATATCTTCTAGTGTGTATCAGGACATCCTTGTGAAGGAGGCTTAGAAAGACTTTGATACAGCACTACAATGCTTAAGGCTTGCTCATTTATTTATTTAATTTATTTTTATTTTTTAGAGCTTGGCCTGTTTGCTTTGAAATTCGGCTCTTTGTTAGTTCCTCCGTGTAGACACCATATGACAAGTACAGAGGGCACAATCAGTGGCCCAAGACCGCTCAGCACTCAGTGGGCAAACAATTTTGATGAGACTAAAACATGAGTTTTGCTGCACGCAGCTCCTGAGCTGAGCAGTGTTCAGCCTCGTTCTTGCACCATGTTTCTATAGAAAAGGCTCTTTCAGAAATAGACGGCCGCTTGAAACTCAGGTTTATCTTTTCATCTTTGAAAAATGCAGATAATTCTTTCCCATGGATTTACCCCACCTGGGTTTCAGAGGGCCAAGACAAGGCAAACTGCACACTTTCCCTTCACCTCACCACCTCTTAGACTTCTGCATGATTGACATCTCCTAAGCTATTTATGAGAGAAGTGATGTGCCAGTGCAGAGTGGTTTGCAGGGAGAGTTTTATTTTAGAGGCACATTGAGTATGCTGGGAGACTGCCATTTTTCTCCTTAGGTAGTCTCTGTCTTTATTCTTCTCTGACAAGAAACTTAGGCTTTCATGCCAAGAAGCACAATGAAAAAGAATGTTTTTTTCTCTTGCCCATTATCTTCCTCTTTGTTGAACCTGAGAATGCACCTATTTATTTCCATGAGAGGTTAACTCAAGAGTGGCAAGCTACTTTTTCATTTTCATTTATTTTCTCATATCCAATTTCTTCTTTATGATGGAATGGATGCAATTCTTTAGTACTTTTTAAGAGCAGGCTTAAAAAAAAAGAAGGTGAAAGGCAATTATAGCTGAACAATTACCTTTAAAAAACCCCCTTCTATAAGCTGCCATTCTTGCAACATTTCTGGTTTTGTCTTTATTATAGTACAAACATCTATTCTTCTTTTTATCAGTGACATTTCTCTTCATTATTAGCAACAGAAATGGGGGGGATATTAAAAAAAAAAAAGTACAAAGAACTGTAAACTGAACATAAAATACTGACATGTTGAGTTAATAAGGGATTCTGTCAAATGTCTTCTTCCATGATTTCGGTCTTGAAGTGCTTAGGATCTTTACTTATTATTACAAGGAAACATTTCTACAGTTCAAGGTCACTAGCGTGTTTTGTACCCCACAGGCTTTACATTTGCAAAAAGAGGAGGGAGAGGAATATTACTTCATTTTTCAATTAAGCAAAATCTTTCTCATTTTCAAGTATACTCTGCAAGGTGATGCCACTCTGCAAATAGATTTTCAAATAGTAGATTTCCTGGGAAGACTTATGTTTTGCTCCTGAAATTTAAACCTAGTATATTGGTGAAGGAGTACAAAGTGTAGTTTTACTGTTTCAGATGGTCTGTAAAGAATCAACGAGACTAAGAGATCCTTCCTTAGAAAATTATTTTGAAATTCCTAACAGCTTGTGCAATCTGCCACATTTCAAAAGCAAAATATTTACTCAGAAACACTTTCAGATCTTTCTGTTAAATTTCGTGTCATTTATTTACTGATTTACATTGCATCTCACAGCGCCCCATGGACATGTCATTACTTTTCCCTGCAAATACATTCACAGAAGAGTAAGCAACACCATAGAAATGTAAGTCACTTTTGTTGTTGTGGTGGTGTGTTAGAAGATTAGGTTAGAAGATTCCCTGTTTTCCCTGGGGTCTCCCATAATGCTGCTCAAGCATGAACCAAAAGATTGAGACAAAAACCAAGGAGTTTGAAGGATAACATATGATCTTTGGGGTTTAGGAGTGCAGGAGACAGTGGAAGGCAGCAGTTTATCTTAGCTGCTAAGAGAATGGGGAAGGGACTTTGCTAACACCAGTATCTTCCCATCAGGAAAGTGATAGGATGTGCATTATGCAGCTAATGGATGAAAAATAACTGGGTCAACCCGTACGAGGCAAAACCGATATGATCAGTGGAGCTGAAATGGTCAGTGAATTGAAATGAAAAATTGGCTGAATATTTTCTCAGGCTCCTCATGGAAGGCGTATGTTCGTTATCTGTCTCTGTGTGACAAAATCTCAGAAAGATGGGCAAGCTTTGTTTTTTTTTTTTTCCTCATGAAATTGGAATGAACAGTTTATGTTGTTTTCCAAATAGCAGGTTAAGGGTGGGCAGAAATCTATGAAAATCTGTCACTCTCTTTTAAGGCCTCTTTGTATCCATCCATGAATGCAATCTTCTCCATGGGATTCACTGAAGTTGAGTGCAAAGATGTTGGACAGAAGGCTGATCCCATTTTCCCCCTTGGCTTAGCCCAGTATGAACACAACAGGTCTTTAGAGAAGGGTTCCAGCTACTCCACTCAGCTGTTGATACTAGTTTAAAGCTCTTGTCCTAATTTACAAAGCAATTAATGCATCAAGTCTCAGCTACATCAAAGACTAAATTTCTGTGACAGCTGGAGAGATTACAAAGCCCAAACATAAAGAGTTATTTGTTTGGGAAGGGAAGGGGGTGGAGGAGGGCTTGCTATGGAATGGTTTGGCATTGGAGACCTTGCAGATCCAAATGCTGACCACATTTTAGCATGTGTTGTAAATCACTTACATTCTTCGTGACAGCCATCATCTGAGATTTATTCATAAATATCTGTTTTCCAAGAAACCCCAACCCAGGCAGAATTTTAACCTTAAAGATGGTGAAGTGGCAATAACCCTGAAATTATCTATGTATTTTAGTGTTGTTTCTGATTTGTATGTGGAAAAGCCTCATATCTGTACACTGACACTGCTCACTATGCTAAAATAAGTAAAACGTAATAGAGTGGAATTCCAACTTAAAGTACACAGTAAATCTCTGCAGGCAAATGGACGACTGTAGGTAGCAGAATAACGTTTGTACATATGTGCATTGATTTCAGGTGCTGTTTAATCTAAATTGTGGGAGGAGGGTTGTTAAAACATCCAGCCTACTGAAAATATCCTTAATTAGCAGACCAACTGTATGAGGTAAACAAAGCAGGGCACATGGCATCCAAACTACATATGGACTATGGGGATCTTGGGTACTAAGCATATTCAGTTCTAAAATATGCCTTATGTTTAACTTAACAAGTGGATCTTTTAAAGATGTCTCATTGCTTTTTCTGGAATAAGTTCATTCAACTTATAGATGTTTATTACCTGGCCATAGCAAACTTCTGTGCTATTTATTTAATTTTTTGTATAGGAAAGACAGCTACTTTGGCCATAGTATCTCGGTTGTGTTTAGCTGCTTTTCATTCCTGCCCTCTATCTTACCTGTCCTTGCACCTTTGGAAAGACTGTACCATAGGATTAGGGGCCTACAGAGATCCCTGGAACTGAAGCTGTGCATCACTGGATGGGGACCTGGAGACCGTAGAAACAGTAATGGCCTTAAGTATCTATGTCTCCTGCTCTTGATTTTGGACCTGAGTTCCGTATTATTCAGCTCACAAAAAGGATCAGCTTGCTGCTCATCCTCTGCATTTGCCAATAGTGTTACTTTCATTAATGCATGTTTTCAAATGCTGAATAGAATAAATAGTCAAGTTGCACATCCTGCAAAACTAATTACAAGGTTAATTTCTTTGTGGATTGAAGGCAAATTTGGTGCCTGGTACTCTACAGACATTCTATCAAGCTGATTATCTCTTTAATATCACATATTAAAACAGCAACGAGCTAAGCAGAGATGAAATTGATCCTCAAGAACTTGATGGGGATGAAGCAAGGACTGCAGAAAATCAGAAATATTATATATAATTAAGAAAAGGGCTAATGATCACTTTAATCAATGAAATTGGAGACAGAGAGGCTACTAGGTCACGTATTCCATCCAAGGCCACTGCTAGCTTATTTCCTTATCATTGACAGGAACAGTTTTCAATTTCATGCCTGATTTTGGCTCATCCTTCACTTCTAGCTAACCAGCAAAATCTATCTGAATTTCACAGGTCTGATCCTATTTATCCAGAAAGCTTAAGGCAGAAATGAAGAAGGCATTTGCAAGAAAGAAGGCTGCAAAATATGAGGGTTTTCCACTTGAAAACTCTCGTCCTTAGCTCAACATAATCTGTTATGGATTGACCTGTAACAACTTAGCGTTTATGTTCTGCCTCGGCCCTTAGGAACAGCTTGTGCCTTCGGAGGCCTTCAGGAGTCCGTGGGGAAGGAGTGGGGATTGTGAGCAACTGAAGTTTTCATTCAGTGAGGGCAGTCAGGCAGTTTGCGTAGAGCCCCAAAGCGTTTGCGTGCAGCCCCAAACAATGTCCTTGCTGTTTGGACGCGGCAAGCCTGGGCTGGAGCAGCTGCCCAGCGGGACACTGTGCTGGACACTTGTGCATCCAGATGGCCCCGTAACAGAAGGACACCAGGGCAAAAGGAGGCTTCCGCGCTGCTCCTACCGCTGCCAATAAGTGACCTTGGCAGTGACTTCGTGTGTGCCCTGCTTAAGCACAGCACTCCAATATACAAGGTCCCCCTGCTTCTGCATCTAGTTAAGTAGAGGTGCATTGAACCAAATCTAACCATGTCTGCTGCGTTATTAGAGCAATAGAGCCAGATTCATCCCTAGATCAGTTGCTGAGGTCATTTTTTTTTTTCTGAGAAAGGTTGCATGGGGAGGAAGAGGACTGTATATGAAGTTGTAGAGAGGATGTGGCCTGCCTATGCTTCACAAAAATCAGACATAGGGTATAATAACAATAATACAATGTAATTATTATTATAATATAGTAACACATAATGAAATAATAACAATAATATAATAATCTGAAAGAAGAAATAAACATTTGAGTCCTCTTGTCTATTCCCACTTTTACCTCAGGCGATAGGATTGATACTGTGGTAACCGAGGAGGATGAAAACTGAAAGACAGGAATAATAAACAAAGCAAATATAATTTTATGTATATACTCTGAATGCAACACTTACATAGTAAGATGCTCTTTGAATTTTGAAAGAGAAAAACATTTCCCTGAGCAGACCAGACATGTCTCCCTCAGCAACCCAATTTCTACCAACCCTAAATGTGAATGTGGAAAAGGAAATTGAAGTATATACGAAGAATAGGAGTGGGGAAAGAGGTAAAATTTCAGGGGCAAAAAGGAGAATAAGCATTTATTCAGAAAACAAACAAACAAACAAAAAACAGAAGCACAAAAAGAAAGATACTGAATAGCAGTATTGTTTGGGTGCTTTTCCTGTTTAAAATGACTAATCTCCCGAGAGCCATAGGTCAAAATCTAGGCAGGATTGGCTTTGCCCTTCATCCTCAGTTTCATCTACATGGGAATAGATCAGTACTTAACAGCACACGCTGCAGCAGGAAACTATCCCAGTGTGCCATATGCCTGATCAAGAGCATTTCCTCGCTAAGTACAATTCTGTGATCGACTTAGGGTTTCTTTTTTCAGGTTCAGCAAAGCCTGAAATCTGCATTACTACAAACAAATGATGAAGTTACTGAATTGTATTGCTTATATAATTTAGTTTGTCCTTTTGCATCTCCAACTAGGAGAATACATATATAACCTATAAGCTTTTTCAGCTTTCTGTGCTTTTATCGTCCATATGCCCCTCCTACCCTGGATTGAGCCTGTAAGTATAAAACAACAAGAAAAGCCAATGAATTAGATTAGTGTTTAAATTAAGACAGTTTATTTATAGCTTTCACAGAATACTAATCAGACCTACTTCATCTGACACAGTTGCCAAGGTCATTTTTCACTTGAATTAACATAAAATTAAGATGACTAAATCAGTGGTACATATGTTGTTTAGATTAGTTACCACTTAAGTCTCTCAGCTAGCCAGACATATGGATAAACTAAGCACAGATTAAGCAGGTCTGAGTTGACATTAAAATACTATTCTTGTGGTAAACATTGTAATAGAAACAAGTATATGACAAATGTAACCCAGATAGATAGAATTCATTTTGAAGATAATATTGATGCTACCCCAGAACTATTCTATTAGTATCAGGAATCGATTTGAGGCTTACTGATAGATGATCTTAGAAAACAAAATAATTATGTTAGATTTCTGTTAATATTCTCCTTAAGTAGTTGTGAAAAAAATTATAATTTTGCATACTGAAACCTTTAATTACCAGAGTGATTTTTTTACGTTAGGTGTCTTGAATTTTGAGTAGCAAAAATTTAAGAACTTGAATTTTTGTGGAAGTGTTGTAATCCAGCCTCAGAAGTTCAATTCTTAACAATGCCTTGAAGTCATCATCAATCATGCCTATATATATACACACACATATGTATATATTTTATTATTTATTTCTTCACTGTAGGCTGCAGAGGGGACCTAATAGAGTGAGCTCAAACAATTCAGAACTGGAAGTCCGTGAGGTGCCTTCAAAAATGCATCCTTACCACCTCATTCTCTGGCATAGTATCCATCTCTTCTCCAGAATAGCTACCAACAGGACAAGAGGAAATGGCATCAAGTTTCACCAGGGGAGGTTCAGGTTAGACATTATTAAAAATGTCTACACTGAAAGAGTAGTCAAGCATTAGAACAGGCTGCCCAAGGAAGTGGTGGATTCACTGTCCCTGGCAGTGTTTAAGAAACGTGTAGATCAGCCAGTTGAGGACATGGTTTAGCAGGTATGGTGTTGAAGGGCTCATGGTTGTATTTGATGATCTTGACCTTTCCAAACATAATGATTCTATGATTCTGTGTGAACCTGCAGAGAACCTCATCTCTTCTGTGGCAGGGAGATATATAGACCTGGGGGAGTCCTCTCCTGATGAGCACTTACCTCATTCTTCACAACGTGGTTGTCCCCATGACTTTTGTAGGTGAGCCTGGCCCAGGAGCTCCTCCTGCTCACCATCAGCTGTCAGGAGCAGCTGACTGTGGTGACTCATGTGGTAACTTTTCCTCTGCAAATATACAGACATGTAGCCCTATGTTATTTTAAGGTGACACTGAATTACTACTCTGTGTTTTTGACCTGACAGGTGGTAAATGAGAAAACTTTATCCTCTAGCTTTTGCACAACTCTGAAATTGCAACACCCCAAAAGAAATGTATTGGCACAGGTTCCCTATCAATCAGCTCTGCATCAATCGTATTGTTTTTGGTAATACAAACGTACACTCAATTTAAAGAATTTGCTTCCACAGAGTGAAAAACTATAAAATACTCTTGGTTTCTAAAACCTCCTGTTTTTTTTTTTCTCCTGCATAATGCTTGCATACACTTATGTGCAACACCATGAGAAAATACTTTTGACTGTCTCCTGCAGTCAACAAGGAATAAAGGCTTTCAAGACTATGCTGCAAGCATTTCAGCTTCTTTCCCCTGAGACTGAAGTATCAAAGTAATTGAAGATGTCAATTACTTTTAAGGCAAGCTGTTTATAGACCATTATTCCCAAGGCTTTCTTTGCTTGCTTCCTTTGCAAGTGAGATGGTGGAGACAATGCAACTATTAAGAAATCGGTCACTATCACTTCAGCTGACCTTTCGCCCTCAAAACATCCTATCTTTGTATTTTACTTTAGTCCCTGTGTTTTTTCAGACCAAGATATTTCAGTGAAGGCTGGAGGCCTTGTGAATAACTATCTCACCGATTACTGATGGGCATGAGTATTACATAGGGAATATGTAGCTAATTAAGTGTCTAAAAAATAGCATCTTTTTATTTGTCTTTTATAAATGTTGTTCTGTATTTTGAAGGGCTCTTTAAAATAATAAAAAAAATCTTCTCTTTTGTATTACTTCATTGATGTTAAATAGAGATTCTGGGGACTGAAAAGAAACACTCAGCTTCACAAAGGACATTGAGCTTGATTGAGATATTCTGGTGAAATACACTGTCTTGGAATAGAAAGAAGAGAAAAAATAGGTAATTTAGAAGTCTCCTCTAATCCTAATTTCTATGAAAACATGAAATGCTACTAATAATCTGATTTTATGTGACATTTTCAGATATGCACCTTCATAATTCATTCCTGCTCTGCACAGGCATTGTCATAGAGCCTGGGAGAAGGATAATATGGGGAAGAATTTAGCATGTACCAGGGAAGCAATTCCAAATGATGACAAAGAAACTTTAACTCTGTAAACTTGAAATAAAACATCATTTGGAAATTTTTGCTGGTCAGGGAGAATGAAATGGCCTATGAATAAGTGAAGACTGTAGGACTGCAGGAATTAACAAGGGAAAGGGAAGTCTATTCAAATAAAGGTGAGGAAACCACGTGGTTTGGGTTCCTGGAAGAAAGATTAGCTAGGGAAAATATTGTTCTGTAAAAATGTGTTAGGGTATTTTAGACACCAAAGAGGGAGGGGAACTGTTTAAACCAAAGGTCAGCACTTGCGCTGGGGGTGGAAATTGAATAAAATGAAAGATATGATCTGGCAACAGCTAAACCTGATGGAAAATTGGAGCATGGTTTTGAGATGTCTCGGGAATAAAGCTCTGGGACAACCTCTTTATGGATATTACAATTGCAAAGAAACAAGTATTTTAAGAAGGAGTTCAGTGTGCCAGACTTGTGCAGGGTGGTTGCCTGTGACAACTGAGGGTTGGACCTTTTGATTTTAATCTTTATAAACCCCCCCTCCTTTTTTTTTTTTTTTTTGAAATTTGGCATTGATTTTATCCCATCCCGTCCACTCTTGAGGATCAGAAATGCAACATTTGATAACACCTAAAGAGTGTTTTAGGTTTACATGTGGACTGATCATTGATTTTCTTTTGTTGCATTTTGGCTTTATCTTTTGTTTTTAAGCATGTAGTGTTGTGACTTTAATTTTGGCTTAAAATAATCGCTGTGGAGGGTATATATAATATACAATGCTATATGCTAATTAATGCCACACATACTGCAAGAGAGCTGCTTGGAAGAGAAAAATATTTTACTTTAAATAGAAGAGTACAGTATTAATGTACTCCTTAAATTCAGGGTCACAAAGCTGGTCTATTAGTGGACAAAATTCAGTGCCTTGGTCTATGCTGAGAAGCTGTGCCCTGAGTCATCAATCTGCTTAAAATGGTTTTATTTTTTGTTGTTGTTACCATAGGAACATTCTTTTTTTTTTTCTTTTTCAGTAGTTCAGTTTCAGAGAAATTTTAGAAAACTGCCAGGGAAAAAATCGAAACAATATCTAGGGAAAGCACAGTTGAAAGACCGCAGGGGGAACTCCAGACAACAGATACAAATTTGTGAGCTCGTGGAGCTCAGCTTTTGTTATCAACAGGAAGTGGTGGTTCTGTAGCTGCTCTTTGGTTTCTGTTCCAGTAATTCTGTACCATTTTAACAGAAAGCAATATGTGGTTCAAATATTTATAAGTATATAATTAATTTACGAGAGACTCTTTTTTTTTGTTCAAAAGAAATGATATTGTGGTAATGGAAAAATATGGCAGCAGTCAAAGTATTTGAGAGGGAGAATGAGAAAAATCATTTTATCTGCAGTTTCACTTCCAGTTATTTCTTTTTTTCTTTTTTTTTCTCTTTGAGATTTTATGTAGGGTACTCAAAAAAATGGGTATATTTGTTTGTACTGCGTGTTCTCTCCGGATCATTTTGCTACCAAGTAGTACAGCTGAGCTGGGTAATACATTTATTATTACTCTGGCAGGGCTTGGGAACAGGAAATGAATGTCTGCTGTCAAGGGAGGAATGGTTCAAAGCCCTGTGAGGTCAACAGACGATTTTCCATTTACTTCAGTGGGTTTGGATCAGTCTGTTTATCTCTGGTAGCTCATTACAGTTTCAAGTGAGGTAAAGGAGTCGCAGAATCAAATCCCTGTTATGTGTGAGCATGGAAAGGCAATCGGCGGGGTTTAATATATTGTGTGGGTGCTTTTCTTATCCAAACGTATGGTGGAGGTTGACGGTAGATATTGCAGAACGAAGTATCATCGAGAAAGGGGGAGCCTGATGCAGTAATAAAGCTAAGCAAATAAGCTGTTTAATCAAATCAGAACTATAAATTGTTAAGGAAAATAGGATCTGGTTTATTATATCCTTTCAGTAAATTCTGCCTTTGATTTATAATCTCACCTGCTACACTTGCAAAATGCTGAGTTATATTACTATATCTGTTGGGGAAAATTATATCACATAATATGATTCTCTATCCATTTCAACTATAAACCTGATTAAAATAACATCTGGGAGGGGGAAATAAAATCCTCCGTACCCTATTCTTCAAATCTGCAGGATTTGATAGCACTCATAAATATACCATAAGCCATGCTGCTTATATTTATTCCACTGACTTTTTCACACTTTTAAAAAAATATGCTGCCTTTGTTTCTGCACTAGAATCCCTGTTCTATTTCTTAGCTCTGTCAGGAAGTTTTATTTACTTAAAACATATTTTCTGTGCTAAAAAATGATCTTTTAATAATCAAAATGATTTCTGCTTTTTGAAAGGGAATCTACTGTTAACCAACTCATCCCAGAGAAAAATGGCTTTAATCTCAGAGAGTGCATTAAACTTAGGAAGAAGACAAATCAATAAAGGTGAAGGTCATGGAAATAGATGATTAGAGCAAGCAATGGGCTGCCTACTGTAAAATAGGGTTATAAAATAAGCTAAAACAAAAGCCAATCAGATTGAACATTATGAATAGGTTTCTCTTCAGATTACTGAATAGTCAGACATATCTCCCTTGTTGTTTTTTTTTTTAATTTATTTTATTCCCCTTTTTTTCTTTCTCCTCTTCCCTTCCCCCCAGGCCCTTTTACTCTGGCTTCCTGCTATATTATAAACCAAATATTATGCCAAGCCTTGGCTGACCAACACACCAGGTTCTCAATGTCCACAGAAACCTCAGGCTGACACATGTGAAGTGAAATTAATATTGCTCTCAAATAGGTGAGGAATAGACCTAATCTGAATCAATGGTTTCTATCTCTCCATACATATGTAATGCAAATTCCCACATGGAATTTTTACCTAGTGTGGAAGTCAGAAGGGCAGTGGGAGAATGGGTCTGAGAGTAGGAGGGCTGAATAGCACCCCCTGTGATTGAGGACTTGGTTTAGGTCCTAGAGCTTAATAACCGTTAGGGTTAATGGCTTGAGGTGATTAACTGGCTCCAACCAGTCATTAATCTGCAGGAGGTGTCTTTAGGTTTGTTCATTATGGGTAAGAAATGACACCCTCGCATTTTGCTTGAACTTTCTTCTTTTGTTGTTGACAAATGAGTCTGAAAACACTTGTGCCCAAATCCAAACGTACAGTGTGATGCCATTCTTCAGGGGTCATACCAGGAGCCAGGCAAAGCCATGACCATGACCATGGTGGCTGAGATTTGGTTCCTAAATCTGCATCTAAGGGTCTTTTTTTTCTTTTTTTTTTCTTTTATTTTTCTCCCCGAGGATACTGGAAATATGGTCATCCACTAAACTAACAATGAATTTGAATCTTGTGCTCATACTTTAAAATGAGGGACAGTAATTTTTGCCCAGATCTAATTTCAGAGTGTCCACCCCCAGCATATTTGGACCTTATGCTGGTTACATGGAAGGGAATTTGCAAGGTTTGACTACAGGTGCTTTAATCTTGGTCCCCCACACTATCCTAAGCCATGTGAAAACCTTGACAATCCCCTTCAGCAGCAATGCCAAGAGCAGGGCTGGAAATTTCACAGCACTCTCCCAAAGCTGTTGATAAGCATGCACAAAATGATTAAGCTGAAGCTGGAGAAGGCATCAATCATTTTGAAAGGAGGCTGTTTGATTCTTTCCTCAAAGTCCAATCTGACCTGACACCAGCCTGACAACAGCCTTTCATGCGGTACAGGCACATCACAGTCTCATTCTCCTATGCTGCTAATAAGGCTGGGGACAAAAAAATAAAAATGGAAGAGCAATGTTAGTGCATATGATGGGGATGAGACAGGGCGGGAAGCAGGAAAGGTTGTAGGTTTAAAACTACAACAAGGAAATATCTTTTAAATCCTAATTTAAATTTGCTCTGCTGTTGCAGGACTGTTTGTCACCTCCACCAAGGCACATGAACGGAGTGACTGGCACTTGCAATTACACTAAGAGATAAAATACATAAGAAAAGCCTAGCATTATCTTTTATTTGCCATACTAAATCTGCCCTTCCTCTCTCTTTTTTATCACAGCTGCTTAAAAATAAGAAAGAAAGAAAGAAAAGAAAGACCTAAGAACTGCTTCTATTCATGAGCAAAGGGGAAGAATTCTAAGGCAATCTCACTGCAGAAAAAGCTTTGCCAGTAACAATGAATATCACAGATACAAAGAGTAGGTAGCCAGAGATTACCCTGACTCTAGAATTGAATTAGACTTGGTGCAAAGTACACTTATGCTTTCTGTCAACCTTAAACCTAGCATGTGGTCAAAAAAGGAGCAAGGTACAGGCTGTGCTGCACTCTGGGCTTCTGTGGCTTGAGTGGTCTAGTCTTTTAAATGGCTGAAATTTGTGTCCACACAGGAGTTGCTTCCTGTAAGACAAGAACTTTATAAAATTACATTATAAAATCAGCACTGATTGTGATGCACATGGAATTCCTAACATGGAGAGCCCAGTGGGGTGGCATGTTGCTCTTTTTTGGAGGTGTGCTGGCCCGAATGGACCAGTTCGGTTGGCAGGCTCAGAAAGTGCCTTTTGATCTAGTGCCCCTTTCACTGTCTCTTATTTCAGCTACCCTCTTTTCCATATCATGAGCATGCCCTTTTATCAGCTTAAGGGCCTTAAATACAGCATTTCATATGTGCGATGTGCAACTCTAAGTAACTCATGCTGATGAATTCCTCTTTGGGGTAAAGTTGTAGAGGCGTGTTGAATAGCTTTTCTGTGTCACTTACAGAAATATCAGATAAATAGATGCAATTTGTCAGAAAATGCACTACAGTAATACATGTGTGCCTGAATGCAATATTTTCTTTAGAGTTTAAATAAGTTTGTTTACGTTGAGTGTAAAAAACTATAATGTATTTACTTTCAGCTTTATAACTAAATCCATGACATTTTATTTTGTCTGAAAGGTTAAATGACTTAATAATGGCTTTCTCTGCACATTTTCATATTTTCTGGTTATTGGAAAGTGCATTTTTTAATCCTAGATAGGAAAAAAATACATCATTATGTTCTTGCTTTAGCTATGCAAATGACCTTCCTGATAAATGAAAATTGATATTTCAAAGCTCTAGTTTATTATAGCCTGATGGCATGTTAGCCCTTATCACTCAAGGCAGTGTTTAACTCTGAATAATATATTATGCTAACTCTCTGAAATTGTTATTATGAGATTTTAATGCACCATAAAGCATGTGTTATGATCTTCAGCACACTAAAATGCCAGTCTAACATATTAATCTTACATATATCTCGGAAAGCAGTAGTTTGATAAAATCTGTATAGTATTCATGTATAGTGTTTCTTGTATCATATTTTATAGATGGATTTGTGTGTAAGATTTTCAAATTCTTGATTAAAAGAATTATTTTCATTCTCCACATATAAAAATGAACACAATGACATCCCAGACCCTAATGTGGAGTTCTAGATTCTGTCGCAATTTAATCAGAGTCGTTTATAAAATCAATAGTGTTCATGGTAAAGCAGATATGATACTGATGTGATTTATGTGAATAGATTCTTATTTTTGCAGTAGGAACTTTCTGTCTTGTCCCTTTCTGATTTGAAAGCATTGATGTTTGGTCTGAGTCCAGAGGTATTTCACTGTGGAAGTTTCGATGAAATTGTATTAGCTAATCTTGAAATGGAGAAGGGTGGGAAAGAACAAAATAGAAATATGGGGAAATAGGTTATTTTGGGCTCAGAATTCTGCAGCCCCGAATTTCTGTGAAGGCAGCTGAGCGGTAACGGTGAACTGCCATCTCCAGTCCAGCAGGCAAGGCCTGGGTGTATTCATATTTTTGTCTGCTCGGTCTCGGAGATGCTGTCGCCTTGTGAGGACCACTGCTGAGAAGAGAGCATACAGTTAGCAGGCTTTTCTTAAAACTGGGGCTAAATGACTGCCAGTGTATGAATATGTATGTGCACAGTGTACAACTAATCTTTGGAGTCTGCTGAACCACCTCCTTCACACTCCCATCCTATTCTTAGTGAGAGTCAAGGTTGGGAATAAGGAAAAACTAGCTGTTAGAGTATTGTCACACCATCCAAATATTCCTGTGCTTGACTGATACAACTACAGACTCTAGAGACCAGCCTTGCTCTGCAAGTCTTACAGCTGGACCACTGCAAAGCAGTCAGCTTAGCACTGTGTCCATCAACCGCAGCTGACAGGGAGAAGTGAAGATTGTCTTTTATTCAAGTCTGAGTTTAGCAAATGCATGCCTCACATTAAAATATTTGAAGAATATCCTATTTCTCTCTATAATAAATCATTAAAATTTTGTTATTCTGGTCCTTTGATTGAATGGAATTTGAGAGCTCTCCTAGGAAGAACAAATTAGAGCCAATCCTTGTTTTTTAACACCTTTCAATTTTTGGTGTGTACCAATAATTCACTCAAAAGATGAGACATTTTTCATAGTAAAAAGAAAAATCAGTGTGTGTGTTCCACATGTTTTCCTTTGTACCTGAAAAGTTAGTAACTCTAACCTGTATAATTTTAAAACATAGTGGATGTTTAAATCAAGAAAAAGGGAGAATGGAAAATGTTCTTATTTAATTTTCTCAATTAGTTAGGAAATGGGGTTTGGATGAGAGAAACTTGGTAGAGAAAAGTGGTTTTCATTTGAAGCCAAGTGTTGCTCAGGTGCCTGAACATATTCTTTCCCTGTGTAAGGATTAGATGCAGTCTCTTAAAAAAATAAGGTCTTGAGAAATAAAGATGTAGCAACATCTGTCCTTGAAGATATTTATATACTCTCTTTTCTATTATGCAGCACTTTACTGCTATGCTTAACATTATAAAGACGCATTATACTTAGTGTCTTAGGGGGTTCCTGAATTATTGTTAAAAACAGAAGACCTGAGGGCTCTGTTGTGATCTTATTTTTATCCTTTGAAGACATGCATTCAGAGCATGCATTTCTATCTAAACATGGCTAAAACTATCTAATCCAAGTATTTTACATTTAGCTGCTCTGCTTTCTCAAATTTATATGTGCAGCCTACAGGCATGGCCTTTGATTGTCCCAGTTACCTGTCTGTAATGATCAGAAACACCATTTTCTGATTTTAAAGAAGTAACAAAGAGAAAAAAAAAAAGAGAAAAATAATGACCAGATATAATGCTGGAAACACAATAATTGAAAGGAAGAGCAGTATTTCTTACTACATTGCAAACGGAATGAGGGCTGTGCTGTTTAAAAGAGAGGTTAAAGGGTCTATTGCACAAGAAAATTTCAATTCAGGGCCGGCATTGGCCACCTGCGGTAGGGAAGACACTGGTGAAGACGAGGAAACAAGAGGTATAATGTATGGATAACAGGCCTCGTAAAGAGAGAGGATTCAATAAAGCAGCGGTTGAAGAGAGGCCCTAGTGCTCTGGCGGTCTTTGTTAGGTGAGTGCAGCTGGGTGCTGCTTCCATGCTCACAGTCAGCAAGACAAAATCAGATTGCGTTTGGTCCTTGTTTTAGGAAATGCATTTTTTCGTCCAGGTGATAATAGAAAAATCTGTAGTTTATTAAGGGGGCTTCTGCATATCTCCTTTCATAAAAAAAAAAAAAAAAAAAAAAAAAAACCTCCAGTGAATCTTTCTGATATGGATTTCAGGGGAAATAGTTTTATCTCAGGGAAATTTCTGGATTGCTACTTGTGAAGGATAGTCAAGGGCAGACGCAGACTTCTCCAATCCAAAGGCAAGGGTTGTAATGTGTGCCTAATGATTTATCTACAGGAGCTGGATATAGGCAGGCATAAATATATATACAAATATATATATAGAAGGAGGCAAAGGATTTATCCTGAATGTTATTGACACTAGCCAACTGCAGACAAATGACAGCATGTGAAAATCTGTGAAAATTTAGTCATCACCGAATAGTTCAGTGCTAATTAGTTAATCCAAGTAGCTGGTTCTTGAAATGGCAGTACATAAAGTAGCAGCTGAAAATTAGTTGAGTTCAGATCTTCAAATTTTCAGCAAATATAAAGTGTGGACAGGAGTAGTGCCTGAATTGCCCTGTGTCTGTCTTCCCTCCAGCCGTCCGCTCCCGTACAGGCTTCAGCATCAGTGATCAAACCCTGCTGAGCTCTGCGATCAGCCACAGCCCTCCTCAAGCTTCGCTCAGCCACAGGGTGGAATGTACTAAATTATTGAATTTCATGCTTTTTCACTCCACAGAGTTGATCACACCATCTACTCAGAAGTGACACATTCTACAAAATCAAACCAGCCAAGCCACCCCTCTAAACAAGAAAGGAGCTTTGTATCTTAGTGTGAAAGTGAAGAGGGAAATTATTCTCTGGGATGACAATACGGGAAAAAATGAATCACAAAATATTTTCATCAAGAAGCTGTTGACAGTTTGAAGAAGGCAAATAATTCAATGACTAAGCAGGAAGTCTATTATTTTTCTTTGTTGTGTATTATTTGGGAAGTGTGGATTTTATTTGTATCTTCTCCGAGTAACAGTAGAGGAGAAAGAATAAAATACAACACTTTAAAAGGGAAAAATACCTCTGAATTACACTTGGTAAGTATAAAATGTGATCTCAGATAAAGAATCCTGTTGATGGAAACCTGATGCCCTTCATAGGGCATGAAGACCAAAAAGAATGTAGGATCATGTCATTATGTGGATAAACTCTTCTATAGCTTTTGTTTCAAGTGTGATCCCTTACACAATCAATCACAATAAGACTGTCAGCCATGCAGGTTTGCATGTAAGATGAGGCAGCTCCTGTGTATTTGGAGATGTTTTGGAGACAGGGAAAATAGTTTCCATGTATACCTTGAAGAAAAAAAAGTGTTTCTAGACTGAATCCAAAATAGGTCCTGTGAAGTTTCTTAGTTTTTTTTTTCAAACCATAAACACCAAACCATAAACCATTAACAGGCTAGACATGTTGCATGACCCCTCCTATATGCAGCTGAACCAACATAAACCAGCCTTCTTATTTTTTATTTTGTTTTCCTTTAAGCACTCGAGGACAGCAAATATTATGGAACTTACTTCATGCACAGGACTGATTGTAGAACAAGATTTTAGCTTAGACCATAGCCTTTTATGAAATGTTGTGCTCAGCTCTGACTAATATTTGGGCAGGGAAATTCTTTGGCGAAGTTTCTACATGGAATTGATGCATCATGTGGATGACTCAGTTTCTACAATATCACTCTTCCTTTTGAGTGACTGACCTGGTACTATAGATGAAGTCACTTGGATGACCCATAAAACAGGAGATGTTAGAAAGATGCAGGAAGCTTCATTAAGAGTACAGATGTTAGCCATGGTTTTCTTTTGAAAGTGAAATTTGAGATATTAAGCTTCTTTTGAGGTAAACTATATGACAAGTGTCTGGTACTTCATTTTCCTCTTTCCTCTTCACTGTAGCAAACAGCTCTTGTCCTAAGCTGTTTATGGTAGTCACTGTTTGATTGAATTTCAGGTATAAATCCTAATTTCTTAGTAACGAGTATGAACTTATTCAGCTGCCAGTATTTATCCATAACATAGACATCCCTGTTTGTAGGTACAACTTTATTTTCTTTATGCACAAATGGGGACCAAACCTGGGCTGACATTAGGAACACCATAGAAGGAAAATGTACCATACTAACTTTTTGCAGTTTCTTTTTTTGATTTGTTTCTGTTGTGTGTTTAACTTGTGCTGGATATCAATCTACAAAATATCAGTTTTGAGGTGAAAATATATGCTTATTAATTAGGATAAACATTAACAGTGGATTATCATGAAATCTCTCATTTTTTACAAATAGAGATTTTTTTTAATTATTATTTGAGCTATGCATTAAAGCTTAGGGAAAGCCCTATAAGCTAAGCTTGACAACCTCAGTAATAATTTCTATGGTTTAATGTAGCATAAAAATCATTAAGATGTTTTTGACCCTTCTAATTTAAATCCTTCTCTGGCAACTCACACTCCTGCAAATCATTTCATTACTTTCAATCTCTTTTGGAAATTAGAGATAACCTGGGACTAGGAGACTTAAAGGCTTGCTTCAGTGCTTACTTTGCATCTAGAATTTGAAGGTCTTTAAGATATTACACAGTTTAGACATAGCAATTACAGAAAAGGATAACTGAAATTCTCAAGGTGAGTTCTGCACTATGAAAGGATCAAAAGTATTCTTTTTTCAGGGGCCACAACATGCAGCATTTACTGAAAATAAGGCTGAATAAAGATGTCTCAAACAGAGCTTTCAAAATCTTTGGTTTATTGAAACTTAAGCTCATGATGCTTGCAGTGGCCTACAACACCGTACTCTGCTGTTCTGAATATCTCATTGACATTCTTTCTGTATTAGGAATTAGCAATATCTCTACTAAAGCTATCAGAGTGTTCTGAGAATAGTATCTCTGAGTTTTAAATTTGGGATAGTATTGGTCTTTCCAAATGTCAGTGACGTGACAAGATAAACTTTTGGTGGATATTTATTTTTTGCACTTCCCTTTGTCTGTCTAATCAGTTTGTTGGAAGTCCCAGGATGGCTTCTGCTATGCACAGTCTAGTAGATTCCTGGTTTGTTTTTCTACATGATATTTGTTAGTAGGGTATGCAACACAATAAAGTAAAAAGTGAGACAAAAATCCTTGATGCACTTCATTTTTGTTACCTTCTTAACAAAATATGGATTCACTGCTCATAAACATCCAGGTAAACTTTTCTTATTTCTTGCTCAAGCCAACTATAAGCAGTGATCTTCAAGCTCTGAAACATTCTTCTTCCTGCCCTAAGGGTGTGTATACATCTTTTAGGGTAAATGCAAAACCTCAAGGAACATGCAGGAAGAAGTTTCTTTCACTCCAGGTTGATTTTTCTTGTAAAATTTGCCATCTCTTCCTATATAGCCCAAAGAAATCTTACTTCTGCAGGATCCTAAACGATGATAACTAGAAAGGGGAAAAAGTGTATATAAATATATTGCCTCATATTGTCCTTAAAAGAGTCATTTAGGAGGACAAAAAAAGGAAAAAGAAATCTTTGGTAATATATTTTTTAGAAATGTTTTCATTGAGGAGGCCAACATACCATTCCCTTAGGTATAAAAAGTCCTAGAATAAAGCCTGAGAGTTCCCCTTTCTTCAGGCCAAACACAGCTACAGGAGCTGGAAAAGCCTTGCACCAGCTCTAGCACAAGCCCATGAACAACCACACGTTTCTTTCCCAGATCCCCTCCCCTCTACAAGCAAGGCCAAGCAAATAGCTCTGTCACCTCTGGGTGCTTACGGCTGAGGAGATGCAGGGTAATCTTCCTTGATGCTGAGCAGCACTCCTAGGAACACATTATTCATACTCGAGCACCGCAGCCTTACAGAGCAGGTGCTTCATACATTTCCGGGAGGAAGATGATTAAGCCCTTGTAGGGTCATTGAAAGGCACCCAGAGCTCTTGGTGTTGCCTTGCTGTGCTCCTCTGAATCCTGAGCACCAGGATTGAAGCCCCGCGTGAGATGACTGTTCACAGTCCAGCACTGACGTGATGCTGCAGCTAGTCCTACTGTTACCAAATAGGTGTCACAAGAGATGGGGTCCTTTGGGATGTCAGGAGCCCTTTGCTGTGTCATAATGTTGGCCATGTTTTATTTATATTTTTTTCTCTCTCTGCCTTCCCATCGTCTAATATTTCTCTCCTGTCTTGGTCTTTCTGCTCCTTGACCATTTGTCCATTCTTCTTGCTTCTCTGCCTCTCTTCTGTGCTTTTGACCCTTATTTTCCCTTTCTGCTTTAGCTTGGCTCTGTGTTACCACTCAGGGATGCCTTGCAGCTGATACTGTCACCGCATTAGCAATGCTCTCAAGGCAGCACGCAGCATGCGGCACTTTGCTCATCAAACCCTTTTCTGCTCTCTCTGACATGGCTTCTGAGTAAATGGACAGAGACCATGACTCCAGTGATAGTAGTGCAATAACCCACTGTCATATAGGGTGTAAAGCCTCTTTGTGCAGAGGGTATTTTTTCTGTTTTATTGTTTTCCCTGCTCCCTTTTGCCTCCTACACTGTCACAAGGCACATAGATGCACACATGCCTTACCTCTGGGAGAGAGCATGTTTTTTACAATCCAGGTGGACTTTAAAATTATCCCCACGTGCCATGCCATCATCCCTGTAGCACTTTCTTGCTGTTGTACGTATTGTATACCCAGAGGTGGCCACAATCTCTTCATGTCATGATTTCTTTGGTGTCCAGTAACAGCTTGTGTCAGGCAGCAACTGCCTCTGCAAGGATGTCCCTCAAAATTGAGATTTTCAAGTCTCCATTGGATGTTCAATCCCTGTGGGGTAAATCTTTGGCCAGATATGAAAGCTGAAAGGGCTGACTTGGTGCAGCTTTCTTAATGAACTGAAGCTAAGTAGAAATGTACTTCAGCCTAGCCATGAGAAAGTATATGTAAAAGAAAGAAGGGACAAAGGGAAGCCCAAGCTAAAGTGGTGTTGGGACAGATTGACACTTTGGAAGGGAATAACAGAGCATCTGTGCTTTGATACAGACAACGGATATAAATGAATAAATCCAAATACGGAATCATAAGCAAAATTGGTCAAAGCTGTATTTTTTTGCCATACCACATCTTGTACAAAATTGGGTGATCTCAACTGCTTTGTTTCAGTAGAATTTATAACTTTGAGTTCTACATTTATAGTAAGAAATTGTTTTGTAGGAAACAATTTGTTCCCAATTCAAATATTATATCCCAGCTATTTCAGTTAATGACACTACATCTGCAGTACTATATTTGGCCCGAGAGGGGAAAATGCATATACGATACATGAAGTAACACATGGTCTGTGTTTCAATAACATCTGCTTCAGTTTCTGGGTGTTTCTCAAGACAACTTGATATTCTTGAAAATGCAGAGCATCTGCTCTGAGAAGCTCAACTGGTACCAAACTTATTAGTATTTTCTAGGGCAGCACATAAATGTATTGTCCTCCCTAAAGATATATGTACTTTGCATGTGCCTATACATGTGTATACATTGCTATCTCTCTCGCCATTTGAAGTCACTTTCAAGTATGAACATTTGATGCTACCATTTAAATGGTAAGCTCCTCAAACTAAGAAATGTTTTCTCTGTATAATATTCTTTACGAATAAAGGTTATACTTCCACAACAACCCTGCCCCCAGCAACGAGTGGTTTACTTGACTCTTTCCATTGCTGTTGGACTATTCTCAAAGAAAATACACGTCTGAGTAGGATTATTATGGACGAGGAGAACAAGTTTATGCCACTGCACAGGAGCATTCCCCAGGCCACTGATTATCCACCCTGTTTATTGAGCCTTAGCGTTTCTATGGTCATCTGGCATGTAACTGATTTTCTCTATGCATCATCTTTGGAATAGGCCATCTTACCTACTTCCCAGATAATATTTTTATGCTGTTCATCTCATTACAGGGAAGGGCTATTTTCCTATTAGCTGCTAGAGAAGGCAGAACTAATCAGCTATAGATTTTTATCCTACTGATCAATGTCATCTGTTAATTGTATTGGAACGCTAATTCCTTCTTTCTGCAACAAAGAACTGGAAAAAAATGCAGGTTAAGGACAAAGATGTAAGTAGACAGACTGACTGCTGCCAACATAATCTGCAAGCAGAAAGGTAACACTTGGTTCCTTGAAACAAGTTCTGACCTGACAACAGCAATAAGCTTCTCAGAACTGGGTCAGAGACTGGAGGGTCAAAAAATTAATTAACGTTCTGCTGAAGCTACATGATTTGGTACTGTTGAGCACACAGTCATTCCTCCCTGCTCCTGCACTGAACTAATATGCTGAGAAAAGTCACATGAAATATGTCTCTGTTCTGATCCTAAATAAAACAAAGGAATATTTTAAAGATACATGCAATATGTGCTGGAACAACTGTAAGGAAGTCTTTTTATCTTTGTTTCTGCAGATAAAGCGTCTTCTCTTTTTATCAGAAGAGATAAAGTAGGCAGTATTGCTGTCTCTTCTGAAAATCAGACATATGTCTAAAGCACCTACCCTTTGGCCATGGATCTAGCAATTCTGATATTGGTACTAACAGTTAGATGAACTGAATTAAGTTTGCTAGATGAGAAAAAAGGCCTTACAGTGCTTAGCAAAGTGTAAAGACAGAAGTCTCACCCTAACAACGCAGGCACCAGGGCTTTGTTACCTCTCCACTCCTCCTCTCCTTGCCGTTACATAGAGCAGCTGTAAAGGACATTCTTATGATTAAGTTTTGTACGTCCACCTTACAGTTTCTGCCTACTTATTATCAAGGTTGCAACTATGGAGGAACTTGTTTTGCTCCTTGTCGGGGTGGGTAGTGCCTTGTGGAATGAGAAAAGCCGTGGAACAGGCCACGCTGGAGCTGAGTGTGCTAGCTGCTGAGTGTGAGAACACGACTCTTTAGAGATGAACTGTGTCATCAGCCAGTTTACGAGTTAGCCTTGAAGGCTAGGGAAAGGCTCACTGCTTTGTTGAACTGACTTTTGTAAACTTCACTTATATGCTTGCTTTACTCTTTGTTTTTTTAACATTCTTCAGGAGAAATCTGTGCTGGCAAACACCCTGCACTAACAAAAACTGGCAACAAATCTCCTGGGCATGCACTATTTTTTGTGCCAGGATCTTCATGGATGGATGTTTTATAGGGAAGGAAGGAGTAAAGCTGGGGACTTTAGCAGCTCCATGAGAGATCTAGGTCTCTTTTTGCCATGGAATTGTTCATGAAGGCCTATTTTGGAGGCCTCCATTGGGAAGGCTACAGAGCAAAGCTAGTGGAACAGAGAAGAAAGCCAGAAACAGGAGTACGGTTTCTCTGCAGATGGCTCTGTGTTCAGGATCTCAGTGGTGATTATACGCTGATTTCAGCACAGGCACTCTGGCAAGGGCAGCTAGTGCAACCTCTGGAGAGAAGTTGCCCCGAAGCTCTTACTTTCTCATGGGAAATCCATCTTCCTGCTTGGGTACATTCACTTGGGACCAATGGGCAGAGTTTTTTATGTAACTGTTGACTTTGTGAACTGTTGACTTGTGTGAACATACTCTAGCCCACTTCTTGCCGTGACTAACGCCTCGGCTATGTGCCGTTTGTGTTTGCACAGCGCCAATGCCCTTGAAGAGCGGTTCTGCTGCCGGGTGGCTCCCAGCATGGGGCGAACACGCAGGGCTGTGTTTAGGACACACTACAGACACACACCGCAACCCCAGTGGGCCAGGTTATGGTGAAAAAAGAGGCATAGGAAGGGTTTCCTTAATCTGCAAAGCAAAGAGGTCATACACTGCAATTCACCTGCCATTTTGATCATTCTGCAGCTATGTGTGTGTGTGTATGCGCCCGACTGGTGAGCACGTGTATTTGGTCTGTGTTTGCGCAGAAAATAAATGCTCACAGAAGTGGTTCTCTTGCTTTTACCCCCTTCTACCAGCTGACATGGGAACAAAGCTCTGTGAACACCTGTGAGGACAGAAAGTAAATAAAAAGCGCTCACATGTGTGGTTGGCTGATACAAATTGTCAGGTGCTCAGTGCAGTTTCTGTCTCTATCTGTTTCTGCAAAATTTGCAGTATTGTAGCTGGGATGCTCTAATATGGCTTGTCATCTTTCTAATGTTAGCTTAAAACAAGAAAATATATTCTGAAAATGTTTAGCTTATATTTTTTAATTATTTGCTCAGCACTGTATCTTAATTTCTATTTCCAGGGCACTGCTAGCTAACGAATAATGAATGTAACTATTGTTTCCTCTTTGTTATTTTAAGAAATACTTTTAAATGTGTTACCCACTTGCAGTCATAAGCCATAAATATTTCCTTTAAAGGCTTGAACTGGAGAAGCATGTGTTTAAGGTTGCCTTTCCAAACTGAAGCAAATATTTTAAACGTGCTCACATTCATTCTTTTGTTATCTGTACAAGTTGCCCTCTGTTGCTAGATAAAGTTGGCTGTTTCGGCACCCTTGGGTCATATTTCAGCTAGAGACTCAATCTGTGTATCTGATTTGCGAGCTTTTTTTTTTTTTCTGTTCATTTTCTTTTTAAATCCACATGGTTTGCAGTTAAAATGGTGGAGCTGTAGAGGACATAGATGTGTCTAGCTGGGGTGAAAGCCTGGCTCCATTTTAGGGAGATAAACCCCATATTTTGTGCCCTGATACCCAACCTGGACCAACTCCTGAACTCCCCCTACCTCCGGCCATTATGTAAGATAAGAGACTACAAGCTTAATACCTGAGAGGGATTTATTTTGTGCATAGCTCAGCAAAAACATTATTATTTGCTTAGATGATGCTTATCCCAATTACGGTTTTGCAAGATGGCATATTGCGGTTGGCTGCGCTTTACCTGGAGTAAAACCAGATGGATCCAGAGCTGCGACAGTACCTGAGAATTAAAATGATGTCCCGTGGTTTTGGCATCTGTGCTCTGAAGAGAGGTGCGGGAGAGAGGATGTATAATCAAGTAATGAGAAAAGATTAACAAGCAATATCTGCCCTCTGTAATCAGCTTTGGAAACAACAATAATAAATCTCACTTGCTTGATTATTTGATGTGGTCTGGTAAATACCCAAACCAAATTAGAAGATGTGCCTATAAACAACCGGAAATGGGAGAGTTCAAGGAATCTTATCTTCAAGAAGCAATAGCAGCTGGATTCTCCCCCTTGCGCTCCTTCACCATTCATTGATCTGCTCTCCATCAGCACATCCCCCTATACTGTCTGTGTCCTAACATTAAAAATATCTTGCTGATGGGGCAAAATTAGGAATTTGTGAAGCTTTGTCTGACTGACCTGACCGGGGCTATGCTATATCTGATTTGTCAGATGATGAGCTACTTGTTGCAGTTTCCATGGTCTAGACACCTGTCTCCTAAGGAATGGTTCTCCCTTAAAAATCTAAGTATGGCTGAAAAAAATCTCAGATTTTATGTACTACTCCATAAGCATCAACCAAGTACTCAAGTCTCTGAAGGAATGACACTCTGGTGCTACAACTGCCATGTTGTTGCTCTGGCAAATGGAGGGAACTTACGCTCACTTAGCAAGAGACACACTTAAAGTTGCCAGATTTGTATTTAGCCCCATATAGCTGCATCAAATCTGAGTTGCAAGTCACTTGATAATAAATTACCAGAAAATCTGTATTTTCCCTGTATTTACTGGCCTATCCTGTTCTGCGTTCATACTGGCTTTCAGTCATTTTCCAGTATTTCTCAGAAGTACCACGAGCATAAGCTACAGGATGCCAGTCAGTTAAGAAGAACAAAACTTAATCGTATCTTGCATATACAAGAAAAGAGCACAAATCAAATACATTTCCGGATTTGTTATGTAAGCCAAATAATGGTAATATTTTTACATTTGTGTTTTTGTAGATAAATGTGTTGATAAAGAAACATCATTTTCTATTTTAAAGAGTACTGATAGACAGAAAAGATGGTAAGGTGAAAATATTAAATTCATATTTACATGTTTTTCAGGGTTACCTCAATGTCCCCTTACCAGATATGAAAACAAAGATGTTGAATGAATGTGAGGATTGGATAAGGCAAGAGCAACATTAGCACCAGTGCGAAATTGTTCAGAAGCTGATTAGCGGGATAAAAACAATTTTTAATAGCTTTAATTTAGCTGACAAAGTTACTTTTATCCGTCTTGCACCAGCAATAGGGAGGAACGAGAATCTGGCTTGAAAAATAAGGAGTTTGATGAGTCTAAAAAACTCTATGTATTTTGGAGACTAGCTTCAGGGCAAATTTTGGAATCTTTGCCCTATTATTTTCAGGCTATGCAAACACTTTTCCCCCCTGTCATTTTTACAGGAAGCAGAGCTAAACTCAGGTATGGGATCCTTGAAAAAAAGTCTGAACCTTACAGCCCGCCAAATTATCATCATGGAAGAAATTCCAAACTGGGCATGTTTTTGGTTTTGCTGTGAAACCAAAGGGCAGTTTTATGCAGTTTGGGCTGTTTTATGACTTTATTTGTCCATGATATTTTTGTTCATGATGAGCAATTTCAGGACTATGCGCTCACTGAAGACAAGCATTTTTATTCGTGTGTTGAAAGCGCTAACAGAGTGCTAACAGGATATTTCATTATTAGTACTTATTAGAACTAAGTTCTTTTCATGAAATATTTTAATCTTCTGTCCACTAGTGCATGTCCGCTGATATAGAACAAAATGACTGTGCAAGACATAAACTAAAGAAGATGAAATAAAATCGTTGGAAACAGCATTTGCTAGATTGGACCATAATGTATGTGCGTGCACATATATGTACGCAGTAGGGACATAGGGTCAGTTGATCTGTCCTGTTCTCATGGTTGCATATATTTTGAATAAGCTCAATAGATTAAAAAAAAAATCTGTCTTAAAAGAGTAACTTATGTTCTGACTCAAAAGCAAAAATTAAATTAGATGCTTTCATGAATATGCCTCTAGCTAGGCAAGCCAATAGACCTTTTGGAAATAAAAACCTGCAAAAAAAAATAAATTTATTTAAAAAGATGGTCAAACAAAAAAAAAATCACTTTGGTTTGTAACTGAGCTTGGTTTTGAAATCATTTACAAAGCCATGGTCAAATTCCTACTAGACAGGTTATAGAGCTCTGTACTATTAAATACACTTACTTTAAACTGGGTTAGTCTGTCCTCCAGGGCACTGCCACAATAGTTAAGGTAGTGCCAAAAAATCTCACGCTTGCAGAATATTTGCTTGGAAATAAGGAGTGTATTGAAAGTCAATGTCAGCGGTTTCAGAATCCCATCTCCACCAACCCCGTGACTCCACGTGCTGGGAAGCACACCTGGACAGGTTTCCAGAGGCGTAATGTAAGCAACATTATGCAGAGATGGAAAAGGCTTAATTTCGTATGGCAGCGCAGTTCAAGAAGTGGTTAGTGCTTCCCTCTTTTTTTTTTTTTGAGTCTAACTTTGTTGTGTGAACAGGCGGCCGGATGCATCATAGGAACAGCTTGTTTCCTTTTAATAGAATGGCATGGCACAGCAGTTCCCAAGCTGTAATATGTTGATTATGGTTGAGTGTAAACTGCAATCAGGTGATAGCTGAACTGGTTTGAAAGTATAATATCAGAGGAGGAATCCATTTAAAATGCAATGATTAAGAAAGCTGGTGTAACCAGGTGTCTGATCTTCAGTGCAGCGTGCTAGAGATGGTCTGAAAGCTACTGATAGAGACAGTCATGAGCTGCAAATTTAAGCCTGGAGTAAAGGAACAGTGTTGGTGCTTCCTTCTTTGCTTGTACAGTGCTGAGCACTGCACTTTATAAATAATAAATCCTTATACAGAGCTTTAACTTATTCCTTAATCACCGTGATGACTGTGGCTGTGTGCTTCAATCCCAGTTCAAGCATTTGCAGCTGCTCTGACATGTATTTGCTTTGTGCTCCTGGAATCCAGCCACCCCTTCCCCGAAGAGCGGTCCTTACATTTTCACTTTTTGTGCTTTCACTGTGCTTGGATGTCGAGGGGAAAGGCTCAGAGCTGTTTAAGAAAAATGGTCGGATTTGACTTGAAATACTAATTCCATCTTAGACAACATGCTTTTTAACAAGAGGACTCGAGTATTAGAGAAATCTATTCTCAAAAGTTCATTGATGTATATGAGTGTGTATGAGTGCATGCATGCATTACTTCAAGAAAATAAAAGCGAAGGAGCCTTGTCTTCATGTTAGCAGAATTTATTTTGTTTTGTTTTCTTACTTAGCAACAAGAATTTTCAAGAACATACCTACTAGAAAGCAAACATGACTGTATATTAGCCTTCTTTTTGTTATAAAGAGACGTTTTCACCTTGTCCGTGAAACATGTCCATGCTAGTA
Source organism: Crypturellus undulatus (assembly GCA_013389825.1). Taxonomy (NCBI): domain Eukaryota; kingdom Metazoa; phylum Chordata; class Aves; order Tinamiformes; family Tinamidae; genus Crypturellus; species Crypturellus undulatus. The sequence continues at coordinate 257,731 of VWPW01025273.1, forward strand.
TGCAGATGCCTGACATTTTGCTTATCTGTGTTGTTGTCATTTCTCATTGTTGGATTCAACTTTGGAAAAGGGGAGTGTTTTGGTATGCAGTTTATATAGGTCACAAAATATTTTCTTTAGTTATTGACTGTAAGAAAGGGAAAAGAATATGAAGTTCACTGTAACAAGTACTGTACGAATGTCTAAATTCCTGTTTAAACATTTTTGTATTATTTTACAATTCCTGCATAAACATAATAATAATAATTAAATTTGTGGAAATAGTTAAACTCTTTATTTTGAATGAAGTTTCATTGTGCATCAGCTCTTTTCCTCTTGTATCTTTTTTTTTTGCTTAACTTGACTTAGAAAAGAAAATATAAACATATATGCAAATAGGCAGTTATAAGTTATATTTTGAGCTCGGGTATACTGGTGTTTGAAAATATTTCAGTGTTTTGGGTGAAAATGTGTTGCGTGCAATATAACTTACATACCGAGTTGCATTGTGAAACACCTCCACAAAGTTTAGACAGGAAATAAGGCACTCACGCACTTAAACAAATTTCCAAAGATAAACACTCTGACATTCATTAAGTAATAGGCCGTATTGTTTTGCATATGAACATGTACATACACATTTTATCTAAGACCATCAATTCGGAATACTGGCAACACTGAGGGTAAGAGGAAAGTATAGGTGTGTTTTTGTTCCTGGGGACGAGGCTGAGGAAAGACTCCTTGATTGTGGCTGGGAGAACACCTTAAGACATGTTTCTTCAGAACTTGTTAGCATGACCTAGTTGCGTTGCAGAGCATGTGTGCAGCTTGACATTTAGATGTGCATGCAAGCATGCTCAACCTCAATATGATACAAAACAGACAAGAGAATCCACAATGGTTAGATTAGCTAACACCTACAATTTCCTTCAGGCCTCTGGTAGCTTTTTTTTTTTTTTTTAGATATAAGAAGAGTGAAAACATCATCTTCCTGAAGCCTCAGTGCATTTGGTATCGCTGCTCCCTGCTTCCTGCTGTGAGCAACTGAATTAACCTGAATTATGTGAACGAGTTATATATTGTTAATTTACTTTGTGCAACATATGCAGTTTAACAGGTTTTCATGTGTTTCATCACAGAGGTGGTTTCTTTATAAAACGCACCTTATCTGGAGCTGACATTGTCATTTCTTGCCCTGATGATGTGCTTTCAGTTGTTCTGAGGCAGGAGGCCTCACTGAAATAAGGCATAATTTTGTTAGTGGTGCATCCCTTGAGTGTCCGTTCAGCAGAAGAATACTGAAATTATTTCGACAGGGGAATATCATTTTTTTGCTTGGATCAGCCTCTGCTCGTGATGCATTTGAACATCAGTTTCTGTGGGAATAGATTTGTCTAGTTCATGAACACATGGAGATAGTTAAAATGTCAGGGACTTGATATTTCAGCATTAGCAGGACAACCAGCTCCTCTTAGGAAGCAGGATCCATCCCAGGTTGGAACCATAGATTTGGCTATGAACTGGCTAGTTGACTTTGGTGGCCCAGAGTTGAGTCAGGAGAGCTATGTTGTGCAGCAGTTTTTCAATGTCTCCATCTGGTTTAATTGCAAAAAGCGTTTGCCTTACTTGTGGAGCCCGGGACTTCCTCCTGCCAGAGGACGCTTCTCTCCTGCCCTGAATCCACGGTAAGGATCAGTTCTCCAGCAAAACTACCTCCATATGACACTATGGTGTAGGGCCCACATGGCATGTACCTTCCTACTCTTGGGATCTTTTCCTGGGGCTTTCTAGCTACTAGGACGTGAACTCAGTTCCCTCAGGACACGTATGCAGTAAACACCATGTTTCAACACTTTCTCGGGTATTTCCTCACCTCTGAAAGCTCCACCTAGAACTGGCGCCAGCAGCGCATGTGAGGATGGTTCTGGGGGATGCCATGGATAGAAATGGCTCTGGAGAGGAAGGTAAAGATTCCTATTTCATCCCATATTGTCACATGTGGGCTAGCCAGGGAGGCAGGCAGGCAGCACAGACAACCAAAAAGGCATGGAGAAGGTGACTGCTCCAGGCCGTCCCTCCCGCAGCAAACATCTGCTCTGGGTGCTGGGGTGAGGTTGGTAGGAAACTCTGTCCTCCTCCGTCCTGCCCTGACTCTTCCCTCCCTGCTCAGAGCCCTGCGGCTCAGAAACAATAACAGCTTTAGCAGTAAACTTTCACTGTTTGCAGTCCAAACCATTTCAAAGGCTTCTTCACCACCATAAAGCAATTTGGAGAAACTTTCCAGCCTTTAAGGGTGTCCTTGTCATCTTAGTTGCACTCTCTCTTCTTCTCCCAATTGCCTGGTTCCTCAGCATTATTGAGGGACAAATGGTGGGAGCGGGCCCTGTGGGGGTATTTGTCCCTCAAGTTGCAGCCATCCTGCACGTAATTAAAGTGACATGGGTCTAGCACTAGTGGTGGGCTCAGGCTGGGTGGTTTCAAGCTCAGGCTGGTTTTTCATAAGGTCTGATTTGTACCATCTTCCGACCCTCTTTTAAACATGGAATGCAATTGAAACATCAGTGATAAAACCATGAAACATTGACCAGGCTTCGTCTCTACTTCTGTTCAAATTAATAGAGTTAATATAAGAAATAAGGTGCTAAGGTGGATAAAGATTTGATGTGAAGTAATAATTAAATATCAAAAACTATTTCGGGAGTAGATGTATGCTTATCTAGTCTTGCAAAACAAAATATTTTTTATTTGATTCACAATTTGCACTAATATATTTTGAACTTGAATATAGAAAAAAAAGAACAGCATTCTTGTGATTTTAGATACTCTAACTTGGCATCTTGTGGTTTTTTGCATTCCTAAATAAAGAGGCAATGTATGCATTTAGGGGACAAAAATGATAGACTAAATATGACCTTTATTTCCAAGCAAAAAAAAAAGTATGAATATATCTAAAATGCAGAAGAGACAACCTCATTAGAAGAAGCTATAACTCTTTAACCCTTTGTCACATTTTCCCCTTTGTTCTCTGACTCTAGCCAGTTGTAGCGTATCTTTCAAAAACGATCAAAACCAGAATTTGCAAAGTCTGCAAAGTGTTGCTCTCTGCGCTGTCCTATAGTATGATCGGAGCTGCCCCTGAGCTCTGCAACATCTACTCTTTAAGGTGGATTCCAAATTTGTTGCCAGGCTTAAACAAGCCTTACAGAGCACAGCAATAGCTCCTGTTCCAGGCCATATGCTGCCTTCATCCGTCTACGGAAAGAGAGAGACCCTACAGTGGTCATTGCACTACAAATGCCTAAGCAAATTAAGCAAACACAGAGTAGAGCACACATTAAAGCAGCCTCGGGCAGCACTGCAATATGTTAATGGAATAACAGCACAGTGCAGTGACCATGAAAAACAAGATTAATGAGGTCAGGCAGCGCATACATCCCAAGGAGGAGTAATGAACTCCAAGAGCCTTTTGTTTTTTTTTTTTTTTTTCACTAGAGGTAAATTATTTCCCTTAAACCATTCTTGTAGGAGAAACTCACATAACATACAAGACCAGAGATGAGGCCGCAGGCCACTCGTCTCCTATCAAGGTCCTACAAAGCAGAGGTGAGGTATCTGCATGTGTTGCGTAGGCACGCGAGTGCCTCCTGCTCGCCTCCCCCTTACTTTGAGGTACTCTGCGAACCAAGAGTTTCTGGGAGATGATAACATGCGAACCTGCTTGCCAGTCTCACTGTCTTCGTGCCCATTCGCAATTGCTCCCTGGGAGCTCTTTGATCAGTTTAATCCAAAGCGCCTCAAGCCAGAGCAGATATAAACATTTGCTTTGTAAATGGTCCTTGTGAAAGGGGACCCATATGCAGGTACTCAAGCTAGAGCTGCTACCTGTTTTCTCCTAATCGGAGGTGAGAATTGGATGCCTTTTCTTAGTACTGTCATCCAGAATGTGAACAGACAACTTTTTCCGTGTTCCTCTTTCTTTTTATTTTTGTCTCCTCAGGTCTTCTGCCTTAAACAACATGCTTGAGAACTAAACAGCTCCACAAATAAACACTGTCAAGTACTTCACTGTCTTTACTAGGTTATGAAATCTGTATCTAGATTCTCATATTTTTATGTGTTTCAAGGGAGGGGATTTTTTTAGAATATTTTTTCTATATTTTTTTCTTCCCTGAGTCCAAATAAGTACTTCAGACTTCCACATTTGGTAACACATGAAAATGTGTTAGTGTAAAATAGTCATCATGTATATACTGCTTAGTTCATTAAAATACTTTTCTTCTCTAGAACTGCTTCATCTTTATTACTCATTTCTTAGCTCAAGATCAGGTTCATGATCCTTCCTTTTGAATACATTAATGATTTTAAGCCTAACTTGCCTTTTCTTTAGTCACACACATGGCAGCCAGCGCTTTGACCGTACAGAAAAGTCCACATGTGTTTGGATCTTTATATGACAATATAAAGATATTCCTCACAATTCCTCAAAATGTGTCTGAAAGGCTGTAATCACAGATTCTATTTAAATCAATCCATTATTTCTGCTTTTGTTTCCCCCTAGGCTCCAAAAGGAGGCAATTCAGTAGCAATATGTATACCATTGATCCCTTCAGATCATAGAGGGCTTTTAGAAAATATACGTATTTGAATGTCAAGTACCTAAATCCAGTGGCCTATTTTAAATCAAACATTGAAGAAAGTGAGCCAGGAATTCATCTATGATTTTGTCATCTAATACATGAACTGAGCTACTTCAGAAGTGGAACCTTATAACAAAACAGCTACTTGAATTGTTTATATGCTACCATTTTTTTCAGCAGCTACATTATTAGTAGCAATAGTATCTGACTCTTGCTAGCTCTTTGTTTTAGCTTAAGGCCTTAATTGATTTAAAGGGTATGAACATGAAAGAAGTTTCAAGGCTTCCCTGTGTGTAACTTCTCCATGCAAAAACAGTGAACAATTAAAGTAATAATCTTTTTTTTTTTCTTTTTTTTTTTCAATTCCCAATTGTACTTATTTGAAAAAGATAAGGCAACCTTCTTATCCTCTGGACGATTAAATAGGGTTCATTTTGCCATGCAAGTGAAGCAGGTCATTGCCTAGGGAAAAACGTAAGAAAAGTAGAATGTTCTATAATTATTTGGGGGATTTCAGAGGGAGAGCAAAGGCAGCCCTGTTTGGCTAGGCAACTAAACCTTAAATTCAGCTCTGGACAGGCAAGCAATTAGACCAGCTTGCTCAGAATCACAGGACAATGTCTGCCTCCTGTAACAGAGAGCTGATGTACCTTTAGGAGAAGTGGTGGCATTGTATCAAACAAGGTGTTCTATTTTTAAGCAGGCTGCTTTGCTGCAACTTTAAATACGACTTTCAGTATTGTTCTTTAATGAAAGAAAAGGTGACACACTCACAGGCATCCAAATCACTACAGAAATGAGCTCCTAATCATGTAGCCTGCTCCACCCAAGTGCAATTTAGGGAGCTGAAGGAAGCCACCCTTCAACAGAAGCAATAGCAGTTGTTGCGATTCACTATTCTGGACAGTGACCTGGTATATTTAAAGCATGCTTTAAAAAACAGTGGAAAAACAGGTCATGGAGTTCATGTTTGTCCTGTCATCAGGCCAACTGTCGTGCCTCAGATGGGCGATACAGAGCTGTGACTTTAATCTATACATGGTAGCCCTAATCACTGATATATTTAGACAGGCACATTATCAGCTGCAAGGTGGACCTGACTGCTGCTGGGGGCCCGACCCTCTGTGCTGCTAGCACTCTGCTTGGTGTAGCTGTCATAAGCCGGTAGCAAAAATATCCCGACGTTCCTGATGTCCACCTGACCCGCCTGGTGCTGGTGCTCTCCGTGACGGGTCCCAAATTGAGCCAACACTCGTATTTCTGTCCTGACAACTCTCTCCGTGCTTGCAAAGCATGAAGAGCCAGGCACACTCAATCTTTCATCTTCAGGAAGCCCTGAGTCCTGGTGGTCCCTGAGATTACAAACTGAACCCCAGGAACAGAGCAGGCTTTTGCAGGCTTTTAATGCATTTGCAAACAGATTGCAAACAGCCCTTGACTAGAGTATATAATAGGATCCACGTACATTAGAGATGATAGTGCTTGGCAAGATTTCTTTTGAAATCTCTTTGTCATCACCATTTACTGTGCGTTAGTTCACTATGCAGAGTGGTCTTGGAGCGCTTGAACTGGTCTCCTCTTGCCTGAAGCTAGACTGGAAGACGCAATCCAGGAGCACACGTGATGCACTCCGTACACTAAGACATAGATAGAGCCTGTTGGACCACATGAAGTTTTTACCCATTTTGGTATAAACAATGAGTTTGTTCTTTTGGTATTGGTAGAGGAATTCAAATAAATTAAATTAGCAAAGATGGATAACATTCATTGCAGCTTGTACTTTTTTATTTGCAAGATTTATTGATTTTTATTGTTTTATTTGCCAGTTCATCCAACCATTCTAGAAACAGCGATAATTGCTTTTTTCTTTTGTGCCTAATGTCCTCTGAAATAACCCCTCATAATTTTTAACAGCTTCTTAAAAATATATATTATTTTTTCTTAATCTTTTAATTTTTTTATGACATGTGTGAGTAGATAAAGGTTTTCCAGTCCTAGGACTTCTTAAATGCTAGCTGCTAAATGGTTACTGAGATGATGCAGATCCTGAAGAACATCCTCTGGACTCTGACTCTCCACAATGACTGATTTCATGCCCTGCTACTGGTGACAGCTCAAGAAGGAACCCCTACACTTCCCAACATTTCAATGCCTTCTCAGTTACAACTCAGAAAACAAGGAGTGTGAAAGGGAAAGTGAATCAATAGGTCAACAGTCAGGTGAAGGAAAAGAAAATTGGCTTGGTAAATGTTAAAGAAAAGATTTTTAAATCATTTAGTGCAGTGGAAAATGTTGTAACACCTGATCCTATTTCCACAGAAATCCATGGCAGAACTCTTCCAACATCAGAATAAAGATGGCCAAATTTGGGTAGCTTACATCAGCACATAGTAAGGAGCTGACGTGCTTCAAAAGCAGGAAGATTTGGATAAACTAGCTGGCTTCTTTTTTTTTCTTAAGGAGTTAGTATGTTTGATATATAATCAATGATAGAGTTAGTAAAAAAGACCATAAAATGCTTGGAGAGGGTTTATGATAATTACAAAAGGAAAAAAAAAAAACATATGCTTCAAAAATGTGAAATTCTCTTCTACCTACCATTAAATACCTGCTTGGTCTCCAATCCTTGGAGTTAATGAGCAAGACTATTGCATTTTTTATGTGAACATTCATCCTTTTATTTACTATTGATGATCTTTTATGTATTTACGTTTATGGGGAAGAAGAAAACTGCTGTCACCTTCGTTCTTAAACCTCCAGTGATGTCAGCAGCATTCCTGTGGCTAACATAACTCACTGAGAGCTGCAGTGGCAAAGGTGCAGTGAGTTTCTGGCAGTTAAAAAAAAATATTTTAAGATTATTTGACTCGGAGTGAAATGAGATCCACAGTTATCAAACGCCCTGCGAGTTGCCAACAGGGTTTCCATGTGCACACCGAGAACAGGGAATGCTTTACCCCTTCAAAGCTATCTGAGATATTGAGCCCCCAGAGCTGTTGTTCTCTTCTGAGGGCTATAGTTTCTCTTCAAAGCAATGGCAGTTCATCCTTCTTATGCCTTTGGCCATGGGCTGAGATAAGCAAGGTTACCTCGGTGAAGCAGAAAGTAAGGTTTGGTTCATCACCCTAAGGCTGTTTGTTTTGTGTTGAAATTACAGTAGTCCAGCAATTAAAAGCCCTCATATGTAAAATCCAGGTTTCTTTCACAACTTCTTCCTCTGTTTGTACAACCTTAAAAAAGAAAAGTATGATTAGTTTTCAGGAAAAAAAAATCAGCTATTACTAAGTCATCTTTACATAACCAAAGACTTTGTGTTTGGTACAAAGTAGGAAATTGCATAACTGAAGCCTGGATCATTTCCTCGAGCAGGGCAGCAACTGAAGGAGCTCCCAGATGATCACTCATGGACATCTCTGTCATTTCTTTATACTGTGATATCAATACAAAAATCCTGGGGACATGACTTAGAGGTAGCTTTGAACAGGTCTCCTGGAATTTTAAGAGGAAAAGACACAGCTGAATATTAGTTTTTATTTTTTAACGTGCACTATAAGCGTTTGGGTGCTGGCAGCACCAGCACTGGCATGGCTCCAGCGAAACCACGCTGCCTGGCACATGAGACTGAACCTAGGGCATGGCGGAGGAGATGACTCCGCAGGAAATACCCTGAGCTCCAGGGCAACGAGAGTGAGCGGAAACAGTGAGGGCAGGTCTGCGCGGAGGGAAGGAACGCCCGCGCCGACCGCCTGCCCTGGCCTGGGCCACGCTGCCTTCTCGGTAGGAAACTGTGCGGGTTCGGGGCCCGAGCCGGCACCAGCGTGGGGCTGAGGCTGCTGCTGGTGGGGCTCCGTGCCAGCTCACCGTGAAGCAAGCACCGTGTTCATGGTGCATAGTGTAGACATGCCTGGGTTCACCCCTTCTTTTCCTTTCTTTTCCTGGGAATTTCTGTATCTTCCGACAACACTGACTCCTGCTTGCAGATTGCTTTGTTTTTGCAGGAAGCCCCAAAGTGGAGAAAATGCTGCTGCACAGACACTGTGAAAATATTTATGTGATGCTCTTTTATTTCTTATGTATTTGCTTCATAAGTTGGCCTTGACTGCTTTCATAAAACAGGGAACGTAAAAACAATAACAACAACAACAAAAAACAAACCCTGATTTTAAAAGAAAGAAGAAAAAATGTCCCTTAAATAACTTAAAATTGAACTTAGAAGGAAAGAGGGAAAGAGAGAGAGACAGAGAGAGACAGAGACAGAGAGATAAAGCGAGAGAAAGAAAGAGAGAGAGAGAAGAGAAGAGAAGAGAAGAGAAAAGAGAAGAGGAGAGGAGAGGAGAGGAGAGGAGAGGAGAGGAGAGGAGTAGAAAGAGAGGAAAAGAGAAAGGAAGGAAGAAAAAGAAAGTCAGTGCTGAGATGGTAGGTTCATCCTCTGCAAGCCCAGGTTCTTATATTACTGTGCTGCGTAGCTGGAAGGAAAATGGCTTTCTCTCCTTGCCTGCGCTCGCTGCTGCGGGAACGCAGTGTTCCCGGCGCCCAGGAGCACTCAGCGCGTGTGCCCTGCACTCCGCCATGGATGCATCCAGCAGCTCCTCCCACACGGCCGGGCACATCTCCCTTCCTTGGGAGAGGGGCAGCGAGCGGCGTGGGGCTCCTCCGGCCCGGGAAACATCAGGGACCAACAGGGAGGAGGGAAATGATGACTCTTTGAAGGTGGTGTTGGAAGCAGGGGCTCAAGAGGCTTAAATCACAGGGCTGTGTGCTTTTAGATTCACAAATGCTAGGCATTGCTTTTTATTGTTATTATTATTAAAAAGCAGTGGTTTTTTTTGTTTTGTTTTTTGGGTCGCAAGTCTGAGACAGCTGCTTAGTCAAAATCAGAGCTAAGGGTCTAATTTTATAAAGCTGTACGTTTTCACTGACAAGATTTTTGTTTCAGTTTTATTTAGCTGCTTCTGACTTTCTCTGAAACAATGGAGGAAAAAAATGCTTTCATTTTTGGTGAGATAAGAGTAATCTGCTCCTGCTTGCACCAGGGACTCTCTCCTGCTCTTCCAGTGTTATCAGGCACACTCACATCAGATACTTAAGAGTCAGATACTGCTTGTGTTCTGAAAATAAAAGTGGCATTTTTGCACGAACCAGGACTTACTGGGTTTTCTTCTTGCAGGAAGGGGCTGTTTAATGGCCATACATTACAAAGCAGGTTCCTGGATGCGTGGCACATCTCTCAGAAAGGAGCAGAAGCTTGAGCTCTAACAAGCCACGTTTGGGATTATGGGCACTAAAATCACGGTGCTGCCCCTTTGCCTCTACGTGGGTAGTCTCCTCGAAGAAGGCCATTCACACCAAAATGTATTTGAGTGCCAGTCCACACATAGCTACACATACAAATAAGAAATTATTATCTGTGAATTTCCTTAAATATATATATATGTTTGACACTTGACCATAGCCAGAAAGTCTACCAGTACTCAAAGCAAGGTAGCATACAGACTCTCAATGGGATATTCCTTCAGCGTATTTGGCCTAATCCGGCCTAAACAACTAAATATATTAATTTTGCCCTGAGAATTCACGGGCTGAATTTCTGTCTGAGACTGATTAAAATGCCTCTGTTAAAACTGTTGCAAGAAAAGAAAAGAAAAGTTGAAATGGAAACAGTGCCATGACTACAAATGATAATGTGAAGAATAAGTTGTGGTAAGTATTGACTGGGAAAAAAAAACAAAAAAAAAGAAAAAAAGATGTGTCTGCTTTTACAGCAGTGTATTCACTGCATTTATATGCAGGATTTAGATATGACAGATGACAATAAAGGAAGAAAAAAAGCTGCTAATCTGAAATCATTTGTTCCCTAAGCCAGATCCTCCACTGAATGAAACATGTGCAGGATTTTTTGAGCAAAAAAAAATCACCTCTAGCTTTGGCAGAGGGAAAATACAGCTCCATTCGTTTCCCCTTACATCATGCTCTTTATTTCCTACTTAATATATATCAAAAAATGTTATGGGTTTATGAGGTAGGTGTGTACATCTACCTACATATATTACAGTCACAGTTTCTCTGTCTCTTCTGTTTTAGTAAGTGAATAGTAGGCAATCTCCTTTGTGGTCTGTGTAGGCCCTGTCTAAAATCCCCAGTGTCATCCTTTCAATGTCTCTGTGTTTTGCTATTTTGAGTTATTTTTGAGAAAAGCACATTTGCTGCAGGTTGTAGCTAGTACTTAAAATCTGGTCCAAATGAGCCATCTGACTGAGAATCCAGCTATAGTTTCCAAATCACAAATCTAAATAAAGCTGCTTAAGTTTTTTTTTATGATATAACTGGAAAGCAAAGGAAGGCCTTTTTTCTTTTTTGGAGATTGTACAGGATTTCTAAAAAGCAGTCTTTTTTTTTTTAACAAGATCATATAGTGAAGTGCACAAGCTGCAAATACTAAGAGAAAAATGTGCAGGACCAATTGCAGGACAAGGATATTTGCTTTGTTAAAATCTTTAGTTACCTTAACTAAGGTTATACTAAAAATCATTAGACGTTATAAATTTTAATTCTAAGATAGAAGGAATGCTGCTACAAAAATAACGTTAAAATCTATGCTATTTAGCTAATCTAGTTAGGCTGATGGATTCTCCCGTGCATGGAGCTCTGTTTTGGAAATGACATCTTTGCAAAAATATGCTCAGATGTGTTTAGATGGATTAGGTGTTTGGATGATTATTCTGTGGGCTACATTATGAAGAACATCGTATTATAAATCTTAATGATTTTTGCTCTCCTTTAAGCAGTAGCTGATAAACTTTGTCAAGCTGTAATGTTACTTACCTGCTGCTGGCTTCACACATCCCCTGAGAACAGCCTAAGTATCAAGAAGAAATCAAACGTTGGTTGTGCTCAGCATACGGCTTGTCACTGCTGCGACCCCTGCTCAGGGTGCTGACCCTGCTTTTGGAACCATTGGCTTAAAGCCTGCAAGAACACCAATTAGCTTAATGTGGGGTTGAACACGGGACTAAACATTAGCCCCCACCTCTGACTTTTTAAGCTGCTCAGCATCACGAAGAGTCACTGAGATGTTCAAGGGGGCAGCAATTTTTGCCTTAGAGGCAAAAACTTAGACCTGACATTTGAGATGACACCATTTGACTGCACGGCAGGACAATGAACGGTTAAACCATTTTCTAAACTTAAAAGTTCCTTTCACTTTAATACTATTCTTAATAACTCTCCCATGCAGGATTGCAACCTCTGATTGTTTATCTCATCTATATTTGTCACTCCTGTTTTATTCATAAGTGAGTACAAATGAAAAAAAATGGATGTGCAATAATGGTTATGTATAACTGCATGTTATGAGGAGCTCTCTGACAAGCTTTCAAACAACATGCTTCTACTCTCTTAAGTTTTTGTTGTTACTGGATCAAAATCACAATTGCTTTGTTAAAAACAAGTGCACCATTTGTTGCCATACCCACTACTATCCCATTGGAAAAGCACATCTTTATAACAAAACAGAATTATTATCATTTTCTGAACCTGCTTTTTAAGTGCTATATGTGCACTCTATCACATCATTCCCCTCTTAGCTGAAATCAAAGAAATAGCATAGGAAAAAACTTCTGTTGAATCTGTCCTGGCAAGATTCGGGTTTCTGCCATCAGAGACAAGGAAATACCCAGGAATCTTCTCTAGGAGTGGTCTCTGAAATAAAGTTTATCACTCAGAGAACAAGCCTTTTTTCTTTTTTTTTTTCTTTTTTTTGTATGGAATTAGTGCAGCAGAGTTTGTCATTTAGGATGTCATTAGCTGGTTTTCCTGAAATTAGTGTTCCAGAATGTGCAGCAGTTACAAAGCACCTCTGATAGCTTCCCTTGGCAGCTTTCCATCCTTCTCTCAAGATTTCTGTGGATGTAGAGACATTTCTTTGACTATTGCAGGGTTGCAGAACGGGGCTCTGCTGTATGTCACCTGTGTCGCTCACCCAATGGAGCAGCTTGTGTGAGCAATGGTTCGAAGCAGTCAGTGCCTGAAACACCAGGCTAGAAATGCTCTGTGTGTGTGTGTGTATCTGTGCTTGCACACGTGTGTGTACGCAGGGCTGGCGTGAAGGGAAAGGGGGGTTCCCGGTGCGGTCACAAGTCAGACTTTTGCCCTTTCTCTGACTCATACCAGTCTCTCACGCTTGCAACATCAAGACTTCTCCATTTTGGAAGAAGGCAGAGTCTGACTTTTCCACCTCCCCCACTTTTTCAGGGGAAAACGGGAGCGTTAAAAGGACACTGTGGTTGCTTTCAGTGTGGTAACGCGAGGCAGAGAGGAAGGCTCATAATCAGCGCTGAAGAGCCCTTATCCCGGCCTCACTGCAGAGTGGCTCCTCACAAATGGGCTCTACCTAGAAAACCTTTTTGAGCTCGGATCTTGGCCTGAGCTTCAGTCCCAACACGTCACGTGGCTGCGCTGTGTGAATTGCGGTTGGTCTGCACTAAAAGATTCGCCTTAGGGGAAAAAAAAAAAAAAAAAAAAAAAGGAAAAAGGAAAAAAAAAGATCACCATACTCTCCCCGACAGGAACCTAAATGCATTCAATCAGCACTGCGGAGCATAGATGTTTCTGTATCTGTTTTGCGCTTTGATCCGAGGCCTGTGACCAAGGCCTCTCCGGAAAGGGCTCCAGCGCGGTAGCCTGAAGGATGCTGTGTGAGACGTCCGCCCGGCGCCGGGGCACCTGCAGTCCGGCTGGAGCCTGCAGGTGTCCTGCACGCAGCCCGCGGCCGTGCAAGGCTTGCAGTCCAAGCCGCGACCACCTCTCGGGGCGATGTCTGCCTCCCAGCCTAGCAACTCAGTGTCTCTGTAGATGTAACTTGGTATTCAGAGCAAAGGCTATGGAGAAATAAAACATTAATAAATGCTTTAAGCATCTCAGGGTAAGCTTTCCTCTGCAGAAAACAGGGGAAAAAAATCTACTCTCTTGCCACAGTTTTTCAAACACTGGATAAATGACAGCCCTAATGTGGCATTTTATTATCAGCTTACATTAAAAATAAATTCTATAAAGAGAGGGGAGTGTTGATGTATCTTGTGTATCACACACAGCAGTTTTCAGCTAACAGGTGAGAGAAAGCTTATGTCAATCTAAGGCACACATATAGCTTTTCAGAAACTAATGCCGATTATTTTTCAACTGTTACCTGTTTATTAGGCCAATGCTGCAAAATCATAGCTAGAACTGAGAGTGAAGTAGGAAGAGAACAGGCCTAGATCTTTTCTATGCTGAAAGACTTTAGCAAGATACCACATAAAAAGAAAAAAAAAAAGCCACTTTCACACTTTCTTGTATTCCCTTGTTCTGTCAGGAATGATTCCCCAAATAGGAAAAAAAAGTCCCTGCTGTGCATTTATTTTCATAAACAAATATGTGTTAATTCAGACTCTAGGATCATAATAAATGAAATTCCTGTCCTTTGAACTCCTGGATCTTCCTACTTACCATTCAGTAGCTTTCTTTAGAAAAAAAAAAGCTGGGAAAAAGGCATGTTGCAAGAGTTACGGGGTGTGTAGATGTGTGCATGGCACAGATAAAAGTAGTTGTATTTCTATTACTTATTTCTATTATGACAGAACTCACCAAGTGCTAGGCCCTCTCCAAACCAATAGTGAGAAAGAGCTCCTGCCAAAACAACATGAAAGAAATGTTGTAAAGGTTGCAGCGCATTGCTTAAAAGTTAGGAAATACCAGAAGCTGGGTTGCCAGTACAACCTTAATTCAACCCTTCTCTGCATATTCATTATGATACAGTCTTTAATTACATGATCACATACTCTTTTCTTTACTTTCTCTCCCTAGGGCCCCTGCTTCATTTAATGTATCAGATGGGCTGAATAAGGCAGTTGTTTAATATTTACATTTACCCTCCTCAGTGCCCTGCCATCACGGTATCAGTGAGCATCTCGCACTACTGGCTAGGCCGGGCTTCTTCCCTCGTCTCCGCTGCTGCCAAGGCAGGAGAAGACAGCTGGGAACCGGGTAGAGACAAGAAGCAGCTCTGTATATCCCCCAAAACGTCAGGTGCCAGAGACTGAATTCCGAGGAAGGCAGGAAATCCACCAAATGCTGTTGGCATAGTGGCAGCAAGCTACGGTTCAGTCTGACAGGCTGGCTAAAGTAAAGCCAGTTTCTCTGAGGTTTGCAGTGAAGTCCTACCAAGGAGAGTCAACCTTGCCTGGTCCCATGAGCCGTATGCCAATGTCTTTGCTATCCCTAAGGGCCTGCATTCCCCAGAGGAGGGACAAGGCGCTTTCAGAGCATTTCACGGCCAGGAAACGGCCGCAGCTCCTTCACTATCCCTCCCTGTCACTGAGATGCGAGCGGGCTTGGCCAGGCTGGGGAAGGAGGGAAGTTCTCCGCATCAGCAGCTCCTGCGGCCAGGGAAGCGCTCCTGCCGCCTGGCATCAGATGGGGACTCGAGGCTGCCCCTGAAGCGCTCGAGAGCTGCACATCCAGAGCACCGAGGCAATGCTTGTTCCTCGCACGCGTCTCGGATGTGTGCACCCAAACATCTGTCCTGTCCACAGACATGACCTCTTAGCCATGCCATAGCCATTTGAAATAAATAGGGGGTTTTAAAACTTCCGCATTACAGGAGATCTGGGGAGAAACACTTTTACAGACTACCAAGATTAAAAACAAAGAAAAAAAAATCTTTTTTCCCTCATGCAGTTTGCAGTGAGGTACGCTCTGCCATAATATGTTCTTAAAGTAAAACACAAGGCTCAAATTTGACTCAAATCTGATCTGCAGAGTTCTCCTATCCATAGCAATGACAGCTCCAGCAAGGTGAGAGCTTGTTAAACCTCACGCTTTGGGGTGCTGCTACGTAAGACCACTTACCTAACGTTGGAGTTCCTGAATCTCCTTCCAGGTTCTGGCTGATACTAACTAGGAGGGGGAAGAAGCTGGTCAGGGCAAAGCATGAGTCCAGCCAAAGCGGGTAAGTGTTATACTCTTTTTTTATTGAAGTATTTCTAGTTATTTTTGCTGCATTTCTAGTGTTCTGAGAATAAGGCCAATTCTGTACAAGAGAGGTGGCATTTCTGAGTAGCCTGATGGATCTAGTTGTGCGTCAGGGGTAAGGAGGCAAACACTCTTTTCAGGTTTGAAACACAGGCAGCAAATTGCAGCCCACGAACAAAACAGAAATGGCTTCTCTGAATATACCCCTCCTATGCTGCAAAAGCATGCCAGAAGGGATGGCTTCGGAGCAGAGGGTAATACTAGAAGCAGGAGGAGGGATAACCTTATCAGCTCCTCCCCCCCTTGCAGGATAGAGGGGTTGCTCATGATTCCTGATGGGATTTTCAGAGGTTAGTGGGGAAAAAAACATAGACGAGGCTGTGACCTAAAACCTACACCAAGATTTTCAGTATGCAGCAAATGTGGGAACTGATGCTTCCAGGATTGTCTTTTCAAGGTGTTTTGCAGATCTCCCTTGGGTACAGAGAGTCCCTTGAGGCTGAGGGTTGAAAGCAGAAAAGCTCCTGAGCACAAAGAGTATTATATATCTCTTACCCATGCAGGCAAGAAAAACAGTGCATTTTTCCCCTTTGTTTTACATGTATCTTTACGTATTTTCCTGAATCAGGGTATATTTTAACAATTTATTAAAAACCTGAGGAGACTTGTGCTCTCCCGTCTTTGTCTGGGAGCACCGTACAACCACGAATCAACAGCAGGAGACCCTCAGCACAAGGGCAGCCCAGGGGGGAAAAAAAATGTATTTTCCACCACGGAAACTGCTCTTTGTCCTCTTAACACCACCACCACCACCACCACAACAGACACGGGACTCCTGCTTCGCCTTTCGCGTCCCCTTTGCTTTTGCAGCAAGGCGGGGGGCGCAGGCAGGGGGAAGGCCGCGGGGCAGCGGACGTGCCCGGGCCTGTCCCGGCGCGCGGGCCCAGGCGGCGCTCGCCCCCGCGCAGGGGCCGCGCACCGAAATAAAAGCAAAAATAAATGAAGAGCCGCCCTGTCCCCTGCGCGCGCCCCCCCCCCCCGCGGCCGACGCCG
>VWPW01025273.1:274566-358340 GCA_013389825.1 Crypturellus undulatus
CCCCCGCACCCCCGTCCGGCGGGCCCCGCCCCCTCCCCCCGCGCCGTCACAATGGTGCGATCGCCCCATTGGCGGCGGCGCGCCCCCCCCCGGCGCGGCGACGCCACTTCCGCCGGCGGCGGCTATAAGAGGCGGCGCGCGGCTCGCGGCGCCCTTCGCCGCTCGCAGCAGGAGATGGTGGCTGCGCTGCCGCCGCCGCCGCCCGCCTGCCGCAGGAGGAGGAGGCGCAGGCTGCCGCCCCCGGCATGTGATCTGCGCTCCGCCGCCTGCCCCGCGCCCAGTTAGAGCCGAGCTTGCCCCGCTCTCCCCTCCGCGCTCCCCTCCTCCCCCGCTCCCGTCCAAGTGCCGCCCGGCCGCTCGCCGCCCGGGCCGGAGCGCTGGCTGCCGCCCGCTGCCGCCTCCATGCATCCCGCCCTGTACACGCGGGCCAGCATGATACGCGAGATTGCCGCGGCCGTGGCCTTCATCTCCAAGTTCCTGAGGACCAAGGGGCTCATGAACGAGCGGCAGCTGCAGACCTTCAGCCAGAGCCTGCAGGAGCTGCTGGCAGGTGAGGGGCAGCGCGGGCGCCCCGCTACACCCTTCCTCCGCCCGCGCGGCGGCCGTTGGCGACCGTTGGGCGATAGCGGCGGCGGGGGGCAGCGGCTGCGGGGGAGGGGAAGGGGCGAAGCTGCGGTCCCGTGAGGCGGGCGGGGGGCGGCAGGAAGGGGCTGTAAACAAGAGCGCGAGCGCCCCCCCCCCTTCCTCTCGTTCGCAAAAGGAGCCACGGGGCTCGGCGGACAAAGCGTTGGGAGCAGCGCGGGCTCCCGCCCGCTTTCCCCAGGGAAAAAACGCTCCCACATCCCCCTTCCTGTCTCTTTCTTTCTCTCCCCCACCCCCCCTTTTTTTTTAATTATTATTTGGTCGTATAAAATCGAGCCTGTGAAAAGGCGTTTCAGTTCCTATCTCTTCTGGAAAGACTCGGTAACAGCAACTGCCCTCAGAAACTGCAGCTAGGCTCAAATGCAAGCTTCTGTGCAGCCCTGTGCGTGTTTTGTAATCCCAGAGCTGTGTCCCAGGGCCTGTCCTGTGCTACAAGTAGCCTCACACTTCTGAGAGTTTCTTTTTGTGTGGGAGGAGAGATAAAAGTCTAAGGTAAGGCAAGTCCCTGGTATCCAGCCCTGAAAAACAGCCTGGGAAGAGCAGTGGTGAAATACAATTTCAGTAAGTCAATAAAGCTCGCCCAGCTGTTTTTGTAATTGTTAGCCTTGTGAGAAACTGAGTAGAGCAATGCAGAAGAGATGATGTTTTTTCCTTCCCAATCCATGGGTTTTTGAGGTCCCTAGGCTTTTCTGCTCTGTATGTAATCACTTGATTATTCTGTTTTATGAATACCAGGAAGTTATATCACTCCTTTTGGGTGGCAAACATTGTTCTCTAAATATGGTGGTATGGAACAATAACTTCGTACATGAGTACTTCCCAAGGGACACCATGCTTACATAAATCAGTTGCAAAAAAAAAAAAAAGTAGTGATATTTCAGGTGATTTCATACAAAAATAAGTTTTTTGATATGATGAGTTGTGAAATAGATAAGAGAGCAAAGGTCGCTGTACATATTTTTGAATACAGAGTTAAGAAGGATAATCTTTTTTCTTATTTTATAGAACATTATAAACACCACTGGTTCCCAGAAAAGCCATGCAAGGGATCAGGTTACCGATGTATCCGGATCAACCATAAAATGGATCCTCTCATTGGACAGGCAGCACAGCGGATTGGATTGAGCAGTCAGGAACTGTTCCAGCTTCTTCCAAGCGAACTCACTCTATGGGTTGACCCGTATGAAGTGTCCTATCGTATTGGAGAGGATGGCTCAATCTGTGTGCTGTATGAAGCTGCACCAGCAGGAGGTAGCCAAAATAACACCAACATGCAAATGGTAGACAGCAGAATAAGCTGTAAGGAGGAACTTCTCTTGGGCCGAACTAGCCCTTCCAAAAGCTACAATATGATGACTGTATCAGGTTAAGATATAGTCTGTGGATGGATCACCTTAAAATGGATGGATAAATTTGGTTTTTACTTTGGGTGGGCACCTCTGGGGATGGATTATGGAATTTAAACCATGTCACAGCTGTGAAGATCTGGCACACGTTAGAGTGGTGTACTTTAAAGTGACAGTGCCATAGTTTGGACAGTACCTTTCAGTGATTTAATAGCCTGTGAGTCAAAATGATTACAACTTGCTAGGGAGTGAAGATCTAGGAAGGCTCAGTTTCTCCAAGACATCTTACTTAATTTCTATACCAATTCTTTCAACTCCAATCTGTATTTATAAAGTGATTCTCTGCAGTAGGTCTTGCAGAGCAAATTTGCACTATTACATTTATTAATTGTTAGCATTTTTGGCAGCTCAGTGACAAGACTTATTGTTATGAACACGATATACTGGAAATTTTATCTTTCAGACTTTTACCTAGCACTTACAAATATGTATAAATGTACATAACGCAAACTAGTAAGTATGACCTGGGGAAATGGTCAGATCTTTGTTTTGGCCTCAGAAGTAGCAAGTGATCAGAATCTGCCATGGCAACAGGCTTTAAAAAGACCATATAAAGACACTGTCTGAACTGTGGTGTTAGCACCAGCCAGCTATCTGTACATTTGCTAGCTTGTAGTTTTCTAAGACTGAGTAAACTTCTTATTTTTAGAAAGTGGAGGTCTGGTTTGTAATTTCCTTGTTCTTAATTGGGTAAAAGTCTTTTCCACAAACCACCATCTATTTTGTGAACTTTGTTAGTCATCTTTTATTTGGTAAATTATGAACTGGTGTAAATTTGTACAGTTCATGTATATTGATTGTGGCAAAGTTGTACAGATTTCTATATTTTGGATGAGAAATTTTTCTTCTCTCTATAATAAATTGTTTCCTATCTTGGCATTTTAATTAATCTCTTGTCGTGATTACATAGGATCAGTTAAACTATTTTTGTCTCACAGTAGATACAAAGTAGGCACTATAAAGGATAAGAATGTCAATGGCACCCTGGTGCTAGGGCACACTTGATGCAGACATGGATTAATGAAGACCTTGCTATGTATAAATTCCTGGGAAGTTTAGGCAAACACCATATTTTACATGTCACTTTAAAACCTTTTAAAATCAGTCCATGTGGAAATAACTCCAGGGCCAATAATTCCGGGATATGAGGAAAAGGTACAGAAATAACATCCACCAAAGATGACTCGAATAAATCCAGAGGATTAAAGTTTACATGGCTTCCTGATGAAGGATATAGCAAATGTAAAGTGTCCATTTTGACCTACTTTGTCACAAGTTCTCGGTTCTTCCCTGATGGATTTCCCTGCTCAGTAAGAGTTTCTGGGACAAATGTCCCTTACCCTTAAGAGCAGGTTAAACACTCTACAGAAAGGTTGCTCGCCTTTTGCTTTCTTCAATGCAAGACTCTCATTTTAGAAATCATTAGGATGGGATTCGACAAAAGGTATGTAGATTTTTTTTTTCCCAAATTTAAAAGGTTAATTGAAGCTAAATCGAGAAGACCATAGTTATGTGTGTTTAAAGTTAATGAATAATGTGGAGATGTGATTCACTTATGCACCACACTAATGTCATATGTGTACTGCACAGTGTTTAGAGGCCCCCAAGAAATTCCTTACCACTTTACACTTGTTAGTGCTGGAGTAAAAATTAAGGACATTGTTCCTTATCTCCTGTGTACTTTGTACTGAAAGTGTTTAATAAAAGGCCAACCCAACTGGGTCACTTTTGTTACAGGAACAAACATCATCATGGTGAAGGAAAACAAAGAAAACAATCATTACTTGCCACCCAGAATTTGTTAGCTATAGATTAAAGTTCAGATTTGCCAGGCACTGCTGGGGCAAGTCCTGCTGAAGCATAAGCCTTGATGTGGTGATACTGATGTGTTGTATCTACAGTTCAAGTCTTTGTCTTACTATTGGCTATGTGGCTGATTTATAAGCAAAGCATAAGACTAAACTGTCCTGTTTTCCTTACTACTCGATTCCTCCCTAGCAGTTCTTTGAAAATTCAGCTCTGCAAATATATATGTAGATCATGGTAAAATAAATACTTCGATGTTGAGCAGTTTTTTTCATCTGCACTAGTGCTGTGTAGCAACATTACTTTCTGGGGTAGAGTGGTGTATAAATGCTACTGAATCAGTGAATTTCAAAGAGCTTGCTCATGTTCTGAGACTGGCAGTAGCAGCTTCAGAAGGAGCGTGTTTTAAACACTGTATGTGTTGCTCTTTAGCAGAGTCAAAGTTCACTTTGTATCTTTGTATGTTACACAAAGCTTTTATTTTTTTGAGACAATGCTTTCAAGTTTTTAAGCAGGAGATGTATTGAAGCATTAGGAATAACCAAAGATGCTTCTGTTTGTTTTTCATCTCCATAAGCTAGGCATAGTTTATCTGGATAGAAATAATAAAAGCTGCATTTGTGAAGCTGCATTTAACTGATGTTGACTGCTGCATAGCTGTATGTGATGTTGCTGCTGATTTGACCATCACTTCTGCTGCACAGCAAGAGCAGCAGCAGGAAGAGTGACTATATAGCTGGTCTTTGATGTGAGCTATGCAAGTTATGAAAGCATCAGCTGTAGGCGCTTGCTTTTTGATAAGCTGGGCATAGCTTTGCAGGCCAGCAAGTGCCCTGTCTGCAAGGCTGGCGTGCGGCGCCGAGCTAAATGCGAGTGTGCTCCTGACATGGTTAATGTTTCTGTCCTTTTTTGGTAGAGCATGCTCATTCATGACATAATTTGTAACTGCAGCTGTAACTAGTAATTGGTACAACCTGTGCCTCAGTTTTTTTTTTCTTTTTTTTTTCCAGATGGATCTTTAAATATACTCCAGTGAGTACACAATGTGCCTTTGTCTGATTTTAAAAATACTTGGCGTACTGTGGCAGCAGGGCACAGGGAGAGCTCCTGAGAGAAAAGGAGCAAGAGAACTGCTGCCAAGCCCCTGCTTTGGTGCAGGTAGAACAAACAGCTAAGCAAAATGTTTGTCATTTGCTTAAGGTGTCTTTATGACACCAGCAAGGCTGATGTTTTAACGCACTTATTAAATGAGAGCGTATTTGAGACCTACTTCCCAGGTGCAAGCTAAATTAGTTGGACCTTCTTTGTAGAGCACTGAATAATTTTGTTGCTCTGCGGGCTTTCTGAGGGTGTGCTTGGCTGTACACAGCTTTCCTATTACAGTTTTTCTTAAGACTTACTTTGTGCTCTGCTGAAACTTGTTGACCGCTCACTGAATGTCTTTATAAAGAGTACAGTTGCCTTCCAGTTTATGCCAGGTGAGCAAATGTTTCTGGTTCTTACAGCGTGTTGCCTTGCTGTGGCTTGGGTGAGATTCTACACACCTGAGATTACTTTGTGGTGTTTTATGTCTGACAATGATGCTCCTGTAGAGAATAGTGTTATATGCATCCTATAAGAATATCTGTCCCTGTAGCCCTTTGCAATTGTTTATCCCTTCCTGGCTAGTCCAGATATATACATCTGGCTTTTACGCAGTTGTTGAGACCAGGATCTTCTCACATAGGTCTTAAGGTCTTTATTGGGTCTGAATAGAGGTGTAAAGGCTTTCATCCAATTATTAATGATTTCAATTTTCTATTTTCCTACTTACAGAATTTTCTGGTAGATCTGTATGAAAGGCCTCATCATGCCATAGGATTTTCTTGTACTTGATTTGTTCTGTCAAACCTGCTTCAGAATTAGGAAATAACCTATGCAAAGCACTGTTCTGATATGAAAATACCATCATTTTGTTGTATCCTTATGCTTTTATATTGAATCAATAGGATTAAAAAAAGAGTGCGTCTCAGTCGTCGCTAGAGACATTCTCCTTGGATCAGAAGGTCAGACTGTACTGCCTCTCCTCATAGCTGGCGGCAATCTTTCTGAAAGCAAAATATTGTTAAAGCTCTCACCTGCCGCCCATTTAAATGGGACAAGGTGTAACCCGATAAAGCGGAGGGAGCTCTGCTGTAGCAGCACCTTACTAAAGAGTTTAGCGATGTGCAAAACAAAGAAGCCAGTTAATGCAGAGTGATTGGTTTGTGCTGATGCTCATAAACGTTTTTGTCACCAAATTAAGCAGATGTCACTGAACAGGGACACCGAATTCATGTGAGGTGCCCTTCTAATTAGCCTTGCTGGCTTATGCTCGTAGCATAGGATCTCTAGTTATTGCACTGGCTAGAAATGCATAAGATGAAGAGCATTGCTGCTTTACTGTGTATTTGTGTAAAGCTTATTTCTGAATTTCTATAAATCAGGTAGCACTCTCCATTTTCCAAAGTTTCCTCTACTTGATGCCATGTTTTTTGGCAAAAAATAGTTTATATTGGCAAAAGTTGCCACTTGACTGAAGAACATTAAAGGTGTTTTTAGTTTAAAGAATGAAACATGTATAGACTGGAGATAAATAGCTCTCCTGAAAAGGAATGTATATTTACACATTCTTGGTGTAATAGCAGAGGTTATTTTTACATCTTTCACATTTACATTCCAGTGTGGCATAAAGCGAACGTTGTGAAGCAGGATGTTAATTCAGTGGCTTTCAAGGGTTGGTAGAGCAAGTCAGGCTTAGACAGTAAATGCTGTATTAATGGTTAGCAGTGACAATTTCATCAACATAGGATCTGCAGGGTATAATTAACATCAGTTGCTTTGACACTATGCTCTTAATGTATGGTTTCAACCTTTCTTTCAGTTGCAGTTGGAGAATGTACTGTGACAAATTACTGCTGATACAAAGTAGGTCAACAGTAAAATGGCTGACTTACCATAAATGAACAGATCTAAATTATTGTAACTTAATGTCCAGTTACATTTTCTTAGTGGTTAAGTATTGTGCCCTTTTATTTCTAAAGCCTTTTATTCAACTTTTCATTTTTTTTTTCTTAACCATTGAATATTTGAGTCTGGACAAGAGCAGTATTTCCTTCCAGCTGCTGGGAAGAAATCCACATGAGCGGTAATGCTGTACATGGAACGACAGATATTTGACCTTGTGATATTATAATTCTGTGTCTGCAAAATTGGCAAGGAGAAACAACTCTGAAAGGATAAAACAAAAAAGAGAACTCTTAAGTTTGGGTGTTTTCACCACTGTCAGTGATCCATGACAACATAAAAGGAAGAGAAAAAGCACTATAGTATTATTGGATGAGAAAAATTTCAGGCTGAGGGAATCTCAAGGGCATTTTTGTTTATACACAAGGAAGCACTTTTTACCTTGTGATTCCTGTGTTCAGCCGCTCAGTGTCTCACCATGGCTTGTTACCTTTTATTGAAGTTTTCTTGAGAGGTATATCTTTATTTGGTGCTTTTACTTCTTATGTGCCAGAAATTGGCCTCTAGCTTTGCAGTTTCTCTGGTGTGTTCTTGAGTCCAAGGTGATTGCTCTATGTGCCTATTAAGTCAATAAAATCGAAGAAGAATATGCAAGGTATTATGATTTAAAGGGTACGAGGGAGGAGACCCTTATCCTTGGTGGAGCTGCTTCGAACACGTGCAAAGAGCAGCAATGGCCAAAGTGCCAAGCAGCAGGGTAGGGGTTGGGGACATTCCCTTGCTTCCACTGTGGCCTTCCTGGACCGCAGTGGCTGTTGGATACAAGTGGGACTTGGGTACTGCCTCCAGTTCCCGGATCAGCCTGAGGACAGATTTCGAGTACTGATGCTGTCATTTGCTAACACTGGTTGAGACTTAAGAAATTCAAAACAGTGTGCCCTCGCTGCTCAGCGCTCTATAAATTGCAGATTTATTAATTTTAAAAACTGGTTGGTTTCTGTATAGAAGTTTTCCTGACAAGAGATCAATTACCAGGTTTCTTGTACTTTAAGAACAACATTGAAAGACATCATTCTTTCCAAGTGTTGGAAGCTTTATTTATAAAACTATACATAGGCATGCATACATTTGTTATATAAATATTTATTTACTAGAGCCTCTTTCAGTGGGTCATCTTTATGTTCCTGCTTGTTGTGATTTAATTCACATTTCACTGCAGATGTTTTGCAGACTGTAAATGAGCATAGATGGGAACATTAATGACCCTTATTCACTCTTTTATGTTGGAAATAGCAGGAACATGTATTCCTATTTCCCCATTTTCTCTTTTGATTTCAGAAATCCGATTATGAAGCTAGAGTGAATTTGCTGGTCAGCTGAGGAGATTTTTAAGATTTTCTTTCTAGTGCAAGTTGTAATCGTATAAAGCAATACATTTTGTTGGTCGTCATGTGATCAATTTAATACTGTGCTGAAAATAAATGGAAGTAAAATGAAGATACTCTTAGAATCTTAATTTTATTTGATATTTATGCTGATCTCTCTCTACTTTCTGTCAAGCAATTTTGTCTGAAAATGAGTAAAACATCCATTTCATTTGAACCTGGCCCCCTTCCCTGCATGGATCACCAAAAGAGTTGCTTCTCCCTAGGAGGGCTCAAACTCTCTGATATGTAGCTTGGAACTCTGTTTACAAATGTGAAGGACTTTTGTATCATAACCACGAAATAAAATCAAGCTGCCCAAGTGTGGTGCACTCAATGCTCTAAGGGTACTAGTGATTTTTTAACCAACCTTTGCAATTCTGCCTTAAAATGTACCTTGGATTATAATGTTGTTACTTTTTAATGCCCAACTGCTTGCATTTACAGCCTACAGCTTAAGTCTCTCACTTGCAGTCGGTGTATGGTCGTTCTGTTTGTGGACTTCAGATCACTGGGGGAAAAAAGAGCTAAGGAAGTGGAAATGGCAGTATCAGTCTGAATCATGATGACAGTAGAGCAAATGATGCATTTAGTGCCACGTTTATGAAGGAACTGATTCTGTGTGACTAAGGTACTAGACTAAATTTTGAAGGTATTTATCGTGCCGTATTTGCTGTCTGGATGTATTTCACGCAGGCGAAGCTTTCGTAATGCGACTGAGGAAAACAATGTTGTGAATATGTAAGTGCTTTTCAGACGGACGCCTGAACAAATATAGCTTCTTGGTTGTTTGTACAAATGTTCTTGTGACTGTTTTCCGAGCTTGTCGCCTTGAAAGAAGTCTTCTGCTGTGGTCGCTTGCAGAAGTGACAAGTCCTGCATCACAAATAGCAGAACACTAACTCTGAATACTGAACGCTGACACATATCCTCCATAGGGAAAAAAAAATGTGCTAGGGTCATGTAAATCGGAAATCACTGTTAAAAGAACTTACGGAAATTAATGAAGTTAATTCCAAACCTAGCTCAAATGTGTTCAAAACCTCTCCTGAATTATCAAACTAATGGAACTCCATGATTAGTTTTGCAATACAAATACAATGATTTCTTGCACCCTTCTTGATGCATACTCCTGTCTATATGGAGATGAAAAACTCTTCCTACTCATTTTATGGTCAATAGAATGAAAATTGGGTTTCCATTTTTTTTTTTGCAGCCTTGAAATCTAAGATCACAGTCCTTTGTGCATTCGTAGTTTTACCATCACGAATACCACAAAGTCTTTTGACTTATTCATGTAAACATGTCATATGCCCTTTAGTATTTCGGTGATCAAGTATGTGTTAAAAGCCTTTTTAGTGAGGCAGGAATGTGTTGTTATTATTTCCATAGGCATTGGAAGGAACATTAAAATCCTAATTTTGGACTAAAAAGGAACAGCCTTTATTGCTGTAGAACAGAGACACTGAATAGGCTGAAAAAAGAAGGCTGCACACCTACTGCCTCATGATCTCATTTTCAACATGATTGCCACGGTATTTGCCCGCTCCAATGTTCATGAGTCAGACCCCAGTATGCGATTTGTGTAAAAGTAATAAATGTCAGCATTTTTATTTACAATCTGCCTTTGAAGATTTAAAAGTCACAGCTTCAGTATTTTTCCTTCTACCACTACGAAGACTACAAATTATCAGTATCTCTTAAACAAAAGATGAAAACTGCGACAAATGTGTTGTTAGGTCTGGTCTGGCAGTGAGTTAAGAGGAAACTACCCAAACATGCTCGTTTCACCATTCTGTCCCAAATGATCATTCTGGTACATGGGGCTGGAGAAGTGCACGCTTGGCCGTTGACTCTTATGTTTCTTGGTCAAAATTCGTTCGAGTTGTTAGGAATGGTGGATCTGCGTCATATCAGACCGTGGTGGCCAAGATGTGGTTGGGTGCGCAGATGCTGTCACATCTGCCGGGGTGGATGCAGACATCCGAGGGTGTCAGAAACATTGCGAGATTCACTTCTGTGCACCAGCCCTGACACTCGCTGTTGTCATGTGGCCCCACGAGCTGGGGTGTCTGAGGCCAACGCGCTGCTGCTGAAATCTCAGGAACGGTCATGGATGATCTGTGAGGGAGGGAGGGGAGTGCGGAGGGCAAAGGAGCAGACAAACAGCCCATATGGTGAGTCAGTGGGAAAGCACTGCATGTAATCCCAGCCCAGTAATGACTCATAGCCCTCCTGTTTATAGTTCTTGGGAGAGTGGCTGATCACGTGGGCTATAACATACACATTTATATGGTGTCCTTTGGGACGTATAAGGGAATTTACAGGGAAAAGAAAAAGCAAAAACAACAAAAAAAAGCTTTTAATTTTGTCTTACCTCTTTCTTGTGTATTTTTGAGAGTGCTATTTACTCTGAATCTCAGTTCCTCAGGCTTCTTTCCTATCAAACCTGGCAAATCTTTGCTTTCGAAGTAAGCCTGCTTACTAGGAATCTTGCAAGCACAGCATAGCTGCTTTTAAGATTCCTTCAGGAATGTGGGGTGCCGCTTTGCAGCGGTCGTGTTACGTGCTTGTCACATAGCACGTCAGGGGTTGTTTGTGAAACGGGCTTTGCCCATTCCCAACTCGGTGGATAACCCTATCCTTTATCTTTATGGTCCTTGAGTTTGGTAGGTGCTTGACTGTACCCGCTGTTGCTCTAAGTGGCTGGGATCCAAGATAGTGGGCAGTGCTGGAGTTAGCTTCTCCGGTGATTAGTTTCTCTGCAGCCTGCTGTCCAGATGTAGCTGGAGACAGTGTGGATCCAACACCGGCTGCGGACAGCATACGGTAATCGGACAGGGGGCTGCAGTGATTTACAAGGGAACTATTCTATCTGCGGGGGTTAATGCAGACTGCAAAGGACCTTGTGGCTAATGATTTCAAAAGAAAGGATTCCTTTCAGTGGAAATTATTCTGAGAGAGGAAATTGTGGTTGGTTGGCTGTACCAATGGTGGAGCTGCATCGCATCACACTCAGAAATATTTAAGTTGTTTTAACTGCTCAGCAGTTCAGTTGTTGATATGCCACATATACCCACAGGTTAGTTCATGCAAATATGCAATAGCCTAATTACTGTAAATGTGAAGGTACATAAGAAGAGTGAGTACAAGTACCTCATTACTATAAAAGAGAAGACTGAAGTGGCTTCAAATGTGTGAGAAGACTCTGCAAGTGCCCTGGTATTGTTAAACAGTTATTATCATGTAATATCATTATAATAATATCAAACTAATTTCTGAGGCCTATGCTAAAAGGGAAGCAGTCTAAATAAGTGCTGGTTTCATGCAAAGAAGTTGATACAGCTTGCTCAGAGATCACTGTCTGCATTTAGTCAGAGCCATCTCACCACCTCCCGAACAAAGTCCTTCATGTGATTGTTTAAGGTGCTTTAACTTGAACTATATTGATTTTAGAACTGTAATTATTAGGTTTTTATTAACTCTTAAAACCTCAAACGAAGAGCTCTGGTCACGTGCTCATTTTGCAGCCCTGTAGAACTGCAGTGCCTTAGAGGAAATCATTAGCAATATGTTTCCTGAATTTCAGGAACATGCAGCAGGAACAGTGGAAATTTATTTCTGAGAAACATTAGGGTTTGGCTCTTCCCGTGGCAGCTTCTCATGGTCTGTGCTCATGCGTTGCCCATCCTACCCTTATGAGGGAGAGAATGCAGCTGAACACTTTGCTCCAGGAAGTTGTGCTCTAGATGTTAGTTTATATGTATTTTTTTCTTGCTGTAAAGAACAGGAAATAAGTATTTCTTTCAGTTCTCTACTCCTGCTTCTCTGAGTTTTCAACAGGCAGTGAAACTATTGCTAAACATAGAGGCCAAATTCAGCTGCTGGTGTCAAGGTGAAATGGCTCATTCGAAGTCACTGGATCCTCTTTGGGCTGATATCCATGTGCCTGCTAACCAACTTCCAACGCACGAGTTTAGACGTGCAGTTCCCTTGAGAACTGCAAGAACAGGACCTCAGTGCACGTCTCGTCTCGTCTCTATTTTTCTGTTTGTTTGTTTTTTGTTTTGTAAGCTGAGTTTGCCCATAAAACACACCAGAGTGGTTTGGTTTTAATGGCCAGGCACTCACAAACAGCACATGTGCTGGGAACAGACCTGGCCTGCTCAGTGGCTGTGGTGGGCAAGTGGTTTGCTCTGCATGCCAGACTGGGCCCCCAGTACCACTGTGTGGGTTTTGGAGAGGAGAAGCTGATTGCCAACGATCCGTCTGAGGAATCGGTGCGTGGAATCACCTGCATTTCATTTGCATACCCACGGGAGTGCAGAAGCACTGGCTGGTGGTGGTAGCCAGTACGCAAGGGATGCCTTTCCCTGCATCCACGGAGGTGCCGTGCAACAACAGCCACTTCCATTTCAGCACATTTGCTCTTCTGAGTTGAACTGTGCTGGATCACAAACGTTGCTAGTTGTACTTGGCAGTCTGGCATAGGCTGCATCTGCCATTTGAACGTTGTTTCTAGTGCTATTGCTGGCTTCTTGTGAGATCTTAAGGGATCTACATGCCATTACTTTTTCTGTATACTTATTTACTTTTATTTGCCTATTAACTTTCCCTAACCCAGTGGTGAAGATGCCAACAATTAACTACCTGGAGTCAGATTAAGCAACAGTAAAACTGACCTTACCCTTGGCAGCTGCAAATCATCGTCATGCCATCTCTGACTTCTTGGACATCCTTTGCTGCCAGCTGTTGGAGTGTTAAAATCTAGAGGGGCAGCTGGGACAACGCTTGCATTGCTGTTACGAAATAGTGATATAAATTTTGAAAGCATCAGGATTTGCCCACATGTCTTCTTGCTTGCACTACCCCTCCTGCAAAGCACCTTCCTCCTTTTCATCAGCACCTTGTGCAAGGCGACTGTGGCATGGGACGGGTCCAGCGCTTACTCATGGCAGCCAAGGGCAAGTTGGGTCACTCCAGGAGCAGGGAACAGTAGATAGGCTGCTAGAGGGGTCCCTTTCTTTAGGTGGTGCAGCAAACTCCACCTTATCTCTCTTTGAGTGTGTTGCAAAATGAGGTTGACTCCTACTGCTGTTTATCTGTCCAGCTGCTAGCGCTGAAGATCAGTGATGGTGAAGAGGGTCATCCACAGCAGTTCTGCACAAGGCAGTTGCCTCTCCTTGTGTCTCATCAGTTAGTTGTTTTCTATTTGTGTTTCATTTAAGTGCTGGGAGGGAGCCTTTCTGGTTTCATCTTGCCGAGGCTGTGCACTTCATGCTTGGCTGCAAATGAAAACTAAACATCACCTTTCGTTTATACCTTTAGATACTCAGTGACCATGCAACGCCCCATGGCGTCATTGCATTGTGATACATGGATATGGCCATGTAGTGAGTTTACCCCACTTGTAAATTAATGTCCTTAGAAATAAATAATTGTAGATTATTTTGTTTCTCAGAGTAAGTTGCTTTTTAGTCCTAGCTGGCTGGCTGTACTTCAGAATTCTAACGGTACAATTGAGTTAAATCCAGTAAAAACGTTCTCGTTTGCTGTGACTCAGGTTGTGAGGAATAGACTGTTGCTCCCTTGGATTAGAGAGAAGGATGCTACTGATTATTGCGAATAAGCTTCCTGTGTACTAATGGCAATGTAAGAGTGTGTTGTGATTTATTTTTCTTAGCTAAGGTCAGTTCCAGCTCTCATCCAAGGACATTCCAAAGTGGTACTTGATTTCAGAGAGAGCGGGATTCAGCCCTTGCTATGCTGACACACAGAGCTTTCATTTGTTTTATTTTTCTTAGTCATGATAGCTGTGTTAAGAGCCACGTAATGTACCACAGAACAGAATAAATGGAATAGAACTAGATGTTCTCGGAAAGACTGTAAGACTGTCAATGGAGACTCATCTTTGAATGGAAATATTTCTAACCAAGTCCTGACAAGACTGGTGCTGTAAAAATGCTTTCTCAAACATTTTCATTTACGATCTGAAAATACGTATAAAATCTCTGCTCTTAAAATGTGTACAAGCTGTAGCTTGGCGGGGCATGAAGCAAGCACAATAAAGTGCTGATATGGAGTGATCTATACTTCTTGCTAAACAATCTGCTCATGTTACATTTGACCCTAGAATTATCCACCTAGGAACAAGAAGCACAGATCCTCTTATCTATGCCGTGGGAGACTATCCTGGAAGTCAGTGACTCTGGAATGAATTTGCATCTCGGCAGAGGAGCGGCAGCGGCAGCTAACAGCACGTTAGGGCAAAAACGCCTTAGTGAGACACTCGGGTGTATAAAAACCAGTGGGATAAAAGGTGTGATTGTGGTTTGGAACACATCTGTGGCCTGGCTGGTGGTAGAAAATGACTTTCTGATGCCACTATCAGTGAAAGGATCTCAAAGCAGTGTCAGAGTGCGACTGTTCCTGCCAAGTTACGCCTTAGCATATCGCAAATATATGGCTGCAAAGCCAAGTTTTGGCCTAAGGCAACCTCTCCATCTTGAAGTACTGGGTGACGGAGAATTCTAGAGCCTTATGAAGAATGAGGTAAGAAGATGCCTAGTCTGGGAGATGCCTGGATGCAGGCATTTGTCAGGTCAGAAGTAGATCACACAGTTTTCACAAAGAGAGGTTTTGAGCAGTCCACTAGAGGAAGCCTCGTTTCCTGATGTCTGCATATCAAGACGAGGTGAATTCTGGTAGGTGTGCTTAAGGCCAACATGAGTCACTAGGTTTTCAGTATGGGGCTAAGCAGAAGAGATGTGGCAGCTTGTGGTGCACGAGCAGTCAAAACAATAGAACAACTAACATAATATCAGAACATCAGGCTCCTTATTTGACCTTAAACTCTGAGGTCGAAAATATGTAAACTCCCAAGTGTGGAGGATTTTCTTATTTGTGNGCAGTCCACCGGAGGAAGCCTCGTTTCCTTCGTTGCTTAAGACCAACATGAGTCACTAGGTTTTAAGTATGGGGCTAAGCAGAAGAGATGTGGCAGCTTGTGGTGCACGAGCAGTCAAAACAATAGAACAACTAACATAATATCAGAACATCAGGCTCCTTATTTGACCTTAAACTCTGAGGTCAAAAATATGTAAACTCCCAAGTGTGGAGGATTTTCTTATTTGTGCCTGCACCCCCGAGCAGTGACAGACTGCACTGTGCTGTGTCTTGGCTCTCATTCTTTGTGTACAGGTCTATGGTTCATTAGAGACATGAAGGTTTTTTAGAGAGGTTATAAGACCACTAAGGGGTCATCCTTTTCCCAGAGAGGAAAGAACTCTCCTTCCATTGGAAGATATGGAAAGGCAGAGGTGCTTTTCTTGGTCATTTGATACCGTTATTATTATTATCATTCATAGATAACATTTTGGTTGTATTTGATGCCTATTCTTTGTATACATTATGTTATCAATTTGACAGCATAGTGATGAGAGGACAGGGTAAACATAAATAAGAAACAAAAGCATGCCCAGAGTTTACATAGGAAAACTTTCTGTCTCCAAATGCTCCGAATGCTCCTTCCGTGCATGCATACGTGGATATTGGATTCTCCAAGGCATCTCGTAAGCACCGGTCGGTCATCAGCTGTCGCTTCACAGCAGGCAAAGTAGTGACTTGCGTCAGATTCCAGGTGGCATTTGGCTCCCTTTGCATTTAGTGTCGTATTTTGGAACTGGCAATAGTGTTGAAAAGCACAGACTTGTTTATCCCGCCTAAGCTCAATGAGTCTTTATTATTCTTGTTATAAATACATTAGTGGCTCGAAACGAGGGCCAAGGTTGGGTCCTCAGTGTTAAGCACTGGGCATAAATAAGGGAAAGATTTCCCCCAGTAAGGAGTGTACAAGTTAAATAGATATAAATGTAAAGAAATAGCATTTTACAGGTGTTGGCCAAACTACTGTTGTGTGACACTCCACAGGAGACAAGAAACAAGCTCATCCAGCTGCCTTAACTCTGTGTCTTTCTCAATTCATCAGTTACGAAACACAGAGCTGATGGATTTGCCTTGATTTCTTTTTGCTTAAACACTAACAGAACTGACTTTTGTATTTTACCTGGACTGTCCATGTTTGCACACTTTCTCAATCTCTATCAAACAAATCCAAATTCCCATCACCCAGGCAGATCCATGCAAGTGCTCCCTCCTAGATTCAGTGCTGCAGATGGTGCATTAATAAGCATGAGATGATTCTCTCTGCATCTTGTCTTTGAAGTTGGGAACCAGTTAATTTTGGAGGTTTACAGCTGTTGTTGGTTTCAATGCCAATGGCTCATTTGGACCTTTCTGTGGCTCAGAACTGACCCTTTTATTTTTCCAGGAATATTGCTTTTTATTTATTTCTCTTTAAAGCTCCGTAGAGATCTTGATCACTTATAGTGAAAGAAGTAATTTGATTTAGTTTCTGCAAAACAGTGAGAGGAAGGGGGCTGAAAGCAACACAGAGTCTGCGGTTCTGCAGCTGTAAGGCTGGAAAATAGCTAACCTGGACCTTTTAAAAAATAGCTTAAATTACAGTACTGATTCTGGGCGCTTAATTAAAGGGACTTCAGGGACATGCAAGCTTATGCACTGCCACTGCAGTACTTTGCTTGCGAGACAGCAACCTGCTTCCTATGTTCTCCTCCTGCATTCAGGGTCATTTTAACATATTTTTGCATTTCTCAGAGTTAAAGAAGTGCTATGTCATCATGAATAATCTAAAGAATCATTGTTAGGGAAGTTACATATATATCTAGAGGACAAACCTCACCATGGAAAGAAATGTTCAGATGGCACCTCCCTACCTCTTCCCCCGCCCCGCCTCCCCCCCCCCCAAAAAAAATCTCATTTTCAAGTGAAAACATCATCAGACTAGAAATCTACATGCCTTTGTTAGTAAATCCAAATCTGCAAGGCTTTTGGCATCTCTGAAGGAAGCTTTTAAGGTCTTTTCTTCTCCTCGAGCAATAAAAAGAAATAATAAACAATAGAGCTTCAATTGTAGTTTTACCTGTCTTCTCATAATATTCCCTAAAGTCCTTAAAGAAATTGAGAAACTACTTCATTTACTTTGTAGTGCTTATAACTTGAGGATCAATTGTGTAGAGCTATCAACAGTTTTGCTGCAGGTTTTCAAAGAGACTGTGTTTTTGTTCCACAGAGCTTAGCCTTAAAAGCTATCAGGAAATTACTCTTACTAATAAGTGATTTATTTTATCAATTATAAGAGAGTTATTTTAAGATTAATATGCAAGCATGCCTTGTACAATGGTAAATAAAGGGGATGCCTGATACCTTCTACTTGAGTATGTTGCCTAGTTTCAGGCTTTAGCCCTCTTCCATTTGCCTTGCTGCAGCGTTAAAAATTGGCTGGAGCGTCTGCTAAAGGGTGTCCTGAAGTTTATCGTCAAGGGTCATCGAGTCAGGGCTCTGGTAAGCATGGCCATTGCTTGTCTTGGGAGGGGAGGAAAGAGGAGAAATCTGGAGTCTTGGTGAAGTTTCCCTTCTTTGCTTCGCGTTTGTTCTTGGTATCAGATAGCTGGGACTGTACAGAGTGACCGCTTTCAAGTGGGAATAGGAAAGAGGAAAATAACCCTGTGGGCAGGATGAGCTCGGGGCACTGGTGGGTTTGCTGGGCCTTGGCCCCAGGCTCTGCAGTGGGCTTAGACCCAGTACAAGCAGAGCCACCCTGACTGGGCTCTGTGGGCTGGGAGGGGTTGCGTAAACATAATAGTGTTGCTCTTTTCTGCTATTTTAAATGCTGGTGTTCTTGAGGTTATAGCTAGTCTATAGGCATTGCTGCTGCTCCCACATAATTTTTTCTTTTTTTTTTAATTTTGGCACTGCTAGTGCACATGATTGGATATTCTGAAAAATAATTGACAATTAAACATACGAAACTAAGGATGATAATTAGAGGTTATATCTCAAACAAGGCTCAGGTTTTGCAAGAACCTGTTAAAGGCACCAGAAGCAAAAACGCACTGCAGGAGCAGCTGATGTCCCCCTAGAGCAGGGTGTATATGTGTGTGCAGCAGTCAGATAGCTGTCCTGCAAAACACCCAGCAAAGGGCAGTGCTGTACCCGGCTGACGTATCACCATCTCTGCGTCCTACAAGGTGCATGAACCAGTATTTTGCTGCAGAACAAGGACTTGTGGTGCTTTTGTTTGCTTGCTTGCTCGCTTGGTTATTTGACTTCTTCTTTGTGGGAGGCTTCTTTTGACCTCTTGTACCTATGTTGCAAATAATATCCAACATGAACAGCTGGAAAACTGTGTGAAATAGATCGGCTCAAAAATGCTCTTTTTCTGAAGCTATGGGACACTAAACACAAGATATAAATAAACCTGATCATCACATGCGTCGTAGGAGACTCAAACTGCAGCTCTTTTCTGCTAATCTTGTGGCCACCAGTTTTGAGTTTTGAGGTTCAGTGAAAAATGCCTAACTATGAAACATTTAAGTCTAAATACAATGTACATGAGGTTTGTAACCATAAGGCTATTTTAGGGATCGCTCTCTTTCTCATTCATTTTGAATCAAAATTTTATTCTAGACCTGAGAAATTAATTATTTCTGAACATTTTTATCTGAAGTAGGTCATTCTCATGGAAAAAAATCACATGAATTATCATTTTTTACAAAAATTCCATTTAGCACTGTTTAGTAGAGCTATACAGCTCTGTGCCATGGAGGGCCTTTATCAACTGGAGTCCTGGTGTGTTGTTAAGAGAAATGATGCATTCTGGTAGATAGGATAAGTAGACTCTCGAGGTTTGGGTCTAATTTCTGGTATTGTTTTCAGACTGAGGGATCAGTTTGTATCCCTTGTCCTGGTGTTATTATATTTGATATAGAGCGTACCAGTACTCATCTCATTCATAGTGAGAATGAGATGCAGGTGAAAATGCTGCATGAGTACTTTAAGTGTGGATTTTCTGTATGTTTTGAGGCAATATTTTGTATCAGCAAAATTAAATGATTGGGCTCTTCCAGACATTTACTGTTATTGGCATTTGTGAATGGATGAACCATGAAGAGGAGAAGATAGTACCTTATAAAGTCTTTTTCTTTTTCTTTTTTTTTTTTTTTTTTCTGGAAACAAGAACTTGACCTGTAATAATGCACCTTCTAAGAACCCTTGGCCTATTGCTTGGAAAATAGCACGGTTTACCCTCCAAACCAGTCCAGTGTTACTGAATTACAGTGACCTGAAAAGGCAGCACGTTCGAGGTAAGCCTGTTGACTGGGATCTGCCCTCTAGATTCTTAAAAGAGCTGCAAGTCCAGTGCACGGATATGACCAGATTATCCTGTATCCCTCATTTTGTGGTTGTTTGTCATAGTTTGGTAGTCGTCTTTGCATCTGTGTAACGTAGCTTCGGATGATGTGAGTGAGGGAACTCTCTTGGTTTCCATCATCTGGTGGGAGATTTGTCTTATAATGTTTCTCTTCCAATTCTTGCCTTTTATTGTGTCATCTTATGGTTGATGTTGCCTCCAGAACCTTTGACCCATATTAATGTGAATGATTTTTTGCAGGCATCAAGCACTTACTTAAAAATAAATATCACTAGTCAACATGTTCTTTCAATACACAGTGTTGTCTTGTTTTACCTGTGCAGAGCTCGTTCTAGTACTGTGAGCATGTCTATCCCATCTAATAAAACAACATAAACATGGCTCTTTCATAGCCTGACAAAATACTTTTCAATTAATCTATGTTAGATTAATATAATTCAGTTTATTTTAAACATTTTTCTTCATCATATTAGCATCTAAATCAGTATTTTATCTTTTGTTCCTGTTTTTTGTTTATTTGCTTGTTCTCTCTGTACACCAGTACTGTAGTTTTCAGATAACAATTAGTATTTCTTTCTCTCAAAAAAAATCACGTTAAAATGAAATCCTGTAGCTCTCTGTTGTTTACATAGTACTAGCACAGGGAAATACTACTTTCAGTTTGATGCATAAAGCCCTCCTTGTCTTTTGTGCCTTTTGTCTGTAGGCTATTATGCATGTGACTAAGACCATGCATGACTTGAGCAAATGTTTGAATAGGGTTCTTGTGCAGTAGGACTGTATGAGGCATTAGGCGTACCCTCTTTAACTTGGTAATGAAAACATTGTGGTACATTTGGTGGCACAAAGTGGAGCAAAATTGCTTTTGTGGAAAGAGCACAAACAGCATTCTAATTTGGTTTTGTTATTGTGCACATGTGTGTACTGCATATTGCTAAAAAATTATCTGGCAGGACCAAGCATGAGAAGTGGTAAGGCTGTTGGAGTTCTGGGACAAAAACTGGGCTGAAAAGAGATAAAAATTGTATTGCCTTTTCATTCTGAAATTTGAAATCAGTATTATTTTGTCATTTTTGTGATCACAGACTTGAAGTCTGTCAGCTGGCACGTGAAATTGTTGCTAAGCATTTTTTCTCTCAATGTTTAAAGCCCTTTGTAAGAGCATTGTTTTTCTTTTCTCTCTCTGTATGTAATGAATACTATGGTAGGGACTTCAATTTTGCTGTGGGAATGTGAAAAAGATGTGAAACCGCTCTCTGTCAAGCTATTTCCTTAAGGATCCACTTTACATGCTGCGA
The DNA here is from genome assembly GCA_013389825.1 of Crypturellus undulatus. Classification (NCBI taxonomy): domain Eukaryota; kingdom Metazoa; phylum Chordata; class Aves; order Tinamiformes; family Tinamidae; genus Crypturellus; species Crypturellus undulatus. The sequence continues at coordinate 295,421 of VWPW01025273.1, forward strand.
GATCGATGACCTGTCAGGTGTAGTTATCTGACATAGCAATGACGTGAGGTCAATCAGATGAAAGCAAGGTATGTATTCCCAGTAGATGCCAGTTATCCATTCTGTTTAACATTGTCAAACTAAATTTACTTTGGTACAGAGCATCCTCTCTCAGTTTCATCTGTTTTTAGATTTGAGTAACAATGCATCTCATTTGTGAAATTCTTCAAATGGAAAAAAAATCATTTATTCTGGTTTGTCTTGAAATAGTATGCTATGTGTGCACTAGTTTGTTTTTCATCATAAAACCGTGTTTGCTATATCTATTTGAAACTCCTCTTAGTATTGAGAAAATAGTTTTATCACCTGATAAATTGAAAAATATGTGCTTTTTGAGATAAATGTGAGATGATATTCATAATTTATTCTATAGTAACATAAATTTAGTGTTTTTTGAACACATACTTTTTTACATAACGCAACACAGTAAGTATAACAAATGTATTTTGTCTTGAAAGACCATTTATGTGATCCAAAAGAAGTACAAATTGCATCTGTAAATTAATATTCTTACATGGAGTCCCTTTTTGTTGTACCTAGAAAACTTGAATCTTACTGATATTCCAAACATTTTGATACAGGATGATTACAAAGTACAAAGAGATTTAGGACTTTCCTTTTTTCCTAAATAAAATGAAACAAACAGTTCTGTTTGTTAGGCTTATGACTGAGACTGCTAAACATTAAAAACAAATTGAAATATTCTGAATAGAGTATACTGCACACAAAATATCAATGCAGCAGGATTTTTAGTTACAGTATGTATCTCATTGAAAGTGGAAGACATAAATAAAAAAACAGGGCAGAAACTTAACATCTGGATTTTAAAAATTGTACTTCTCAAGTAAAATTGCAAGAAATGAGAAAGAGGAAAGCCTTATCAGAAGGAAAAAAAAATGCAAACGCTTTGGCAGGAAGCTCCTCTAAGATTTGTATTTAAAAATCTGTTTTGTTTCCAAGATGCTGCAATTCATTCTCAATTTGTTGTCTTGCTGAAGATATGCTGAATACTCTCATCTGAGCTCAAGTTAGTGTAAGTTCACACTGTGATTTATTTCTTTCAGTGGTTCCAAAGTCATCTGTTGAATTTCTATACTGTAAGACCAGTGCTGAATCATTTCCACAACTGTATTTTATACTGCAAAAACTTGTAAAAAAAAAAAAAAAGAAAAAGAAATAGGAGCAATCTGGTTCTGTAATGGATCTGTTAGAAGTGCTGGGAAAAGAGCACAAGGGTGGAATGCAAGATGACACCCTAATCCTTTCATGGGGGATAACTTGTATTTTTTGTAGTTAACATATGAAGTTGATACACAATTTGAGGAAACCAGCATCCCACCCAGTTTTCTTTGTGTGCTCCATGGAGTTCACATCCTTCCATTTTTGTTTTTGTTTCCTTGAATTGTGCCTCATAACTTATTGTCATTACTCATTAGCTGTTGATGAGTTAGGAGGGCAGTTCAAAGGGTAACACTGCATGGAAACAACCAAGCAGTTCAGAGGAAAGACTCAAAATCCACAGTGACCTCTCATGAAATGCAAAGCTGCAGAAAGCTGCTTTTGCCACAGCTGGAACAAAAGTGAGAGTCCGTGAGAACCATTATCATTGGCAGCCTTTGTGATCAGATATTTAATGATGTTGTGGTGTGGAGGAAATGCACCTTCGCAGGGGAGAACACTTTTATCGTTGTTTTGCTGAATGAGACATGCTTTTTGAATGGTTTTCTTGTTTGTTTCTTTGTTTTCTTTGTTTTGTTTTCTTCTCCCCTCTGACCACTGGGATTTAGGAACTCATTGAGCCATCACACAGGTAGGGCTGCAGTGTGGTTTGATGTGCAATGCGGAACGCTTTGGCGCATATCCACCTTCCCCGTTCTCCTGAAAGGGAGGGGCTGTCTGTAACTCCAAATAAAGTGATATATGATTTTTCTCATTCCAATCCTTCCCTGTTTGCTTGATAGCTTGTTTCCCCTCCACGCCGTGCCAGGTCTGCGCGGCAGGAGCTGGCAAACGAGCTGGCAGAGGAGAGCATCCATATGAGAGCGCCGCGTGGGATGGCCAGGCGGAGACGGGGCCGGATGGTACCGTGCTCGCCGGGGTGGATGTGCTTGGACAAGCTGCAATCTGGCCCTCCGCAGGCATCTGCCTGTTGCGTGGGGCCACCAACGGCCCTGCCGGGGAGGCCACTGGAGGCAGCACCCCCTGAGACCGGACCTCAGCTGCCCCCTGCCCCAGTGGAGGGGGTTACAGCCCCTCTTGCTTCCGTCAGGGGAAAAGCCAGCCCTGAATACTCACTCCTAAATCCTGACTTATCAGAGGATGAAATTTGCTTTTCCACCTGGACAAACATACTGCCAAGATCAAGTGTTCTCCCCTCCAGAGCCCCGCAATCCCTCCTGCAGCCTTTCCCCCTCTCCACTGGCTGCCATCCCTCCGACTTCCATATGGATGCATTTCCCATTCCTGAACCGATGGGCATCCCGGCTGGATTCCTGAACTGGGATCCTGGCTGCCCAGGATCCATCCTACCTATCTCTTCCCAGAAGACCTGTCGTGGTCTCCCAGTGTTCTTGAGGTTCCTGCTTACACAGCAAATGCAGTTCAATGAGGAGAGTTGCCTTATGCAGCCGAGGATCTGATCATGCTTGAGGAGCGGAGGGAATGGAAGTGGTAAGGTATTTCTGGTAATGCTGGCATAAAGGCTCATCAAAAGCACCAAAGACCAGAATGATGCTAGCCTACTGCATTATGTAGATGGAAAGCCTATTTGAACCGGTGCCACCACCTTGGAGCAGTTCTCTCACCCACATAAAAATATGTATCCTCTGAGTCTATAATGCTGCCCGGTCTACTTAGAGCTTTTATGGGCAGCTCATTCTGGACGCTTCTCCAATCTGTCTGGTGGAGATGTGCTGCATACCTCTAGCTTACTCCTATTTCTACAAATGAGCAAAAAAAAAAAAAAAAAAAAANATACATCTAGCTTACTCCTATTTCTATAAATGAGCAAAAAAAAAAAAAAAAAATTGATGTGTGATCGTTGCCTCCATTTGAGTGTCACTCTTGGACATTTACCCAAGAAGATGTGCCTGCTATGCTTCCCTCTTTTAATAGGGAAGAGTATGGATGTGCAACACCTGCTCAGCCACCCTGTAAATAAAGCCTGGGTGGCAGAAGTACAGGCAAAGCACAGAATATAAGGTGTAGTTTGGTTCTAAGTAGAATTTAAGACCTACCACTTGAACAAAATGCTTTCTTCACTCTGTGGTATCAAGAAAGGGACACCATATTTTCCAAGAAAATTACAGAAGTTCAGGAAATTCTTGGTTCTCTATTTGTTCCAAGTGATATAAAGGAGGGGGAAAAGCCTTTATCCTGCATAAATCATATTTTTAAGAATTTCCCAATATTGCTTCCTGCCTTTGTTCTTGGGCAGCAGACTGTATATAGAAATAAAACCATTTTACTTTATCTCTTCAGAAGAAAGTGTCTGCTGTATCGTTTGCTGTCTCTCTCTCTTTTCTTTTTTTTTTTTTTTTAGTTCATTCAAAAACAGCAGGAAAAGAGCTTTTGTATGGAGAACAGTCAAGGTCAGAGCTTTTTGTTTTTTTGTTTTTGATGTTAGTTGCCAATAGCTTCTCTTCTCTGACTACCCTTTCCAAGACAGTCTCAGATAGCAATCTATTTGTTAGCTTACAGGAAGACATATCACAGCTACGGGTAGCTAAGTGAGTACAGAGCAGCAGGAGATTTCAGGACAAAATTAAACATTAAAAATGGCAACCTTGCCAATCTCAAGTTAAACTGATGGAGATTTGCCTAATAAAAGGCTGCAAAATTTGACCCTGATACTGTAAATTGACTTTCATGTACAAACACCCCTGAAATCTACATCAATAAAAACTTTATTGCCACATGACTCAGGTGATAGAATCAGGGTCCTATACATTAGTTCTCAGCATAACAAATATTTATTTTTTATAACAAACAATTGAAAACGCAGACAACTATTGTGGTTTGGTAGAAAACAGAACCAATATTCTGCAAGGGATGAGGTGTGTACCTAGTGCATTTCTCAAAACATAGTTCTTTGACACGACGCTCTTCTACTGTCTTATTCACAGACTAACTACTATGCATTTAAAACCTTGAGTAAATGACTATGTGACAGTAAAGCATTAACTAAACTATGTATGCCATAAAAGTAGTGGTACAGAAATATGAACATTTCTTGTTGAGTTTCTTCTCCTGGCAACAGTGCATTTTGGTGGCAAGCAAGCATGGTGGAGATAGGAAGTAGAAGTATTTTATCCTGTGTTCTGTAAAACAATTCACAATACAAGAGTGTAATTTTCATCATCTGAACACTGACAACTCCTGTGTAAGTCACTCACCAGCTGTTTGTAACGCTCAGAGAGAGCTCCCTTTTCCCCCTCACTTTAATGTAATTCTTGAGATTTTATGAATGTATCAATTAGAGATTTGCAATAATGGAAGGCAGGTTTCAAACTCTTTGGACAAGTACAATGAATGACTAAACATATGGCCCTTTGTCATTGAAAGAAAAGCACACTAAGACAAAAGCTGAAGTACGTTAAAACAGCTGAACAGTGATCCAAGGCGGCTGTATGCAAAACCCATTACCTTGCCTTGTCCACAGGCAGCTTCTTTCGGAGACTGAAAGAAAACCTTTCCCAACTCTTTATTCCTGGGCTATGTCAGAAAGAAAGCAAAGAAAAAGCCATCTCAGTGCTGCTTTTCATGGTCTGCTTACTTTGTTTTTGTATGAGATCTTGTGCGCTACCTTTTTTTATTTTTTATCCCGTGCTCTTTAGAGGGTTCCTTGTGCACAACAATAGGGAGGCTGGATAACAAGAGGCCGCCGCTCCAAGGCCTCCGTCCTTGGCAGAATTCACTCCAAGAAACTGAGAGGGGTGTGTTGAGCCTTTTTTCTCCCTCCATCCCCAGCCTTTACAGTTTGTGGGCCAGATGGCACGTTATGGACGCAAAAAAAAAAAAAAAAGGCAAACTCTACAATAAATAATACTGCATCTTACAACGTGGACCGAGCTCAGTTACTTCCACTTCATCACACTGTTTGGATCTCCCTTTGATGTACAAAAGCCCTGGCTAAGATAATGAAGTGCGGTGGCAGCTGGCTAATGGCTGGGAAAGTGCAAACCCTGCATTGAACCCTTCACGCCGGGCTATTCAGCACCCGGGCAATGTCAGTCTCAAGGAGACAGGGGACGGGGGAGAGACGGCATCTTGTTGCTGAGCAGCCTCTGGGCTCCTGCGCAGGCTGCTGCTGTAGGTAGCTGATTATTTGCGTTGCTGAATAGGAGCAAAGTGCCCAGGGCGAGGAGGAAGTTTTACTGTCTTAACACATTAACCTTCCAGACTTTGTCCTAGATGCTAAACAAAGCCACAGGGTCATGCTGTTGAAGAGGCGTTGCTCTTGGGTAAACTTTAAAATGATCCATATATATATATATAATAAAAGAATATATATATATATATATATATTCTTTTTTTTTTTCACTGTGATCCCATCAGTCATACAATCATGGTTGGTTTCCTTTCGGTGAGGTCTGGTTCATGGCTCGGTTCCATGGGAAATAAAACAATAAAACAATAAATACGTCCAGACTTTTATCTCAGCTGCTCCACGCCTAAATGTGGGACAGGGTGTACAACAAAGATCCAAAATAGACAGTGGACCCAGGCATATGTGAAAACCCTATTTGGTCAGGAGCCTTGAAAAGGTAGGAGATTTATTCTTGCCACACAAAGAAAAGTTGCTGGTTCCTCCATTAAATGCTCTTGTGTTAATAGCTGCAATGAGGCCAGATCCCGCAAGCACTCAAGTGAGTGTGCACTTACCTTCATGCACGCCGTCAGTGCTGCCAGCCTCAGCGCCACCGCTTGTCATCCCCCAGATCGGAACACGCACGGAGCTGGCAGGACTGGGGCTCACCACGGACAAAGGAGATGACAGACAACGCCAAGCTTCTGCAGGGGTATGCTGCAAGAACTGAGATGCGGTCTCTTTATCATAGAAAGAATAAATGATGAAAGTTAAATTTGTGCCTGCTAGGATAAGTGTATCCTAGCGGGGGGGAAAGAGAGAGAAAAATTCTGGTTTTGGTTATTTTTCGATTATTGATTTTTTTTTGACAATTAAATTCTGGAACATTCATGCACCAGCATAAGCTTGTAACTTGCCAACTGTTTAGTCTCAAGGGCTGACTTATTGCAAAATGTTGCTGCCCTACATGTCACTATCCTGCAGACAAGAGCAGGGTATACACTAGTCATGCTGTGGTGCATTTGCCCTCAGATTTGGAGTCCATGATTGCCGAAAGACTGTGGTATCCCCAGAAAAAAATAAAAAAGGTACGTTTTGCATACTCCATCTCATACAAGTGCCCAGATGCCTACTCAAGGCAATGCAGCTGAGTCTCAGTGAGTACTTTCATTGACTGTGTGCCAGAGATACACTGGCTGTATTGCTTAGGATAATGCTTAGTGTATCCTACAGTACAGCTCAAAAGTATTTCCTAGGAATAAGCATGCATACACATCACCAAAATCATGAGTGACAAGTGGGTTTTCATGTAGCTATTATGGCAGCAAACTTCTGATCCCTTATGCTGTTAATGTGCAGTTGCTTTTTCTGAAACGTCTTTTTGCTCCATTAGATTGACATTTACTGTGAAATTCCAGCCTGCTTGGATAGATTGGCCCAATCAGTCAGTACCTGACCATTTCTTCCACAGTACTTCTTTTATAAATCTGCTTTCGAGAACTATTTGTTTGACAGACTGCTCCACAGCCTTACAATTGTTTGTTTCTGGCTCTTTCTGATTGCTCTGTTAATCTCTAGACTTTGGCCTTGGGGCTGTTATTTATATTGTACTTTTATTTGTGTTCGTTATTTGAAACTTTATTTTCAGTAGATTTCCTGCCTGTTTCAAAACTGCTTTCCTGATTAAATCCTATCGCAGATGTTGACTGGATTGCTCTAGCTCTTATTTTTTTTTTCCTTCCCAGTTGTTCAATTGAGAGCTCACCTGCCTTTTGTTTCTGCTTTCCTTTGTGTTTTTCTTCTCAGGACAGAAGGATCTATGTAACTTTTACTTTTATTGCTTCTTTGCTATGGGTTAAGCAACATAACAACCAACTCCCATGAACTGCACTCCCCAAACTCCAGGTGTACAACAGACACTTTCCTCCACAGTTCAGATTAATTCTGTCAATTCTTCTACCGTTACCTCATGCAGGTAATTTTGTGTGTCTAGATGTGTCTGCTGTAATGATGGGATGAGCCTAAGTTTCAGCTCAGTGAAGCTAGCCTGATCTTTCTGACTATTTGAACTTATTTTTGCAAGAGCTTCAGTGTGAAATGCAAATCCACATGTAGGTCTCAAGCTGTGCAATCCCAGGAATTTAGCAGGACTCTATGCACATCTCCAGTCTTTCAAGAGCACAAGTCTGTCCAGGGCATTGTGGTTCTTAGCCCTATCGTTTATTAAGTTTCATTCATAATAAAACGTAATTTCATCCTTTTTAGATTTGCTAATGAAGTGACTTTTATCTTGATTTGGGTGATTTAAAAAATTTTGTCATTTTTCAGCTATGGAGTGTTCTTTCTCTGTTTACGCTTTACTACTTGAGATCTTGGGAAATTAGGCAGGACATTCACAATAGAAACAGCAGATCTGAGCGGCAACAGACTTCAGTGCAGAACCTGGCCAATGATAAAAATTAAAGCGCTATGTATTTGGGATCCCAAATGAACTGACACACAGTTAGTGGTTTATTTGGAAAATACAACTTGGAAAAGAATGATAACAGTGTAATCAGGTAGCCACCTTTGAATTTGCCCATGCCCAGTGCCTGTTTGTCTACAAAATATGGACTGAGGCTGATAAAGAAGATAAATTAGAGGGTCTTTTTGTTAACCATTGCTGTTTGTCTACATGCTGTTCTGAATGGTTATGTATCATCCAGCTGGTCCCTGATTACTGACTTTTGTTTTTTTTATTTAAGATTTGTTTCATAACAGGGCCTATATGTCTGTGGTGAATGAGATGCATTCAGCTCTTGAGCTCCCCTATTGCTGATATGCTGAACTGGGTTAAAATTTGTACTTTCATTTCTTTATATGTCCAGTACCAGCAGTGGATTTGCTTTGCTCTTTCTTCTTAGGTTGAATACTTAGATTATTCTCTCAGTTCTGCACTGGCTCCTTTAACCATATTTCTGTGCAGTTTTGTATAATCACTGACCTCATATTTTTCAAAGGAGTATTAGCATTCATCATTCTCCTGACTCACTCTTTCTAACCTCCTGGCTGAATGCTTTTCTGGGTTTGTCTATATTGGTCATCCGGTGTGGATTTTTTGGCCATTTCAATTTTCATTTTTATCAGTCCTCTCAACCTTCCATTTTTAACTTTATTAATGCAGTAATTGATTCTTTTGACATCTGAGGTTGCTTAGGCAACATGCAGAATTTGTCGCACTGTCTTTTCAGGATGATGTGACCATGGTCTCTGGAGGTTCTTTGCGTGAAACCTGCTCCCATTTCAGGTTTGTAGCTTGAGCTCCTTCCAAGCTCAGTTTTGTTCCACTGCAGGTTCCAGTACTGTGGTTTTCCTTTGAACCACCAGAGCTGTGTATATTAATAATTGGATTATAAGCACAGTGAATTGTTTGATCCTTCATGCGCTTTCGATGCTAATTCTACTTTAGTTCTTTTTTTTTCCCTTGCAGATATAAATACCTAAAATAAAGGTAATCTTCTAAGATACGCATGGTTTCAGTGGATCAGCCACTATCCTGTATATTCGTTATGACTTTTCTCTCCAAGTCTGGTTCTGTCAGAAGTGTATGGCATTTTATAGATATTCTCCCTCTTTCAGGAGTAAGATTCAACATCTACTGCAGGACTGACTTCAAAGACTTTTCCTCAGTGCAGCTTCTGTGGAAAACCTAGCCTGCTTACACCAGCAAATCTATGAACAACTACATTTCAGTGTCTTATCTGCCAGAGTCCACAAAGCATTTGATAATCGTCTTCAAAGACAATGCAGTTAGCTGGTTCACTTCCAAAAAAAGTGAGAAAAGCATAAATCAACTAAAAACAGTGGAGTGTGTATGTGTGTGAGAAATCCTTATTTATTTATTTATTTATTAAGTCAATCTAAAAACATTTTCTTACCAGCGAGGTAGTTTACCTTTGTGCCACCAGGACAGTTTCTCTTGGAAATACGTAGTAATTGCTTTTGAGCTGTGAGTAATCCTGAAAATCCTAGTCATCTCCAGGAGCTCCCCTAAAGGGTATCTATCTATCTCAGTTGCCATGATCTGCTCTGATAAAGTGGTTTACTGTGAATCTTTGGATTTGCTTCCAGAAGAAATGTGATTGACTGGAAGACCCTCTGTGCTGTAAGAAAATGCAAGCAGAACTCTTTGACCGGACTTATTGCCAATAAAATGCAGGAACTCTCAAAATGAGAATAAAGTAAAACTACCACTTCCTAGCTGAAGAAGGAAGAAAGGAGGTAAGACATGAAAAACTTCACTTGTAGTTGATAATTAATCTCTAAAGCATTGCAGATTGCACTTAACCTTTGTAGTATCTACAGAAAAAAAAAGATGTCATCCCAGATCACACACATTATCCTCTAGTACCATCAGAAGCTAGTTGGGCCTCACCCCTTCAAGGACTTATGCACATATTTAATCCTACTGAAGTCAGGGGAATCATTCAAATAGCAAAATTAAGCACGTTAAAATAGCAAAATTAAGCAGGATCAAGATGTGCACGTTGTTTCCAAAGAGCACACCAGCCAAACTAAACCATGGCAGGGAAACCAGGGAGAGCTTCCAAACCATTGTGTGAGGACTTGCTGGCATCGTTCCTGAACTGCCTCTCCCTCAGAATTAGCCGGTACTCCTGCAAGTCAGAAGTGGGCTAGATAGATACACATGATTTTATTTGAGATATCTTATCTCAAATACTCCAAAACCCAAATTTCCATTCTTTAAAAACTGAAACTCTTACCAAGCGTGACGAAACCCATATAACGCATGAATTGGCGGGGGGTAAAATGAAATCTTGTAAAAATGTGCTTTGGTTAAGAAACCAAGGCGCTTGGCTGGGACGTAAGATGGAGCAGGGATGCTCATTGGGGTGGAATATCTCAGATTTTGTGGTCCCAGAAAGATCTTTTTGAGGAAATATGACTATATGAAATTTTCCATAATGACTATCTGCCTTAGACAGAATATTCCTGGAAAAACTTTAAAGGCAGAATAGTTAAATCGTTTCTGAAAACCACTCTTAGGAGAAAATATGCTATTTTTCTTACTATAAAGGGAGGGGGGAAAGGCAAAAAACCTCTCAGCCCCTCAATGAATTCCTGAGGAACTCTTGGGCCTCTGTAGCTTTGAAATGTCACCTTGCATATGGAAGCTGGAGTTGGCAGGGGAGGTGGTGTGGAAGAGCAGAAAGCATAGAAAGAGGCAGATTTGAAATTAGGACAACTTGGTCAGGGCATGAAAAAGTGTGTTGCGTTTTTCCAAACATTCTCCTCTCCAGGCCCTCCAATGAAAACCGGTTTCCTTATGGGCAGCAAACACCTGTGAAACTCACTGACAGAGTATGTGTGTCTGCTGTTGTGTGGTTTGATCAACAATTAAACAGAAATTATAAAATAAAATATGAAGTAACTGCTTGTTGAGCCCACTTTGCAGACTGAGAAGGTGGTAGAGTGGGAAAGGATGGGGAAGAAATGTATGATCATATAATTCTATATATGTTCTTACATAAATATAAGTCCTGGCACACACATGTAAGTAAGTGAGCTGAATTGAGGTTGCTCAGGCAGCTTTAATTCTGGCATTTTCAACCTTCTGAGTGCTGGATTCTGCAACTTTAATGCACTTTTAATGCACTTAAATTATATATGAATAGAATACAGTAGATGTGCACAATACAACATATGGCTGGTCAGAATTCATTATCTACAGATCTAGCTCATGACTGGAGAGGCTCTGCAGTACAACTTTTACCTTCATCTCTTGTCATCTCATTTATTCATAGATGGTGATAAGACACTGTTACTCCTCCCTCCCCAATTTAGGAAATTAATTTGGCAGTAAGAAACTCAAATTATTACAAAGTGGAATGAGTAAAAATAGTCAATGATGTCTGACTTTTTGCCAGAGTTTTTGCAAGTGTTCCTGTCAGGGGGGATTACTGTGTACTATCTATCTACAGCAATTTATAGTCCTACAATACCTTTAAACTCTTCAGATACCAATTTCATGCATGTCCAGAATTGCCTGGGAAAGCAAACCTGCACAGCCTGCCCTTCCCCTTTTTGGGCAGGCTCGGTGCACTTTCTGTCAGGCTGGAGGGAGTCTAGAAACCGGGTCACAGCTTTACAGCAGATCATGGGGCACTATCTTTATCCATGGGAGAAAAGAAATGTGGAGAGGAAGGGGTTATGCAAGAGAAAATGATACGCAAGTCATAATATGAGATCAAAGTGTGTTGATTCAGTTGTATAATTTGGCCTCGAGACTACTAAACATAGGTTACAGTTCACCAGGGAAAATTGTGCTTTGCTGGTCTGTTCCCCTCCCACCCAGGCAGGAGGGAAGGGGGCTGGGAAAAGGAAGCAGTTCCCAGATCTGCCCAGTCATTTTCACTGATACCAAATTAAAGTAGAACTTGGGCAGGGGCATTCAGTGTGTAGCTGTGTGCCAAGATTCTTTCCCTAATTGCACTTTTTCTCCTTTTTCCTCCGGCTTTTGGAAGCTGTTGCAGCAAACTCTTTTAAAATAGCTATGTTCATCCCAGAATGAATGTTGGCCATTTATTGATAAACGTAGGACAAAATCTTCAAGAAGCTTTTCTCGGTGAAAAATGATAAAAGTAGGTAACTGGGAAAACCTGTGTTCTTCTCTATGTTTGTATTGCCAAAAGCAAATGCGGAATTGCAGAAGTTCAAAGACGTCAATAGGAGAGTGCTCTATTGTTTCTTTCTTGACAGGTCCCTACATGCCCCTATTGCCACAGAATGGAGAAATGGAGATTCCCTCCTTGTGCCCTTGCTCAGCAAAAAAAAAAAAGGAAAAAGAAAGAAAAAAAACACCTAAATTAGGTTTGACACAAAAGCAAATAAATTGTCTCTGAGAGGCTGGGGCATACTTTCTGTGATTTCCTTTTCTCATTGAAGTCTCTGGGAATTTTTCCATAGCCACATGCAAGGTCAGGATTTCTCCACCAATGCTGAAAACTTGACCTTCTAACACTTTGGAAAGTCAGTTTTATTCTTTGCTTTTCTTTCATCGAGGGATTTACAGGACAACATTGTGCTGCAACACTGGCCAACAGTTGCGTTTGTCGCAGACCTACAAGGCCTTACAGCATATTGCCCTGCAGCAAATGAGTGAGGCACATTTGCCTGAAGAGAAAGAAGGGGTGTTGTAACCACTGACTCTGCACAACTGTTTACAACAAGCAGAAAACAAGAGGGAATTAGGCAGTGTTGTTCTCGTAAGGCGCGCTTCTTCCCTTGCTGAGATATTGCCTGTCCTCTTGGAGCATTACCGCATTGCAGATTCATCCTGTGTCACTGTTCAGACAACATGGGTGGATAATGGATGTTTTTGTTCATGGGCCCAAATATGGAAAGCCAGAGGGGAGTGTGAGAAGGGAAGAGTATGAGCCAAAGAGAACAGAAAGTGCTTAGATTTTAAGCTAATTTCAAAACCTTCCTTTTAATTTGTAGGCTCTTCAACCACTTTTTTCCCTGTCAGTTGAATTCTTTGTAGACGAAAAATACCATTTCGAAAGGAAAAGTAAGAAATTTAGAAAAATGTTAGAATAAACACTTCCAAACAAGTCACTTTTAAAAATGTCAAAATGGGAATGTCAATATTTTACTATTTTCCTATAACTTTTTAAATTCTCCCTCCATCACATATGTAAAACCTGATTTTTTTCCCTTAATTTCATTGGGAGAGAAAAGCATATTCATTATAAATACTTTACCTCCTCTGTAAAAATATCTGTAGCAAACAGCTGCTTTCACCCACCAGAAATTATTTTTTTGGTCAGACGGACCCTTCTCTTATCCCTTTTCACCTTTGTGTCAAAATACTAATCTCTGTTCTTTCTTCCCCTCGCAATAACGAAAAGCCCTTCAAGTGTCTTACAGTCCCTGCTGCTCAGTCCTGTATCAATTCCACACACTAATATGATTTCCTGTAAGACGAGATGCATATATTTGTTCTGCAGTGAAATCAGAAAAAAAAAAAATAGTTTGAGTAGTATTTTTAAAGAGTGCTGTCTCGATGGGAAATGCTAAATTCGTCACACAATGCCAGTGGTAGACGTAAAATTTGCTCTAGCGTTGGCTCCTGACTTTCTCTTTGGTTTCTGGCTGCCTCTGACTGTTGTTGCCACCACCTGTTTGAAGACAATTGTGCAAGTGGAACCAAGGAGTGATGTCCAGTTACCTTTTTTAGAATATGAACAGGGCTTTTGAATTTGGCTGTGCGGAGTCCTTTGGGGCTGAATCATTCTTCAGGCTCGCCAGAGAAAGCGTTTAGCCTGTGGACAGGAGCCAAAGCCCACTGAGTCTCACAGGATGATTCTCTTTTGGCTCCATGAGCACTGCCTCAAGCTCTATATGAACGAAAATTTCTTCCTGGAGTTACCAAAAATTCCTCATTTTGGGGGCTTTTCTATTTTACTCTTTCCAGAGACACTTCACCTGGATTTTTTACTTCGAGCTACCTTGCCTCGTTCTGCTCAGAAGCAGGGTCTTTAGGAAGGAAGGTAACATGGTTTTTCAGTCATGAAAAAGAAGATACAGACAAGGAGCTATTTCAGGGCTCAGTGGGCTGAATTATGCTGGACCCACTGTCCTGCTTTGCTTGTTTTTCAGGTCTGAATGTGTGCTATTTTGAACTGCCTCAAAAATTGTTGGACTGTAAGTTATTTTGGATATGAATGTGTCATTTCCCCTCCCTCGGCTGCAATCACAGTTGGATCCTGCAGGCATTTCCCACAACAGGCCTCAGTTATCAACGGCAGGCGTTTTCATGTATTTCCCTTCTCAAAGACTTTTGTTGCCAGATGGGAGTTGTTGGTTGTTTATATCAGGCTATGAGTAATGCCCTTTTGCTTGCGCTTTTTTTTTTTTGACATTTATTCCTTCTGTTGTTATACAATGTTAGCTTCCCAAGCTATAGAGAAGAACCTTTTTCCCTCAGGTGTCCTTTTGTGAGCTTTTTGCTCTTTTGTAGATTTTTTTCCTTCAATTTTAAAGGTAAAAAGAATATGTGTACATATAAGAAACACAAGCAACAAGCTCTAAGACATTTCCCAGTCTGTTACTCACTGCTCTGAAAAACTGCTCAACGTAGTTTGTGGGTCCACTAAGGTTTCCCAGATTTCACTACTTTGTGAGTCTCCTTTATGTCTGTTATACGGAGGAATGGACTTCCATTCCTGGTGTTTTTCTTGTATGTGTATGGCACCACTGGGTGCAACCAAAATTATTTCCAGTTGCAAACACTTCCATTAAATGATGGGATGAACCTCTTCTTGGCAAACCTCTCTCTATCACAATTTATACAATAAGACCCCATCTAGTGAGCCATTGAGCATTTCAAAGGAGAAGATAAGAGCCCTCCTCAACTCATGTTTTTTTCTGAGTATTGTTTTTGTCTCGGTGTCATATTCTGCTACTGAAACACTTCTGTGATATCTTTAGCATCTCTTTCATGTAGTATTATTTCACAGACAGATGAAATCTTTTATCTTTCCATCTGATTGCTTCCCCACCACTGGCTTTTCACGCCAATGAAGTGACCTGTGGCTTGGCCATAAAGACTGTCTGTGAGGCATTATACATTGCTGTGTCAAAACAACATAGAAACATTCAGAAAGTGATTCACATTCAGTTGTGAAACTTATGCTGCAGTTCTGTACAAGTGGCTTATTGCTGGGCCAATTCTGAGTCCTCCCAGCAGCACTGGAACGACGGCTGTGTCTCTGACCTTCTAGACCAGCTGATCCAGTTTCACCATTTTTATCTTTAGGAATGTGTATGCTTTTTCCAACAGAAGTATCCTCCTCTTTGTAGTGACGTCTTTCGCTTGCCCATTTGAGTTATCTTTCTCAGATCTCTCAGAAAAAGCCTTCATAAACCATAGAAATCCTTAACCCTAAACGTATGGTTAACACCTGGGCTGTCCACTCTACAATGACTCTAATATAAGGAAAACTTGGCAGAACTGCTGTCTAATCCTAATTATGTCCTTGCCTTAACCACTGCTTGGAAGTCTCTCCCCACTCAGGACTTTGGAAAGTTTTGTGAGAACACAAAAAAAACACCTGCAGGTAATACTCTGCCTTCTCACAACACTAACTCAGCCATGAAGAAAAATAAAGAAAAAATGTGCCCTCAGGTATGCTTTCCTTGATGCATATTAATTCAGGTCCCACGAAAATATTTATCTGTGAATAAGCTGCTTGGTTGAGTCTTGTTTCTAAAGGTTATCTGGTTGTGGGCTTGCACTTGGTAATAAATGAAAAACAAGTTTGATCACTGGTATTCTGTTATTTTCATTTGCAATATTATGCAAGATCAAGGTAACAAATTTTGGTGCCAGCTGGAGCTGCAGGGTAACAGGCTGCTGCTGGTTTTCCCTGTAGACAACAGTAAAGAACACATTTTATGTCAGAGTAATTGCACTAACAGGTGCCGTTGAGCAACTGTGTTTTGGTTGCGACACTGTTGTGGCTCAGTGCTTACCACAAATGTTTATATAAAAGAATATTCAGTTCTGCTTTTAAACTCCTATTCAAACCGACAAGAAAGAGTAGGGTAAACAAGGATGAAGCAATAGCTACAGTTGAAAGCTAGAAAGCCCCTTCCCACATCTGGCGGGTGAGTACCGCTGCCCTATCACAAATCCTTCCTTAGCTGCTTATCACAGCAGCCACGAGGAAATGGCCCGTGCTGGCAGTAGCTACCTGTAAGAATGGGGTGCTGCTCTTGCAGTGGGACACACGATGGTGTGAGTCCGTGTCAAGTACTTAGGGAATAATGTAATTTCACACACCTTTTGAGCTTGTGGAAGCTCACCTGAGACCATGTCCTGCCTTGTGTCAGATTTGCAAAAGTGTTTAATTTCAGCTTTCCCAAGCTGTGGACAGCAAGGGGAAGGACACCCCAGATGATAGTATTACGAGCTGTAAAGGTCCATGCTACCACTTGTTGTGGGCCGCACAAAGGATTTGTTGTAGGTCTATACAGCAGCATGATGGTGCTGATATAAGAGCTCCTGCAGACGGATTCTCCACATGAATTCTGAGCCATCCAAGACTAGAAAATCTGGGATTTTTAGAAAATCTGCTTCGTATAAATACAATACATGCAAGATAGACATGCATTATCCTGTCTAACCTAGATTCTTACTCCAAAATTCTGCATATCTCTTTTAGGAAACCAAATGTATGTCTACATCTTTCCAAAAGTTTTAATGATAGTGCTAACTTAATCCATGCCTTCTCCATGTTACACTGATAGAGCAGTAGTTCTGCAGAATGATGTGGATGAATGTCCTGTCTGAGTCAAACTTTACAGTCATCCTGCAAATGCTTCAGGGGAACTCAATGAGTGCCTCATCACAGGGCCCTGCAAAGTCTGTCCATGAATCCTCCCTGTCTCCTGGAATGCAAGCTTCCAATCCCAGTTCTTTTGCTTCCACTTTTTTCCTTTCACTGTTTTTTTCAAGGAAGCATCCCTGAACGCTGCTAACAGCTATGTGTGGGCATATATGTGGAGGCCACTGCTTACTTTGGTCTATGTAATGTCTTTGCTGCCTTGAGAGCATCACTGTATGGCACAGACATACACAGACATCTGTATAGACAGATTACCACCATGCAGTATTCTTCACAATACAGTGTCTGACAGTTGCTTAGAAATATCCCTTTCTTACACAATGCTCGTGCTACAGGCATCAATAATACTCATATTTTTATCGCTTCATTTTCCTTTTTTTTTCATAAACAGCTCAATGAAACCACCAAAGCAAGCACGTGTTTTAACTGAATAGCCACAGTATTGCATTACTGCGCAAGCCTCATCTTTCCCCATCCTCTCTCCCCACTCCATATGTGGCTTACACTGAAATAACCAAAGTGCAGTTGGTGACCCTGGGCAGAGTTTGTGCATTGGCTTTTCCAACAAAATAAGTCCGGTTCACACTGCTCAGGAACTACTGATGGAATGAGCTTGGGCTGCAGATGGGGAACAGTCATGGGCAACTTTCTACCAGATTAAAGTCACTGTATCCAAAGCCTTGGTAGTCACCTTGGTGCTCGTGTCAGCCTTTCTGCAGAGGGAAGTCATGGTTGAGCAGTGGACTGTGCAACTCTAGCTCCTCTGTAGGCGCTTTTGGGAAGCTTCAGGCTGAGCACAGCTCTTCTCTCTGACATTTGTTTGGCCTTGGGCTTTTGAGGGGATTTGGTTGTTCTTGATAAGATTTTGCTTTTGTGTGTAATAAAGCTATTGTGGGTACAAATAACTCAGTAGTGCATGCTTGCTATCTCTGAAGACTACTTGTCTTCAGCTTCGCAGGAGAAAGGAGCTTCTGAGAAGGGCATTTTGTTGAGTTTTGATTTCTGACGTTAATATCAGATTTGCTGCCTCTTGCCTGCTGGCCAACCGTGGTCTGGGACCCTCCTTTCATGGTGTCCATGGCACACAGTGGTTGCTCATAAGTGGGCATGGCAAGGAAGGAGCCAATTCAGCAGTGTGCCCAGCACCCCTGGGGGAGCTGAAAGCTAGGAATCCAAAAATCCAGATGTACAGAAAAGCTCACAAAACATTCAGCTTGGATGGGGGACGTGGAATGATTCACAGAAAGAGACAAGGTGAAAAATGGGCACATTTGATCTCTTAATGCCAGGTTTCATCTAAAGGGTTCTAGGGATTATCTGAATGTAGAACTCAAACTGCAGGCAGATGTGGAGGGAGACACCAAAAAAGGGGATTGTGCACCTGGGATAGGGTAAATGGCTTCAGTATCTTGCCGCTCTTCCCCACACTGAGCCAGGGCTTGCCCTCCACTGCAAAGACACGGCAGCTGCCCTCTTGCTGTAAGCACCACAGGCAGTGACAATGGGGAGACACGCTCTGCTTTCCTTTTGATGTATTTATTGACATTTGTCCTTCTGCCATACACATAGTACAGGAGAAAAAACAGTGTGAGGGAAGGGGAGTGTTTTCTTCTGACATTCTGTTATGAAAACATACCTGCAAAGGGCAACACAGCTGTTGTGGTGCAAATGAAGGTGAGGAACAGGAGGTGATTTACTTCTGTGAAGCAGAAAAGGAACTGCGACTTTCGGCAACAGGAAACCACCTTTTATTCAAAGAAGGCCTTACCCTGAGTGCGGTCTATCCATGGCCAAGAAGAGCGTGCAAGTAGGGAGGGAGAAAGACAAGGCGAGCTTGGCACACGCTGCTGCTTTTGGGGAGGTCTTAGCTTCTGCTTTCTGCTGGTGGGAGCAGCCCCTGCTTGCACACAGGGATCTTTCCACCACAGGCCAGGGAGAGATGCTGCTAACACTTTGCTCGTGTACAGAGCCTGAGTCCTAAAGCTGTGGAGCTCTTTGCATGGGGTTAGGTGATAGGACCTCTCACCAGCTTTGGAAAAAGAGACAACTTCACTCTGCAGCGTGGTCTTGTCTCCCCTCTGGGCGCTTGCCTCTGTGTTGCACGTTTGCAGTGCTGATGAGCACCAGTTCTCGGTGCAGGGACAGTGGTGCTCCACGATGATGAATGTTCTTTCTTTCCACAGCAGCATCTGCCGATTGCGGCCCCACTGCTTGCTTGAGAAATCCTGTGGTGAGAGCAGCGGCAGAGCAGGGAGGAAGCGCAAGGAAGGCAGGGAGGGCTGCATTGGGAGAGGGTAGTTACTGCTTAACTCTGTGCAGGTTCAGCACCTTCATGAGAGGTCTGTTCTTCCTGAAAAATGTACTGCCAGGATGGTAAAGTTTCCTTAAGCTGATGGCCTCTTTCTCTATTTAACTGCAGCCTGAGCATTTCCTGTTCCCTGCTTCATGGGCAGCAGAAATGTTTGCCCCATCCTGCTCCAGGACATGGGAATTCTGTATGAGCCCCTTCCAAAACATTCTGGGATAGAGTCGGGCTTGGCTCTTAAGCAGAAGCTGTGGCTGAGCATTTTTAAACCTGTTGCTCTTTAACTGAAAGCCTTTTTTTCCAAACAGAGGATATCACACAGCCAATCCATCTGCCTGCATCGTGGCTTCAGTGCTTTGCCGATGCCTACCCACATCCCCAAGGAGTGTTAAAAAGTACCTCCCATTCTTGAGGTGTACAAATCCTTATCTTAATGGTTAAATAGTCGCTTTCCTACCCCATGGACCATTTTCCTCCCAGATAGCCTGCTTGGGTTGTTATGCAGGGTAGAAGACACAAGCTCTCTGTCAGTATTGCTGCTGGTGAAATATTGACTGCAGCGGTAACACCCAGGTGTCCTGGCATGATGCAATCCACAGAAATTGCTCTGAGATGCTCACTTGGGGTGGGAATGTGCAGATGCCCTTTGGTGGTATTTGAAATATGGACTACATTTTAGACTCCAAACAGCTTTATTAAAAATGATTTGGTCTTCTAATTTATTAATCTTAAATTCCAGCCAAGGGCATCTCCAAACTAAGAAGAAACAAAGAGTTTTTCTGTCAAAAAGTTGAGAAAACTGCTATTTGTGCTATTTGTGCTATTTGCTGTTTGCATGCTATATTTGCTATTTGTACCACTGCTGTTGTTGCAGAGTGAGTTCCCTGCTTTCCCCTGCAGTATGCAAGGGCAGAAGGCAACACCAGGCTAAGACGGCAGCTCTGATTTCATTTTATTGGTCTGTGCTGATGTATTGGAAGGACTCGTGTGTGAGGTCCAGAGACTCTGCACCACTCTGGAAATTAAAAGAAGACAACTATGACTGCAGCTGTATTATAGCCCTTCCTGAAAACTGAGTACGTGGGAAGAGAGGGCTGAAAGTAATGAAAAAACTCTAATTTCCTGGGGAAGAGGGAGGGAGGTTTGCATTTTCTGTATCAATGTGCCTGATAGAAAGCTTACTTCAAGTGTGTGAGCACCGAGCCAAGTGTCTTTCACTTCACTTGTGAAAGTTCTCGTGGTAGCACCCGGGGGATGCCAGATGAGCAGGGGCTGCCCCAGTTTCGTTTCGGAGCATCCTTGTGCTCAGAGCCACTCACAGCAAAATCAGTGGGGGCGATGCCATCCCCAGAACAGCAGGGGCGAGTGCAGTGGCCCTGCACAAGCTCTGCACTTGCTGCCCCATCTCAAACCCAGGAGGATTCGTATTTCCTCCGCTACTTACATGAGTGAGAAGAGCAATGATGTTTTGTCTAGTCTTTGACTTCCCCTTAACATTAATTTGTTTGAAGCACAGTGTGTTAAAAATTTAACTCTTCAACTTTACTCCTCATTTTATTTTAACAGATATTTTGCTTTGATGAGTAAAGCCTCTTTTTTTATCTATATCGAGTCAGTTTTCTATACAGATTGCTGGGTTTAAAATGCTACAAGTCTCTGCATGAATCATGAACAGACAAAAGTAATCTCATATTTCATGGTTGTTTATGGTAGGGCTAATATCAAGTCCTTTAGCTAGCAAAACACATTAGCTCAAAACTCAGAGGACTAGAAAAAATTACTTTGCCTGATTAGCTTTAAGCTGGCATGTCTGAAAACATCAAAGACTCAGTCTGTTTTCAAAATTTGTTTCCAGTTATAGAAAATGACCTTCTTGATTCCCAGCAGCACCACATCCTAACTTAAAAGAGCGTCACTTTCCCCTCACATCCGCAAAGGTGCCCTCCAGAGACTCTGATGTGTTGGGTAGCACCACTGCACTGGAGACCCTTACTGAAGTCATCCCATCCTTAGTCAGAGGGACGAGGAATCAAAATGATCTTCTCACTGTTTCAGAGTTCAACACTTTCTACTTTTTCTTTCTTGTTGTTGTTGTTTTCCCCTCCATATTCTGTCACTGGGATGGGCTGTGTTGCCCCTCAACACAGGATTTTTGAAATGGGTTGGTAAACAAGGACATCCCAGGATAGTCTGACAATACCTCTGGTCATCTTTGTATGATGCAGACCAAAATATGTGCTATTAATGGGGTAGAAAATGAAGCGCTGTCTTTGTCCCAGCCTTGAGGAGACGCTGAGTACAGATCTGCTCATCCAGAGCAGCAACAGGAAGCAAAACTTGAGACACTCCTGGGGCCTATCTGTGCTGCCCACCGCGCTGCTTTGGGGGAGGAGAGCTAGCACGAATGCCAGATCTAGAGTTGGCCCAGACTTCTCAGAGTTTTGGAGGCACAAAGGCTCCACATTTTTCCACTCCAGGCCTAAGAGTCCAAGGGAAATGACATTTTTCTGCTTTCTTTCACCATAGCCCAGCTGCTGAAGAATGTATATGTGCTATAATACATCCGTTCATACTTACTTGTGTGTTTCAAGAATAAGACACTAACCTGAAGAAAATTTGTTGTTGGTGGTGGTACATTTTATTATGTTCGTTCATTGTTCATTGCTTGAGATTTTTGCCTAATGTTTGCTACATTCAGATGACTTCCTCCTTGATTAGACTTGATTTTCTGTTTTGTTAAAAGGGGATATAACTGAATAGATTGCCTCTTTCCCGTCCCTTCCCTTCTGTTGAGGAAAACATTTTGCCTGCAAAGGGAAGCAGAGAAAAGGGAGCTGTGGGGCTCCCATGTCACTGTATTGGCAGTGGATGATGGCGCTCAGATGAACTTTGGGATTGCAGGGGAAAATGCTACAGCTGGAGCCCATCATGCTCATGTCAAAGCAGGATTTAGCTCACAGCATTTTTTTTTCGTGTTATCATTTCATAATTTCATGGGTAGTTCTTTAGAAAGTGAGTTCTCACCTCTTTGCAGGAAAAGAGGGTTGTAAGACTGTAAAAAAATGTGTTTAGTCTGAAGACTGGAAACGGCAAAGATCATGATGTGGAGCGGGGTGAGCAGAGGCAGGGGCTTCGCTTCTGTGTCCTGGCCTTGCTTGGACTCTCACCAGTGCAGGCAGGAGGCAGGATGTTGTTACCTGCTGAGGGAGGCAAGAAATTACTCAAATCTGGGAGAAAAAAGCAAAGTCATTGGCTGTTTCCTTCACGCCCAAACTTGATAGGGTTACTTTAAACTGGGTTACTTGATCTTCAGCCTGCGCAGAAATTTCCAAAAACTATGCTTTCTTTAGTTTATACAGATATTAGCAGACTGAATTCATGTAAAGAGGCAAAGCACCAAGAATATCCTAACAGCATGACATTTGCATAGTATAAAATAAGTATCCAGTGGCTTCATACAGCGGCTATTCTGTGTTTTTATTTTTCATTACCTTGGGTAAGGGTGTCAATGAACAGGGTTTTAGTACATTAATACACTTTTAGACATTAATACACTTCTGTCTCAGACTCTTTACAAACAGCATTCTGAGATTTACCTACTCAGGACGACCAGGTCAGTTATTTTTGGCCCAAATCCATAAGCATCAGATCCTCTGTCTGGTAAATGCTGTTTTTGTAGCAATCAGCCAGGCTGCTGTCTAGTTCACTTCCAAAACATCCTGGTAGAAAACAAAGAACAGATTTACCAAAACAGCCAAGTTTACTTGAAGCGAGAGTAGCCCTCTGAGGCCGCTGACTTCCACACACAGACGGCAGAATCTGATGCAGTGGTAAAAATATCTGCAAAGGCAATAATAACTCCAGTCCACAATAGGTGGAGTTTCCTCCAGCGCCGAGGCCTAAGTGTGGGACCGAGGGTATATAGGCTGACATCAGCCTTCCGCACACGTGGAAATTTCACCTACTGACCTGCTTCTGTTTTTGCTTTTCTCTATAATTTGTCCGTCAAAGCTTTGCTGACATCCAATATTTAATCTAATGGACTATAAGCGCCTAGTAGCTGTGCAGTGACATTGCTATCCAACTCTATCAGAAATGCTTAATACAGTTCACAATGAAGTAATAATGTTACATTTATAATTAATTTGTAATGATTATATAGATATCAATATAAACATAAGATGGAGAGAACTCACCAAGCTTAGAAAGAGGTCTGCCTTACATTTTAGTCCTGAAAAGTTCTGGGGGATGTGAGCAGACCTCTTGCGATAGTAGCCAATTTCAAAGAAGATGCATAAGGAAATGTCTACAAAGTTAGTTTTCCAAACACTTTTCTTTTTCCTCGTGGAAGCAGTTACTATGATTTTACACCATCAAAGTTGTCAGATGATGTTATAGGCCTATGTTATGAGGATGGAAAAAAGGGCTATATTGTACTCTAATTTTATATATGATATCAACATAGAAGGAAATTTTGTGTTTGCATTAATAATCTAATAATTTAAACCATATTTACATGATTCTGAACTAGAAACTGGACATTGCAACTAAGGAGAGAGACTGTAGAGTTATTGCTGTTGCCAAAATCATCAATTCAGAGTGCAGCATAGCCAAAAAAGCCATCAAGATGTTGAGATGTTGATGTCCTCATGAAGAGGACCCTTCAGGACAGATGGCATAATTTTATTCTATTTAAATTTGGTATTCCCACAACCTGAGAAGTATGTGCAACGCCAGTCTCCGCATCTTAACTCAAGAAGGACTTAGTGTAGGTAGAAAAGGTACAGGAAAGGGCAGCTAAAAAGATGAAGGGTGTAGAGCAACCCGCCTTATGAAACGATACTAAAAATATGGAACTATTTAGTTTGGAAAAGAAAAGGTTGAGATTTATGATAAAGTGAAGGGGGTGGGTAAGTTGATTGTAGCACTGTGGTCCTGCACTACTTGACAAAATTAGTAGAGCATCAGTGCAAAATTAGTAGAAGGAAATATTTCTTTTTGCAGTAGACAGCGAGCTTCTGGAATGTGCTACAGATTATACCAGAAGATATATTTGTTGAAGCTGAAGGGAAAAGACAAGGAGGTACTTTCCAATGTCCCCAACCAGGAAAAAGGAAAGCAGAACATGTCCTTGCTCATATGCGTTTCCCATGGGCATCAAGAGCTTTTGCAGTATTGAGGGAGGAATACTGAGTGACACGGACCAGTGGTTTGGCTTGGTAGGAAACTTACAGTTTTATCCTCTCTGTGCTGAGAGCATTTTAGTGCTAGTTACAAAATCCTTCTTTAAAGCAGAGACTGAAAAAAAAATGATGGTGTTGTAGAATGGATTCCTGAAATAGTGGCTGGAACTTTTCCCTCTAGGAAAGGAGAACATTCCTGAAAATGCTGAGAATTTTTCACTAACAACGTATTAGTTTTTTTCTATTATTTCACCTCTGTTTTGAAATGGTAAGTAGTGACATGCAAACTATCTAACTAGAAGCAGATGTCACAATACCATAATTCTCCACAAAATCCAGACCAAACTGTGACTACCTGCACGAGTAAACAAGTCCTTACAGGGTATTTTCCTTCCCATTCTCTTTCCACTTATTGTACATCTGTCCCAACCTCAGAAAGGTAATAACACTGTCTGCAAATCCTTATCTTTCATTTGCCATCTCTTGTAAAAGCCATCCAGTCTCACCTCCCCAGATTTCAAAGCAGCTTGATGAAAGATTTTTGCCTATTATTGGCATAAGATGAAGAGTGCAACCCGAACACTGAAGAAGCCCAATACTCGAATGTCTGTTAAAATTTTAATTGCTCAGATATATCTTGTGGTAGCATTTCCAGACCTTTATCTTTGCACTTCACGCTCATCAGAATTGAAAAGAAAGTTACTCATTGTTTTGGGGCATATAAATTCACCCTCTCACATAAATCCTATCGACAGCAGGATAGCTGCTGGAGTGTGAATTGTTTGCTTATAGCCTTTTTCAGTGCGCGAGGTACACATGGCCAGTTCCACTTTTTCCTACTTTGCACAGTGCCACTTGTTAAATAAAGGTTAATCATCCTAGAGTTTTCTCTCAGTTGCCCTATAAATAAAATATAGTAAACAGAGCTGTGTGAGGCTGGGTGTGAAAGATTTTGCTGGCTTGCCATTAATCTTTCACGCGGTAGCCAGATATCTCCTGCAAGTTGTTGTGCAGTTTGCTAGGCACCCCGCGTGACCAAAGCAACTAACTCGGATTCCTGGAAGTTTGCTATGGTTTTTCAGACCTCCGCCCGAGACTCCAGGCTATGTAGCTTCATCTTTCCAGCCTGGTGTCAGGCACCATTCAACTGTTTTTCCAGCAGAAACCCACAGCTGTGACTCTGCATGCCCCTGCTTCCAATTGTGGATGTCCTAACATAGCGGGTTTCGGTCTATGCTTCAGTGGTGCAGAAATTGTAGTTCTGTGGTCCATGTCCATGCGATAAATAAATACTTGAGAAATTAAATTCCAAAGAGAGCTGCTCACTGTTCTAAACTGAAGGTGACTCAGAAAAATAAAGTTCAGGAAGGCTGGACAGCTCTTTTTGTATATGAAATTTCTCATGACAGTCACACCTCTAAAGGAAAATACCAGATCACCTGCAAATTGAAATAAAGTTGCAAACCACTAGACTGCTCTTCCTGCTTGTTTTTTTTTTATTGTTTTGGTTGCTGCTAACGAAGCAATTTTACCATTCTGCACTTTTTGTCCAATATCTTAATGGTTGACAACTAGTAGCAAGTGTTAATCTATCAGTACTGGGAGGGAAGCCCCACTGGAGACCCCTTTGCATCCTCCCATCTCCCAAGACAACTTTTGCCACAGCTAAGGGGAAGAAAAGTAACAGGACTCTAAGGTATGTCCATGACAAGGGAGCTGTCGGAGTATCATACTACGTGCTGTGCATTTACTTGGTAGATCTGCCAAGGGAGGCACACTGAAGAGATAAATCTGTGATTCTTCAGAGCAATGTGTCACACTGGACTCAAACAGATTTGTGGATCAAAGTGGGGCAGCTGCTGCAGCCTGTTGCTTTCCAGACGCAGAGTGCTTTTTGCAAGGGTATTGGTGTTGCCCAAAGGCAGGTAAGGAAGAGATATGGTCTCTGCTGGTGCATGAACTGAGTTTTGTTTACTGCTTGGCCAGATCTGACCTTTAGACCTTCCTTTGCACATGCTGTCCTGAACTGCAGTGGATCCATGGGAGGCAGAAACTGGCCATCTAGATGCAGTAGATGAGATTCAGTCTTGAGCCAAAACTAACAGAAGTCTCAGACTTATGCCTTTTTTGGGAAGGTTGGTGTGGCTTTGCAGGGCCAGAGCAAAGCTTCTCAAGAAACTTTTGGCCACAAAGCCAAAATAAAAATAAAAATAAATAAAAAAAAAATAAAATAAAATAAAATAAAATAAAATAAAATAAAATAAAATAAAAATAAAAATATAAAATAAACGAACCCACAAACCCCCAGAGCTAGAGACAGGATGGACATGGGATGGAGAAACAGGGGATGCTCTGGAGGACCAGGCTGGTACTCTTGCTGCTGCCAGGGGGCAGGGGGGCCTGTGGTCCTCTTACTTTGCAAAGGGAGCCAAGCGGGCAGCTTGGCTCCAGCAAAATTAAAACTGGCAAGGATACCTTGTCACCTCCCACAGACACTGCAAGAGGTAGCCGGGACGCTCTGGCTCGGGGACAAGCATTTGCAAGGGTGGATTTCACCCTGACCACACAGGCAGAGGTGCTTACCCTAGATCATATGTGGAGAGATTTTACAGGGCTGAGGTTTCTGAGCTCAGGTTTCCCCACTGATCAGAAGTGCTCTTTTACCTCTTCTTTTCCGTAGTTCAGCGGAACAAGTCATGACCCCATCTGTGTGGGGGCGGGCTCTGGGCTGTTGCTTGAAAGATCCTCCTCCGCTTCCTGCATCAAGCTGCAGACTTTATGCAGGGCCTTAGGAAGTCGCTTCAGCTCATCCAGGCATCACTCATGTGCCTCTTTCAGCTTCAGCAGCGCTGGCTGCACTGAACTCCACTTAGATCTGAAAGTCGAACATCAGTAGTCATAACAAAGACACTGTGGTTTCCCAGATTGTTGCTTGGAAAAAAACTTGTCCTCAGCAAGGGCTGTGCAATTGCTAGCAGTTAATAGCTTTGAGCAGCACTGTGCACCTACTGCTTGTTCACTGGAAACTGCTGCAGTCCAAGGAGAGCTTTTCCCCAGCTCCTCTCCTGCTTAAACCCCGGAGGTTTGGACCAGTCACTGCAATGTGGGTTACTGGCAACTTAGTGATAATGTTTCTGTCCCTTTTTGACAAGATCCATTAGATTCAAGCATTGCCAACCTTTTCCAAGAGAATTTATGTGTTAGCAGAAAGACCAGTTCCTAAAAACATCCAAATTTGAAGGAACACTTTTCTTCAATGCTTTCCAGCACATTTCCACATGCAGAGAGTTTTGCTCCAGGTCTGCAAAAAAGCATGGGACAAAAGAAGAGGCCTCCTGAAACTTGCTTGACATGAACCCCACTGCCCCATTGGTGCAAAAAGTTGTTATATAAGAGGCCAAAATCCCTTGCAAGATTATGGGCTTTGATCAGATTTCCTGAAATGCCTGATGATTCGTTCTCTGAAAAATCTGCCTGTTACTGGTCAAGAGGTAAAACAGGAAGTATTTAGATTCAAGAATTTCATGTGAACATTTGGACCAAATTGAACATTTAACAAAATAAGATGAAAGGAGAGGTTCATATTTGAAAAATGTGGAAAGCAGTTCTTTTGGACTAGCGTTTTTAAAGTGCCCTAAGAATGGGCAAGGCATTACTGGCAAAGTGGGATCTGTAAAACAGCAAGAGCGCATTAGATAAGAATCTACTGGTCTTTCTTTTTTTTCTTTTTTTTTTGTGAGGGTCATTTTTTATGAGAGCTACAGTGAGTAAGAAGAAAAAACAAAAAAAAACACCACAGAATTTTTGCTCTTCTGGCATGAGAACTGTTGCCCTGAGGAAATTAAAAACTGCACACAATTGCAAGTGCTAATCCCCACCTCAGATGTTGTGAACAGACCCTTGAGGATCCCTTTGGCAGAAGTGTGAGTTGCAGCCGAGTTGCTGCGTGTGCAGCAAGGCTGTGGGAGACGCGTGTGGGTTTGCACCCTGGCCATACCCGCAGGACAGAGACGCTATCATCTCTTTTACGCACCCCTCCTCTCTCTCAATCAATCAGTGGGAAGCGGTGGCCGCGTTTCTTCTGTCTCTGAGCTGCGGGTGCCTGTTTTGCGGGGGAAGGAGGAAATGGTATTTTCCGCAGGTGAGCTAAAGAACAGAAAATAAATCCCTATGAGTCAGAGAAGTGAGAAGTACATAAAGCAAAGGTTAAGCCTGCAAAAGTGCTATTAATTCGTTATTCAGAAAATGAAGCCGTGGCAATCCCTGGGAGAAGGCAGCCAGGAGGGAAGACGTGACTGGAATTGTGTATGTTGGCTTTCATTTGTCTTTCCCACTCAAAGCTATCGCAATATGTGCATTGTGCATGTATCGGTGTGGAAAGGCCAGAGGTATTGCACACCAGAGCATTTCAGCGTGGTGCAAATGCCCATCGGACAACAAAAAAGTGTGAAAACCCAGGGAGGAACCATATCCACGAATGCTTGCGTGGCTCTGCTACACTTGCTGTTGTCTCCAGTTCGAGCTGTATCCCGATGGTCAAAGGAAAACTTCGGACAAGGGCATCTAAGGCCTGCTTTCTAGTTTCATTACTGTTTAATTTTGAAAAACTTAAGTTTTTCTGATGCCTATGCCTTAGTACCTCAGCAGTTGAAGAGACGTCACTGGGTGCACGCATGCTGCTTCGTGGCAGTAACGAGACTTTTATTACTCTTTGTAAAATACCTTTTTCTATACAACTCAGGAGGTATTTCTAGAAACGCCAGGAAAATATCACATTTTACCTCTTTGTCCTCTGGAGATGTGAGGCTTGCAGGAAATACAGCTGCCAGCTTGTATTTCACAGCCGTAGATTTCTCCCCCATGCCAACGTTGGAGTAGTAATTAAAATGACAGATAAACAACATCCATGCTTGTTTTCCAGTCCTGGTGATGAGGAAATCCTGTTTCGCCCATGCTGGCACTGCATGAACTGCATATACCCTTGCCTGCACCACCACACCTGGGACCTGATGTGCTTATTTATTTGGAACAGAGTGCTTGGGAAACATGGGATTAGTGAGAAAAATCACATGAACTTCTGTGGGCAAGGAACCATATTCCTGTTGCAACCACACAGGAATTTAGCTTCAAGCTCGGAGGGTACCACGATGCTTGTTTGTGCACTGGCTGGATTAGACCCTGCAGCAGCTCAAAGTAGGGAGATCAGGAGTAAAACCTGGTGCAGGTATGAGTATTTGCAGGACCCAGGTTGCCCTTGCACTGCCTCAAGCAGTTGTTTTTGATGGGGACATGAAGGGGAAGTAGGGGCAGCTCAGTTTCTTCAGCAGTCCAGTGAGACAAGGGGTTACTTCACTCACACTCAGGTGAGAGCTAAGTCGCACAGCCCAACAGCTGATGCCATGAAGTTAGTCAGAATCAGTTAACCAGTCCACAAGCGAGCACGGGCTGTGGTTTGAAGAACAGCTGAGTGAAGGTTTTCACTGTGCTAATAACATCCTGTATGTACCAGACAGCGCCGTGGCACGTGCCCCTGGCCCTCTTTGCAGTCAGAGTTTTGCACCGCTGCTCCGGCTGCTCTTTAACGCGTGTGTTTTGCTGCTGCTGCTGCTGCTGCCCTGGGTTTGTTTTTGGTGTTGGCAGTGCAAATGCAGATGTAATCGACTCACTCTGGTGTTCTGTCTTTCTGGTGCTGCAAGTGTTGTGCTGGAATGGGTTTTGTTGGGCTTTTTGAATGTCACATCTCTTCTGCAAGTGCATTTGCTTAATCAGTGCCCAGTGCTGGATATGGGCAAGGCAAAGCGTGGAGATGCTGACCCTGCTCGGGACAAACCACAAGCAGGAGTCAAGGAAAACATTTCTGGAGGTCTTTCAAACTGCATAACAGCAAAATCAATGACTTTGACATCTGCCATAGCACATCTGATCTGTTTTTACATCCTTTCAATTTCTTATGCTTCAGATATACACTTTATTACACTACATTTTTTATATATACCATATAAGTAATGAAACCCAGCTTCTATAGAGTGCCTTTTATCATCGATATCAAAGCACTTAATCAGTGAGATCATACATCATTCTCATTTCATGGGCTGGGAAACTAGAGAAACATGGAAATAAAATGGCCTGTCAGAGAGCCCAGAAGTGCAGTAGCAAAGCCCTGAGTGGAATTTAAATTTCTCATGCTGCAAAGAGACCTCGCTGGTCTCTGTGCAGAACAATACTATAAAAATAAGGCATAGTCAAAAATAACAGGAAAGAGTTGAAGAAAAACAATATAAACAATAGAATATCTGAAAAAAAAACAAATTATTTTGGAAATAAGATGTTTTTGGATTGAAAAGATCAAATGAACCATTCCAGTTGATTGTTGTATTCCATTGTGCTTGTTTTTCTTAAAACAAACGGATCTATATTCCTCTATATTCTGCCAATTTTGCCAGATCTGCATGTTTCTAATGGAAGAAAAGATTTATCATCTGATTTATTTTGACCAAGTTCACTTGCTGTAAAGGAGGGAAACAAAAGTATGCAAATCCAGCAAGACTCCTGAAAGGCCAATATTTTTTTTTTCATTAATTCTTTTATGTAGCGTGCTTCACAAATGTGCTGTAGGCTCTGTTTATACTAAGAAGACATCTTATCTGACAAATCCTAACTGATGCAATATGATTTAAAAGTCTCCCCCTCACAGCAGAAATTAAAATTCTCCCGGGGGACCTTCCCCAAAACATAAAGCCAAGCCTTCCTCCTCATTAAAACATTTTGTTGTGTGAAGAAAAAAATGACAATAAGCCATAAAATCTGGAGAGAAATGATTACTGAACGCTAGCATATGCTTAGTGATTTCCATAGCAGCATGTATGGAGGCTGCCAGTTGCACTCCGAGTCAGGGAAACGAGGTTCTTGATCTTGTCTGGATGGAGGGCCACTTGAAGAGACATCGCTAGCAGCGTAGTTAGGCCCCCAAAAGCCTCTTTCCAAGAAGGAGACCCAGTGAAGGTGCCAATTCTGTTGGCAAATCTATGCCAGGACCATCCCATCACTGTCCCTGTGTGCTCTTTGCTTTGAAGCTGATGAGAATAATTGTCTCCAACGTTATTATTATGTTCAAGAATGACATGAAAAGAAGACAAAGGTTGCCTGCTCAGGCATTCACAAGTTCGAAAATAATGGAATTACTGTTGCCTTGACAACATTTCCCTCTCCTTCCCCTGCCCCCATTTCCATTCTTGGAAATGGCTGAACCATTTTACTGAAACTCTAAAATAATTAAATAAAAGATTCCGCCAAAGGCAGACACCTGGCATGGAAAACTTCCTCCCACCCCCCCTTAGAGTCTGGCAAAATTATAAACAGCTGAAGAGCAGGGTCTTATAATGAGAAGAATCAGGCAGAGCCATGCATGGAAATGGTGCTGGTAGCTCCATCTGTATTTTTTCCTTTTGCATTAATTTATGCCCCATGCATCCCTGAGGGCAGCAGTTGGCGCCTGCCCCTTTGTTCTGGAAGATGTAAAAATGGGTTAACAGTGGCAGCCCGCGGGGTGGATGATGCTCCCCTAGAGAGCCAGGACGAGGCGGGACTGAAGGAGCTGCAGTGACACTGAAGGCGCAAGCACAACATTTTTAGCACCATGAGTCACTCCCAGACGACCTACGGGCCACCAAAATTTATGTGCCAGGGCAACGGGAGGAGCGCAGTGTTTCTGGAGGGCGCCCAGGGGTCTGTGCAGGGTGCCACAGTGGCACCTCTGCTGCAGGGTCGACCTCACCATGTGCGTCCCTTGTCACTGCCGGTGTCAGTGCTCTGAGCATGGAGCCCAGGCGAACGTGAAGGAATTCCTGCCCATGCCGGAGAGCAGGCAGGAGCTGAAGCGGCAAGGAGGTACATTCATAGGGCTTGTGCTCTTCTGAGAAGAAAGTCCGCGCTTACTTGGGGGTCAAAGGGATTTTGCAGCCGATGAGGGATCAGAGGACATTATACCAACGTTTATTTCTCAGGTTCATTGAATTTATAGANCACCTCTGCAGCAGGGTCGACCCCACCGTGTGCGTCCCTTGTCGTCACTGCCAGTGTCAGTGCTCTGAGCATGGAGCCCAGGCGAACGTGAAGGAATTCCTGCCCATGCCGGAGAGCAGGCAGGAGCTGAAGCGGCAAGGAGGTACATTCATAGGGCTTGTGCTCTTCTGAGAAGAAAGTCCGCGCTTACTTGGGGGTCAAAGGGATTTTGCAGCCGATGAGGGATCAGAGGACATTATACCAACGTTTATTTCTCAGGTTCATTGAATTTATAGAAACCCTTTTGAGGATGAGAAGGTTTCTTTCAAAGAATGGACAGAATATCCCAGCATATATAGGCATGGCTAAAACTGACAAATCACAGATTTGGTGGCCAAGCCCAGAAATGCTGTTATGCTCTTTTCTTCTTTCATCCTACATGAGCCAACAAGGCACCTAAAATTCCGACAAGAGCAACACAGAGATCATAAGCAGACAAAAATGACTGGATTATGTGCGGCAAGTCATAAGACACGGCTGTGAGGGAAGGCAGCACTGCCATCTATTCAAAAGCTGAGCACTCTAAAATAAAAATCATAACAAAATTTGCATTTGATGACATGTATTTAAAACCTAAAACAATTACAGCTGCTTTAATTTTTCTTCCTTCTCTTTTGCTTAGAGCACATTCAGTCCTTGCCTGCTGCTTAGCATCTCTCTTGAATATCCTCCTGACTAAAATCAGAGAGCCCCAGCAGCCCCTCCAGGTACCCCAGTGTCTAACCAGTGCTGCTGGGGGGGTACATCAGCATGTAGCAAGGGGTGGAAGAGACTGATCGATCAGGCCCACTGCCTCCTCCATTTAGTACATGGGTAAGGGGTACCAATACCTGGCCCCACAGGTTGTAACCAGTGTGTTTGTAAAAATTACCTAAATCACAAGCAACATCATTACCCATGGGTATGACTCATGGGTATGACTGACTCACATAAGAGGTGACTGCTTGGCTCATTCTGTACTAGGGGAGTTGAGTGATACGACTATCGGAGACCTCAGGCAGGAGACTGTGGCCTTCGGGTCCAAAAGTGTCAGATTCAATGAGATGTTGCATTAATCTGGCAACCTCTGTGTTCAAAGATAACAGCTTACTTTCAGGGAGGGGAGACCTAAGGATTTTGATAGGTCTTTTTTCTGCCACTTGGAACCAGTCCCATTTTTTTTTTCATGTAAAACCTAGTGTTTTGTCAGGGCTAAGTAGTACTTTGAGTTTTAAATTGTAGGATTCTTGGGTGAGTTATCACAAGCATGCAAGCTAATAGATCACCATTATTTCTTTTCGGCTACTACCATCCCTCAGTCCCTGCCCTTCTCATACATTCATTTCAGAAGAAGACTTTGTTCTGCTTTTCATGAGGGCACTGAAGAGTGCTTGTCTGTCTAAAATACCTTAATAATAAATATGAACAAACTAAGTAGTCAGAAATATGTGGAGATCAAGGCATCTGTTTAAAACCAGGTAGTACCCTTGACAGTCCATGTGTACTGCAGCTAGGGATCCAAACTATAAATTGATTGTTAATGAATATGGAATAATACATCAGATATTTGGCCGAGGACACTGAAGTACTAACAGCTGCTTTAATGCGGAACTGCTTGTTCGAACTCCCCCCAGAATGCATGTACTTTCCCATGTGTGCTCAGAGATAGGTGGTTTCTCTATAGGTTTTGTTGGTCAAAAGTCAAGCTTCCTCCCACAACAGGAAATGGTCAAAAACTGAAATAAGTATGATGCTGTTGTTCCAGACACAATGGAACAATAGTTTCTGTAGCAATGTGACGGGTTTGAAAACATAATGCAGCTTGGTCTTGCATAACTTTTTTTTTTTTTCTTTTTTAAACAGAGTAATTCATATGAAAATCTAAATCATGCTGGAAATTTGGTTGCAAAATCCATGTAATCAGGACATGCAGCCTGGGAAATGATCTCTCACTTTTATGTCATATCAATAAGAGCTTCTCTTGATTTGGTTCATACTTGCTAAAACTTTACTGGAGAGATTGCAAGAAGTCTTTGCAAAAATATGAGAATGGGATGTGATAGAGTTACAAGAGATTTTCAAGCAAAATATTAGTGAAATGTAGTTGGTTTGTTAAGCAAAATTATTATCCTCGACTCTGTCTTAGCCCATGAAGGGCATACAGCAGCACTAAATGCCACCACAAGGAAAACCCTATCTACAGTGTAAAAGAGGTCAGTGGCCTGGTTGCATTCCAGCCAGGAAATTAGACACATCCCGCTCTTCTCAAGTGAAAACTATGAGGGCTTTGATGGGTAGCCGTAACAGATAGGCCCTTGGCTTTGTGTCCCATGTAGGCGTCAGCATCTCACGCTGGTCTGGTCGCCCTCCTACTCGCTGCATGGAGTGTGGCCCCTTCCTCAGCACTGGCTCCCAGGGGTGGTCTATGCTCCAAGTCCCCCCCCCCACATCCCTGCCCAGCCGTGTCTTGGGTCAGACATGGGCTGGTGGATGGGGAACGCCTGCCCCTATGTGTTAAGCATAATGGCAGTGCCCTTTGCAAGCCTGCTGTAATTTGTACCTCAGTTACTACCCAACTGAATGAGTGATTTGGGCCATTCTTTGAACTCCCCATTCTTTACTCCCCTCTTCCAGTGAAGGGAGGAGATTGGCACTTCCCATGTAAGGTCTCTTAATGTGCCTCCGAGCAAAGTCACACGTCTCCGAGCAGAGTTACACAAGCTGGAATTGCTGCGGAAGGTTTGCTTTTGTTTGACTTAGTCCTCAAAGGGCCGGGCCGTGTTTGTAGAGCCTGTTGCTGCCCGTCATCTGGCAGAGAGTAAATATCTGCTGGGAAACAGCTGGCAGCAGGTTTTAAACAGCTTTAAACAGCCGTGCCGTTCGCCATGCGGCTACTCCATACCCACCCCGGTGAAAGGTCGAGGAGATTGGTTCAGCTCCTCCTCATGCGCTGGACTTTGCTGTGAGACCGCAGTACACAGAGCCCTTTCTTATCCCCACTGCTCTTTCAGTGTCAGGGGTCTTCAGTTCTACTGATTCTACTTCAGATCATCTAATTCTACTCTGACATCTGATTCCTCAGGAAAAAAAATGCATATATCTCACCTGCACCTGGGAACAGTACCCCACCTCATCAGCAAACAACAAAAATTTGAAATAACCTAGAAGATAGCATAGACTATAACATTTGCTTTACTGTAATTTAAGTTTTAACCAAAATTCTCGGATAACTTTGAACAGATTCTTACCTTTATCACAAAAACCAAAGATATGAAGCCCATCAAGGCCAATTAGATTGTTATTGACTTCAGAGCTCTTTGAATCTTGTCTACATATGGTGCCATTGGCACCATAGTACTGCTTCAGAGTGTTTCTGTTCAGGGATCTATCTACATCTCTCTGAAAATACAAGTTCCACTTTGCTCTCATTTCCTCATTGGTGAAGGCAAACCCACACTGTATTTATTTTTAGGTATAGTATAGCTGCATTATTACAAAAAGTACCTTTAATTTCACAAATGCTTAAAGGAAAAGAAATGGAACACTGCTTGCTACATGCTGTGATATTACTTGCCATTTAACAGCACTGCAAAAGAAGAAATAATCCATTTAATTTTTTATTGTGTTTATCATCTTATTTAACATTTTCAATTCTGTTTTTCAGTCACAAAATCTATGAATAAAATGTGTTCACATATATTACCTAGGTGAGCCATCATACATACCTCAGATATCCACATAATAGAATACTTCTGATTTTAAGTACAAATGGTATACATGAATGGGTATACTACTTATAGGAAAAAAATCAATAAAATATTAATCAGATAAAGTAAAACAGCAGGTGGCCCAAGATATCCGCAAGACATAAGTCTGTACAACATGTAGATAGATCTCTTTGTAAACAGGAAGAGCACCACCATGTTACCACTTAAAGGTATTGTGTCACAAAGACAACCAAAGTCACCAAAGTGTCACTGTGCAAAGTTCTTGAATTTCTAAGCAAGAATAGATGCATTTTCTGTTTAACCCATTTGGAGACTGATCCTGCCTCCCTTCTGGAAATACACTTTCCAGTTGCATCAATGGAACCTTTGTTTTCTGCCTGAGGTGAGCAAGAGTGAAGTCAATGAGGGTGAAGTACTGAAAACAAACCAAACAAAACAGGACCCATGCTCCTTCTCACTTCATTATAAAGTGTTAAAAAAGTCTCACAGCTTATTTTCCTGGGTTTATGTTTTACTTTGGGAATATCAGGCATATCAAGACAGCACATGTTCTTGCATTCTTTCCCAGTCTTTATGGGTGTGCTTGTTGTTTAATTTTGCTTCTGAAATCAGCCTGTGGTTGCAGAAACAAATAACAAAATTATCCATGGCATAGCCGAGGAGAATGTGAAGTTTCTTGCAATAATCAGCCTACCTCGCATAGGTATCAGCATGGTTAAAAAGCAAAATGCGTGGATCAACATCCCTCAGCCTCAGACTGGCTGGGTGAAAGGAGGCCTTTCAGTGCCTTGCTTACCAGTCTTTATGCAGGCTGAGTTTCTGCCTTGGGGAATTATCTATCCCTGATAATTTTTTGAGGCTCAGGCCCTTTCTTCTGGTGTGTTTTGCAGCAGCCTGGGGTCTGGGGCGACACAAACCTTTGTTCTCCTCAGAGTGGTCTGAGCTCCCCTCCCATTTCCTCTCACAGACTCGACTTCAGGATATGTTTTTACGGCATCCTTACTCTCCTCAGTTCAAGCAGAGTTATTCATTTCCTGACTGTATGTGACCAGATGCGTGCCTGTTGTCAGCAGTGTAAATCCTTAGCTTCAGCTGAATTGAAAATCAACCCGCAGTGTTTGATGTGCTGGGTTAATGGCACATGGCTGTTTTCAGGTTTCTGTCTTGCACAGAACCCAGCACATCATCTGCCCTTCTAGGAAATAATAATAATTCATTAAGACCATAGCCCTGTGTTTCTCTTTAAAATACAGCTGCTATTTGGTATGGAGTTTCAGACTTGTTCTACCAGTACATTCTGTGTTCTCTTTCTTTGTGCAAAATTACATGATGCATCTCCCCGAGTCTCCTTTCACTCAAGCAGCAAAGGTTGCTCCAAAGTCAGCTGCATGGGTGAGATGTCATGTGGATGGCTGTGAAATCCCCTCTGACAGTTCCAATCAAACCAAAAAATAATCTTTCAATCCAAAGAATCCTTCCTTGCATGTAGAGTTACACTGCTTTGCAACAGTAAATGGCAAACCTGAGCACATGAGGCAGATGCCAGACTTTTGAGAGACACAAATTCTTCCCTGGAATCTTTAAAGTTTGGAATATAAAAGATATGTCCTGTGGGGAGAATGCAAAGAAAGTCTACAGATACAGAAACAGAAACAGCCCTACCAAAAACCAAAGATGCCAAATTAACAACAGGGCTGCGGAAGCATACGGTCTGTAAAACCCCTTATTTCCACTGGTGCCTGGAGAGACTATGCAGCGTGTCAGTGAGGAGCAGGAGAGAGTGGAGGAAGGACGCCACTCCCCAAGGAGAGGGTCTCTTGAGGGAACCTGGCAGAGGCTGCCTTCACCCCCATGATTTATGACAGGAGGGGACACACAAAGCAAGGGATCACTCTGCTAACAAAGCAAACTTTCTAAAATGGTTAGAAATAGCTACTGTAACTTGCTTTTCTGTGGTCTCCTGTTCTTTTCAAAATTAGTGACAAAGGACAGCCTAGGATGAGATAGTGGAGTGTGGTATGCAACCACAGCAGGTTATGAATGGGTGGTGGTTCTCCAGCCCTCCTCTTTCATGGGTGGTAGTCCCAGAAGCTGAATCCTGTCTGTCTGCTGGACATCCCCCAGGACTGGGGGAAGGTTGTTCAGGAGAGGTGTTTCAGTGTATGACAGGAACCTGGACACGTAATTTAGCCCAGATGCCTAACTTTTCAGTGACTACAGTTCACTGAGATGAGTCCCACTCCTTCTGGTGACCTGACCATACGTGACAAAGCCAAGAACTTGACAGGCTTACTAAGTTTTGGCTTAAAGTGCAGGGGCATCTAAGCACTTAATTGCATTTATTTTAGCACAAAGCTTCAGATATTTTCTTCCTGTTTGAGTATACCCTAAAGAATTAGCTTTTCTGCAACATGAAACCCTATTGAACTGTGTAAACAAGCCACATCCAGCTGAATGCACAGCCCAGCTAGTTTCAATTTCTGTAAATTATGCAAGGATATAAATGATGAGGACATCAGTGAGCTAGACCAAAGGCTGATTCATTCATGTATTGATTCATGCATGGTTTAACTTCATGCCTTGCAGGAAAAAAATACAATTAAAATGGTTACATGAAGCTATAAAACTTAAAAGCAGTGGTTGTGGGGGAAGAGTGATCCTTGCCTGAAGAGTGGCACATGTATATAGTGAAACTATAGTCTGCATATTAACCGTCTTCTAATTTGCATCACTTAAAATGCTTCTTAGCTGCGTGTGACCAAAATAGAGAAATAATTAGCTTGAAAGATAGCACAAATTCACTTGATATTTTATTATTTTTATGATGCGTGTTTGTTCGCTGCCTTTTTTTTCTCTCCTTGCCTAAAAAAATGAAAACAGAAAAGATATTTATATTTTAAAATATGTATAACAACAGAAATAATTATAAAAAATCATTCCTGTGGTCTGGGAGTGTGATCGAGCACATTTGGTATATATTTTCATTAAGCTTCATATCTGGACAAGTGAGAAAAGGAAACAGGGTATTCAAGTCTCATCAAAATAAAAAAAAAAACAAAAAGGAAAGGAGAAAGAAAATGTAGCCATCCTTGGCAATCACCAACCAATTGGGGTGTAGGAATGACACACAATTTTCTTCAGTGCGTGGGCAAGTAAGCTGTAATTCTGCAGTCTTATTATCTTTGATGATAAAATGTTGTAGATGTAAAAAGGGTAATTATTTTTTTTCCTCTTGAAAAGCTTTCGAGAAACAAAATATCACATGAACAGACCATACTTATAGACAATTTCTTGAATCATGAGCTGTTTATCTGTAAGCTTAAACACAAATAAGGCCAACTTACATAAAAGCAAACCACATAATGGATCCTCTTCTGATTTTTTCAGCTTCTATTTTCATTAGCTAATTCAAATACTAAGCAAGCTGTGTGTTGTTGGTAGTTAGGAGTGCTTTAGTCATCTTGCCATTTTTGTATTTTTTGATTGGCTACTGCTATGGTAAAGGAAAGCCCTGTGATAGTTGTACATAAGAAAAATAGCTTCAGCAGTGTGGTGGAAAGGTGGAAGATGAAGCTTTTATCTAACTTCATCTGTGCCACCCCCATGTCATTAAGTTTAAGTTCTGTACTTCGAATATTTTTAAGCACAGCATTAGTAATATCTGTTTTCACCTATACAGTTTTCACTTTATCACTTGACTCTTGGTGTAATTCTGTTGATTCTAGCATTTTTACACCTGGGATGCTTTTAACTCAGCATGTTAAGGTGTTGCGTTAAATGGTTCTCCAAATTGCATGGAATGAATTTTGCAAAAGTTGACTGCCAAAATTGACTCAAAAGGAAAATATATTTTAAAGGGAAAAAGATTACTAGAAGTCTTCATATCTCTCTCTTTCCCTCTCTCTCTCTCTTTTTTTTAAATTAATCTGATTACAGCTGAGAAGAGGGGGCTGACCTTGATCCAGAAGTGTGCAGGTAACTCAGACTCCTTGGTGCCCTGGGGACCAGTGCACTCTTACAAGGGCCTTTGCAGAGAAGGTTTGAAAGAGAGTTCTGTCATGGCAGTTGAAGTATAAGGGTTACTTCTGAAAAGCCT
Organism: Crypturellus undulatus; assembly: GCA_013389825.1. Lineage (NCBI taxonomy): Eukaryota > Metazoa > Chordata > Aves > Tinamiformes > Tinamidae > Crypturellus > Crypturellus undulatus. Next base: position 335,531 of record VWPW01025273.1, read on the forward strand.
AGAACAGTTTTTCAAAATGCCAGCTGTCCTCTCTGAACGCATGTGCAGATTTTTGATAGGTAAGGAAAAAATCATGGTTTTTTTTTGTTTGTTTGTTTTCTTTTTTTCATTTTACTTTGTAAATTATATATAAACAAACTATATGATTAGAGTTGGTTCAATTTTATTTCTTCTGAATAGAGAAAATGTTATTCTGTGGCAGCATTTCCTTTCTCAGCAGTGTGGTTTCTAGGAGAGGTTCTGCAAACACTCTTAAACTGTCGGTCTGACTTTTTAATGATACAGTGCAACATATCAACCTCCCCAAATACAAGATAAGGTCAACTTAGAATATTCTCTTTCCCCACTTAGCCTTTTGCCTCAAATTTCAGAAGAGAAATCAGTTCAGTTCTGGAGTGAGCAGTTTTGCAATTTTCTCTTAATGTGAGAAAGAAAATAAAATGCCTGAAGAGCAGAAAATTGAAATGCTAAACCTTTGATCCTGGATTTGAAGCTAATCTATGCAATTAGCAGGGCTTTTTTCTCACAAAGGGAAGAGTCACGGGAAGAAAGGACAGCACACAACACAAAGAAATGAGTTGGGGAAAGACTGAGAAATGGTGCTACAATCATCTTTATATGCACACAAATATTCTTCCTAAAGAATAAAGAAATATCATTAAAAAAAAAAAAAGAGAGAGATTGAGAAAAGAATAGCAGAAAATAAACACTTCTAAATAATTTCCTCCAGGTTATTGCCCCACTGGAAGTCAAAATCAAGGCTATCCCATCAGGGAGCTCATGTTCAAAGAAGGGGTTCCCAGTGAACAGGAGTCACTGTGGGGATGTGAATATGGCTTCCAGCTGTATTTTTTATTTAGTAACTTCTAACTTGCTTAGAACCCCTGGAGACCATTTGGTAGCTATTTGTTAATGCATATTCCCATAGCCAAGAAGAACCTTTTTTGGCCTGGTACACCCAATACATGGACTAGATGTTGCCAGAGGAAGTTTAATGCATCTTCTCTTTTAGATCAGAATATGTAGGGGAAATATGTGATTTTTTTTTCTTTTAATTTAAAACTGTATGCAAACAAAGTGGACTTTTGGGTGCCTGTGTGTATGTTTTATATGGCAGAAAATGACCCGCCTTATTTCTCTCCCTGCATCTTCTGTTTTCCCTAAGTGAGAAAATAAAGTCATCTATGCAGCCTGATCACTAAAAAGGTGTTGCTGTAAATTAAAGCCTCTCGTTGTTTGAGTCTATGCAAGGAGTGAGAATGCAGTGAGAATGAAAGCTAAAATGTTCGCCAAGTAATGGTGCTTAGTTAATTCATTGTTCACTACTGTTCACTGCTTGACTGAGCATGGCTGCACGTCGATGAGATCAGCTACCTTCTTCAGAGAAAAACTGAACTATTACTGTGTCCTGAACTATATACATATATATATGTATATAGTATATACTATATAACATACTGAACTATGTCCTAAACTGCTTTGACTGCTGAGATTAATTTTGTGATGTTCTTGTGACAAGATTCTGTTTTAGAACCTGCTTTTGGAGAAGATGTTTGACTAGATAAGAAGTCCTTGGGCAAGTCAAAGTGTTCCGACGCCTTGACCATGTCAAATCTGATCAGTTGGTCACACAGCCTTTGCTGAATGAACCCACTGGCAGTTCCTTGTCATATGTACAATAAAACTGTGGCTGCTGGAGATCACCATCCTGGAGAACTCTAACATATCATAGTAATTCCTGAGAGACCTGCTGCTGGCAGGCAGGCTTGGCTGTGTCTGATCACCTACGTGGCTCAGGTATCATGAAGTGGCTTGAAATATGTCCACGAATGCTCACATGGCAGTTCCTGTAGCAAAACAGATCTCCAGAGAAGAAGACTCCACAGCCTCTCCTGGCAACCTGTTCCAGTGCTTTGTCACCCTCACTGTTAAGAATCTTTCCCTTAAGTTCCTGTGGAACTTTTCATGCTTCAGTTTGTGGCCATTTCCTCTAGTTCTGTCGGTGGCCACCACTGCAAAGAGGCCAGCCCCATCCTCCTCACTGCCTCCCTTGAGGTACTTGTACACACTGATCAAGTCCCCTCTCAGCCTTCTCCTCTCCAGGCTGAACAGGCCCAGCTCCCTCAGCCTCTCCTCATAGGGCAGATGTTCCAGGCCCCTGATCATCCTCGTGGCCCTACGCTGGACTCTCTCCAGCAGCTCCACATCCCTCTTGTACTGTGGGGCCCAGAACTGGACACAGTACTCCAGATGTGGCCTCAGCAGGGCTGAGTAGAGGGGCAGGATCACCTCCCTCCACCTGCTGGAGATGCTCCTCTTAATGCACCCCAGGATGCCATTGGCCTTCTTGGCCACGAGGGCAACTGCTGCCTCATGGTCAACCTGGCGTCCACCATGACGCCAGGTCCTTCTCAGCAGAGCTGCTCTCCAGCAGGTCGGTCCCCAGCCTGTACTGGTGTCTGGGCTTATTTCTCCCCAGGTGCAGGACCGTGCACTTGGCCTTGTTGAATTTCATGAGGTTTCTCTCTGCCCAGTTGTCCAGTCTGTCCAGGTCCCTCTGGATGGCAGCACAGCCCTCTGGGGTGTCAGCTACTCCTCCCAGCTTCGTATCATCTGCAGCGCTCCTGAGAGAGCACCCTGTGCCTTCATCCAGGTCATTGATGAATAAATTGAACAGGACTGGAGCAAGGACTGACCCCTGGGGGACACTGCTCAACACAGGCCTCCAACTAGACTCTGCAGTGCTGATGCAACAGTTTTTTGCTCTGCACCAACACCTAGTGCACTCCAGCCCCAAGAAGCTATAATACACCAAATCTGGTCAACTGAATCTGATCCTAATACACTTATGTCTCCACTCCTCTGCTACTTCTCAGGAAATAAAATGAGCATTGGCTGCACTGGCTACCATGTCCTGGGGTATTGGCCAAATAAATGTACAGAGTTGAGTTTGTTGTGTCTTGTGAACAGCTTGCTGAGGATGGCTTGATCTGAGGGCATGTCTGAAACAAGAAGGTGAGCAGTATTTTCATTAAAAGCTCACATGGTCATAGACAGCATCACGCTTTGCACTGCTCTGAGGTAAGCAACGCAGCCCGGGAATAAATAACATGCGCTACCTCCTCTGCTCCACACCAGCATACTTATTATTTTCTTCATTGATTCCGAAGTTTCATAACAGAGGAATCAGCTACGTCAAAACCAAGGTTTCAGAACTGTTTGCTTTTACCTTTCTTCCCTGTTAGTGTTTATTTAGCTAATAACCAATGAACAGCAGACAGCAACAGGGCATGGACACAACAATTAGCTGGGAAAATGGAAAGCTGGCTCTCTAGTCCCACTGCCTCTGGCAGCAAAAAACAGCACAAGCAGAGTCTAGGGATCTATGAGCTGGGATACTGTATCATGCCAGGAGGATATTTTTCATATATTCTTAATTTTTATGGAACAGAAGGTACAAACTGTATGTTTCCATCTTTAGAAAAAAGAATTCATGTAAAGAAATGGGACTTGGTCAATGAGGAGGGCAGCGTGTAAACTCGCTTCATGTGTGAATATTCAGCATAGTAAGGGAGAGCATTTCACAAAGAGGAATCGTAGCTAGGGGGTAATGTCCTTAGCTTTCTCCAATGGGAAAACCAAGACTTTTAAAAGGATAGTCAGAATATGAGTTTAATTTAGGTACCCTGAACCACCCACTGGGATTACCAGACTCTCCATTGGCTAAAGAGAAAGTCCAGTACAAATAGTGTCCCGTGCCTAAAGCCAGCCTTTGGGAAAACTCTGTTTAGATTATATTTCTGAGCTCATGCACGCTAGCAGTTAGTGTCTGTGCCAAGTCCATACGTTTTGCCATGCGTTTCAGCAGCAATTGTACTTAAGGTATGTAAATAATGTTGTTAGAACAATGAACTAACAACACTTCCTAGAAATACAACAGAAAACACAATTCTGGCATAAGCCTTTTATTATTAAGTTTTCAGAGTGAGATTTCTTTTTTTTTTTTTTTTTTCTATTTTAAAATAGCTTCCAAGCAGTAACTCGTGCCAGGAAAAACAGAGCCATTCTCTCAATGACAACAATGCTCATTGTATTTTCTGTAACAGATGCCAGGATTTTATCACCAGGCCAGACATTAACCCTCTTGGTATCATTCTGAAAGGAAGCATCCGTGCACCCCACTGACTTCTATTCCCTATGGTGCTTCATTATGCCTCCTACCTTAAAAGCTTCATGCGCACTTCCTTGCCCAATACATCAAGATGATCTACAGGGCTGACCTTATTTTTTTCCATTGCTTTTGAAAGGGACAATTTGTGTGCTTTCTGGTTTCCCATCAAACATATATATATATAAGAGAAAAAAACACAAAGAACACACAGAAATATAGCTATTTTTCTGCTGTACCAAAGGAAATCATTTGCATAAGCATGTCTTAAAGCCTTTCTTTTCATTGGACAACTGTCACTAGAGCAGAGGACACATTTTTCCAGGGGAGAATCCATCTGAATTGTACCTGTTCCAGTCAACACATTTCAACACATGGAACTTGGAGAGCCACAATAATACATTTGTTACATAGAGGGGCTCCATTGGAAGCGTTCCTGGCACCCCTTCAATGTACACGATGTTACAGCCTCCATCTCAGGCACATGTGGAAGTAAAGCCTCTAATGATAACTCCCCGAGCACCACAGTGACAGAGAAAGGCTGCTCCAGTAACCACCAACAGAAGTTTTGCCATTGGTTATCAGGGGAACAGGGATGTGCCTCACCTAGTGCCTATTCTTGTGTACTCTTCAGTAATGCTTACCTGTCACAGACCAATACTGAAAATATTGTAATTAGAGGAATTTAATGCAGCTATTTTCTCTAACGGACATTATCTGACATGCAAAAGTATCATTCAGCATGGCTAAAGCATGTAATTAAGAGAAACTTATCCTGGAATTCTACGGTCAGATGCAAGAGCAAACTATTATGGTTACTGATATCATGTTCTTGCAAAGTTTTTTCCTTTAGATTTCAAAGAGATGGCTTAGATATCTCTGGATTATGGGTGTTCTTGAAAGGAAAGATGGCACAGAGTGACTTTAGAATATAACTGTTACGAGAGCTATTTTGCGGGGGGATAGAGAAGTAAAAGGAGATGTTGGAGAGAGATATAGCAGGAGATATTGGAGAGGTATATAGAATGATTTACATTATAGAGAATGCAAAGGGCAGCTAGAATCTCCTGTTTGCACTAACTATGACCAAAAAAATATATATATACATAAAAGGAAACTGAATGGAACTGAGATTTACTCTTCTAGACTCACAAGAACAAAAACAAGTGCAATATGAGGTTAACCCTGGGAATGCTAGGGACAGGGTATCAATGACGAAGACAGAATTCAGAGAGGAAAGCTCACGAATAAAAATATCATTGCAGTCACTCTGGGTAAGATAACAATTATCTGTCCTTATACTTCAGTATATGTGAGCTGATTACCAGCTGGGGAAAGTTTCAACTTTCCCCTAGAGCAGTAGTATTACACAATTGTCAGCTACACCGTAGGGAATTAATGAATTAATGTTTTGCTCTGGAATATCTGCCATAGAGCATTGCTTGAGAAAGGATATGGATCCAAGTAGATCATCATCTACTCCAGAGGTAATACATTCAAAAATAATTTTAGCAGGATTATGTATATTACTGCTTTGTAAACACTTGGGATTGGAAGGAAAAGATATGGATATTCATTTGCACAGTAGTGTAGATATTTAAAAGTGCTCAAGAGATGGCTTTGAGGAACTATATATGATTTCATTTTTCTTTACTTAAGAGTTATTTTTTTAAAGAATTCATGAATTTTGAGGTCAGTTCAGTCATACGAAAAAACATTAATGTGTCAGGTTAATAAAAAAAAATGTAGACCTGCTATGTTAGCTACCCTAAACTTAAGGAGAAGAAAGAAATATTTTGGAAATGAATAATTAAAACAGCATCAAAGTAATATACCCACTGATCTCCCATAAATCTATTGATATTGCTAGTATTGCTGTTATTATTTCTATTTAGACAGTTTGATAGCAGCTTTTATCATCCTTCTAGGTGTCTTATCGAATTCTGGTGTGTGCAGCAGAGCTGATAAGAGATGAGAAATGCCACCCCTGGGATCTTTTGTGGATTATTTTTATGCACGGCTGTTCAATGACAGCCAGTCTCGGAGAGCTGGAAAGTAGTTTTATTGTTCTAGAGGGGCAGCTGCTATTCTGCCTGCACCAGCAGAGTAGAAAAGGATGCACCTGCCATTGTGTGACAGATTGAAATTTAATTTCTTGCAATTTTCAAGCTGCATTGGTGTGCAAAGGGGCCATCTTCAGGGGGTTCTCTTTGAGGACGCAAATGAAAAGAAAGCAAAAGGAGGGAGTAAATGACCTCTTAGCTTCTGAAGCTTTTATTGAAGTAAGAGGCAGAGGCACCCTAACTGAGAGGAGTGAGGAAGCACAGGGCAGCATGAGTTTTATCTTGTCTTTATCTTGTCTCAAGAACATTTCAGAGCGCCTAGTGCTGGGAGGTGATGAGTGTGCTGCCTCCTGGTGAGAGCTAAATACATAAAGAATCCTGGGCTGACAAAAATGCCAAGTATTTAGCACAAGTCTGCAAGACTCTGGGTACTCAGTGTCATTCTCAAGGAAGAAAGAGCAAATATGATTTACATACCACATGCTCCATACTGCAAAAAGGTCTCAGGTTGCCTTCTGTCATCAAGGTCTTTGGCCCAAAAGGAGTTTCCTTTGAGAACAGCTGGGACCATTGGTCTGTTGGGAGCTTCTATCAACATCTATCTTTTCACCTCTGCTCCTCTTTCTTCCCATTGCTCTTTTTGTTCACTTTTTCCCCTTTTTGTCTTTCTCCTTTGGTATATCATTTTTGCCCAATTGCAATAAAGAAGCATGAAAACTCTAGCCTCAAGTCTCAGCAACCAGGATGCAAATAATAAGTATATTTGTTTGGAAACAAAACAACAAAAACAAATTCTCAACCATAGTTCTCAAATATGCTCATTGCATTTTAACCTTGATTCTACTTTACTACCATTCTTGCAATGGTTTATGGGCAGTCATACATATATGCGTGTTTATATATATATATGTGTGTGTGTGTGTGTATATGCATGTATATATATGTGTTTGTGTGTATGTATATATATATAAAGAGTAGATTCATAAATAACTGGAAAGCCATTTTAGCAAAGGAAATAACTTGATTTAAAATTATGTTTGTAATGGAAGACGTCAAGCAGAAAACTATAGTGCTTTGAACTGAAGGAGAACTTATTCATTTAGCTGGTAAAAGCAAAGAAGCTGAACCATGTACATGTCTCCATTTAAAATTTAAATTTGGACATTGTCACAAAAAATGTTGTGTTTGGGTTCTTCTGTGTGTGATTAGCTAAAATTACACAGCCTTGTGGTTAGCCTGGGTCTTTACTTGATCATGTGTAAACAAGTCTGATCTCCATTTTCCATTACAGAGTAGATTATCTCCCACTATTTCCTGGATTTCGATTATTTGTCGATAATTTTGTTTTCAGCTGTCAGCAACTGCAATAGTGGTATGTCTTATGTGGCTATGCCAGACAAATGACATTACTTAGTCCTCACTGTTTTTATGTACTGTCTGCTGTAATCTAAGAATAGAGGCTTGAGTCTAAACAGATTCTGAGCAGTGAAATGTTACCCAGATACGTCTGTGAATAAGACTGTGAGAATCACTGATCCCTCATTTTAAGCACTAAATGTGATTCGGAGCAGGGTTTTAAGTCACAGTCATTGTCTGAAGGCAAATCTTCTCTGTCTTTCCTAACTATCGGGGCTTGAGGGGTTGATTTCTCTCAATCTACTTTATGTAGAGTAATTCTGTCTGAATAAAATGAAGGAATTCATGGGGAGGCACTTGAGTCTCCCTCATCCCAAAGGATTAGACAGCTCACTAAGTGATGGGTTATAAAGAGAGTGTGAATACTGTACTCCTTTGCTACTGGTTCTGGGTCAGATTTTTGTTACTGCTGTAGATGTTTCACTTTGTTCCTGTGATGCCTGAGAAATAAGTGCCTGGCCCGCCAAGGTGGTTGCGGCAGTCTATATCTCAAATGTCTTGATCTCCTGTACATGCATCAGGGATCTGTTCAGGGCAAAGCCGCCTCCAAAGGCTCATTGAGTCTGATGTCTTGAAATGAGTACTACTCACCTACTCATCGACCTGGAAAACTGTCTCCTCTCTGCTCCTACATCCTGAGCTGCCTGCAGCTGTCTGCTTGGACGCTGAATGTGCAGTGTTGTCCCCGAATGTGTGCTTGATGGACAGATCCTCAATATTTGCTTCAGTCCATTCAAGAAACAGTTCATCATAAAGGACATATGTCAAAAGATGTTCTCTTGTGAAATGGTCTAGCAGGCTAGAGATCTGTGAGAGCTGGAGATCTTTCTTTCCTACTACAAGTCTCAATTTCTGGTGGCATTCTTCTTCAAATAGCCCATTTGGTAATGTGCATATCCTATCTCTCTCTCCACTTCTTCAGCACAGTGTTTGCCTAAGAGCTATGCTGTCCTGCACAAATCCAAACCCCAACTCCTAAAATAAGTCATCTTTGCTGACATTTTCCCTGCCTCCATGTGTTGGGGGCAGAATGTTCCCAAAGGGCAGGTAAAGGCAATCAGGCACTATTCAGGAGTATGACTTGCAAAAAACACAGTTCTGGAAATGAGCAAGGATGTCTCCAGCAAATTTTCTTGATCTCCTACTTCAAGTTAGGGCATTGAGGTTTGGGGACAGAGGACAAGAGTTGAAAAAAGTTTCAGCTCTTTTAAGACACAAATTGATTTGTCAGGCAAGATTAAAATTCACACTAAGCTTTTATAGTTTAAGTATTATAAAAAAAACCTCAGGCTTTCTTATATGGCTAAAACTGCCCAAGAATTCATTCTCTGAGATACTCTCATGGATGCTTATATCTGTAATGGCATTGTAAATAAATTATTTCATTTGGAAGTAAGAGGACTTTTGAAAACAGAAAATTTCCAGATATGTTTGGTTAAGGTGAATGACAATTCATTCTTTTGTTCAGGTTGCTTATGGTGGTGGGGGGAAAGGATGATCAGCACATCTAATTTGATTTTTACTTGAATTTTGAAAATAACTCTTTGAGTTTTTTATTTATGATTATTTCCTGTGAATGTGAAGTGGTCCCTTGCATGGGAATAAAATACTTCTGATGTCTCCAAGATCAGCATGTATACATTAGTACTTTTAAAGTAAACTTCTAGAAGGAAGCTACTGCCTCATTCTACAGTTAGTGGCCTTCCTTCTTAATGAAGTTTTTCTCTTTGGCTCACATTAAATAATGCTATTTGAGCATCAACCGAGTAAAGGGAAATTCATATAAGTCTGACATGTACAAATATGTAGATTTTTGCATTTGCTTTTATCAGAAGGAGACTTTAATATTTAGAAAAACATTTTGAAAAAACACCTAAGCCAGAAAAAATACTTTATCTGAATGGTGCTGCAGAGTAGTATTTTATGAAACAAAAGGAGGTAGTTAACAGAACAGGAAAGGTGAAATGCAGTCTGATAGGTTTGTTGGATTTGGACAGCATATTTAAACCATGCCTCAAATACAAACAGTTCTGGCTGGTGGGAAGCTATTTTTGGAAGGCTTTGCTTGAAAAATGATAAAATTTACCAGTTTCAGGAAACACTGAAATTTTCCAGACTTTGATAGGAACATTTGCAAACCCTGGTCGAACAATAGCTAACAAGTGAGAGAGCACACAGGGCGAAGGATAGCTGGGGAAAGGGGATAGTATGCTACTGTCACTTGGACATTTGCTTCTTTTCTCCAAGGAGAACCCTGCTGGTTAAGGTCAAGAGAGGGCTAGAAACAGGAAAATTTGCAAGTCAGGAGGAAGACCCAACTTCAAATGACTTTTGGGCCATGCTCGGTTGTGAGGCCAGGCAGCGTGTGTTGATGCTGCTCTACCACAAAGGCAGCACCAGCTTCCAGAAGGTCATGTCCAGTGACTTCTAGTGCGGAGGGAAGCGAAAAAATCCTCAGAGATGCTGCTACTGTTTTTAAAGAAGAACGTGGGACTATCAAGGGGATAAAAGGGAAGAAGAATTCTACATTTGTAAATGCAGGTAAAGTTTGTGCTTCCTTAAATTCCTGAAAATGCTTTTCTGACAAAAAAAAAACTTTGTACAAAATGGACATGTTGCAAAAGGAAGTAGGAAAATGGAATTCTGCATATCAATATTAAATCGAAAAACAATTCTTTTTTAAAAACAGCTACTTTCTGAGTAACTCTATAATACTTCATTTTAAATTTTAGAAAACCCTCCGAATCCTCAAAGAAATAAAAAAGGAGGGGAAATCGCTTGAATAGAAATGTTTGTGAAGAGAAGACATGATTTCCTGACCAACTGTAGCTACCATAAACCCTGTTCACATTGCTATGACTTTTGCACATTAATGCAACCTTATTTAAAATTTTCTGGAGATCATATGTGCTTCATCTCAGAAATATTTTTTTAATAGACTATATATTAATAGGGAGATTTCTGGATCATTTATAGTTGTGGCCTATATCTAAAAACTAAATTTGACTAGCTGGGAAGCAAGACATATAGCAATACTCTGTCTTCAAAAGCAATGTTGTCCACATTTCCCAGTAATTTTCCTAGCACTTTTCATTCTTTGACAGGGTGGAAGGGAACTTTATAAGTCACTTTTTGGCTATTAACATTGGGGCTGTTTAGCATATATTGCAAGTCTTATCTTTAGAACTGTAAATGTATGCTCTAGGATTAAATAAAATGTAACTGCTTTCATCTTAACATCATTATTCCCAAATTCTATGGCCACTAAAAAAATAGATTTTAATGCTTTTCATTGTTATATTACCAGCTAAATTCGCATATATATGTTTATTAAATTTTATTTTAAGGCAAAGGGTTGATCCACCAAATGAGTATTTGTTTTGCTTTAGTTTTTCTTAGATAAATAGGACAGGACATTATGCTGAAAGCTGGTCCAATATGTGAGCAGATGTTCTTCCATTTGTATTAAAAAGTCTGATCAATAATAATGAGTTCAGGTGAACCACATGTGAACTAAAAAAAAACATTGTCTCAGGATGCCCAAAGCATTAAATATTGAACTAAAATATAGCTGCTCCCAATGATCTCCCAGTGCAAATACAGTGCACTACTGCATTCAGCAAAAGCAAAAAGTAAAAGTGAGGAAGGGTATGAAGAATATGACACATTTCATATGACAGAAAAGGGAACAAAGGCCTCAGAAGGAAATAAATGTTACCAGGCGATCTCGGTACAGGAGGTTATGGATGTGGATCATGTAATGATTACAGTATTTTCAGTAGGGTCTGCACCAAGCTGACTTTTAATCAAGGCTTTTTGTTGCAACTCCTCTCCTCTAATTGTAGTGCTTTGGATAGCAGATTTGTACTACTTAGAAAATACCTTCAGCTATTACTACTGTAATTATACAGTCTCACTCATTAGAATGGTTCTGCTGTAAACAGATTAAAAGAAAAACAAACTGAATATATATTTGACACGCTTTGGTGTCTTCAGGTGCTCACATGTGTGAGCAGCTCTGTAAGACTCTACGCATTCTGTAGCTTGCGTTATCTGGGATGAAGGGAGGTAATTAAATCGAAAACCAAAAAATCTTGAGAGACTCAATACAATGGTGATTCAACGAACTTAAATTGGCAAGTAAACATTTGACAGGTTGATAAGCTGCTTCAGAGGAAGGAGGATTGGAATATTAGTCACATATATTAGAGATAAAGAAAACAGGCCCGTTGAAGAAAACAAATGCTGTGCTGATAAGCACATATACATCCACCATGTTAAGCTTTCTATAAACCAGACGATATATTTTAACAACAATTGTGATATAGCCAATACACTCGAGTATAATAGATTTCTGCAGTGAGAACGCTATCCATTTGGAGAGTTATTTGATAATGCGTTTATGAGCAACTCTAATGGGTTTCAGCAGAATGTAGATCTTAATTCTGACTGCTTTTTTTTTTCTTTTTGAATATGATAATATTGTAGTACACTCAAAGATAATTACATTCAATAACAGAATCAACTTCTTGTTTTAGAATTTGCATCATTTTTTTTCTTCTTTCATAGAAGGCTCAACATTCATCTGTTTGGCAGAAAATTGTGTGAAATAGCTCCTTAAAAAAATAAGAGCCATTTTAAAAGCTTTTTCTATCATTCAGAAACAGTAATTTATTGTCTATTCCTATGTGGAATTTACTCCCCTCCCTTCCCTTTTTTTGTGCTAGTGACATTTTAATTGGAAAGTGGACAATAAAACCATTCAGTTCTATACAGTATTTTCTTCCACCTATTTACTCCCAAGATGAGCTCTAGGGATTTTAGAAATCTAAATGATTTTTGTATTTTAACAGATTTGTCATACAGAATGAAATCTCTTGAAATGTGCCAATTATTTAAAGTTGAATGTACCATCTTAAAACACATGCCACTTCTATTTTTTTTCTGGGGTACAGACATAATTTTCCAGGGATTTCAGTGTTCTGATTTTCTACTGGGTATATGTAGACAGCTAGTTATTTCTGAACAGATAAGATATCAAAATGCCAATACCTTTCAATTAAAAAAAAAATCAAAATTTTAGACTTTCAAGTTTATTCTGAAAATTGAACAACAAAATGTTACTTTCCAAAAAAAATGGGAATAGAGACTATTCTAAGGATAATTTCATTCTTGTCAGAGAATTTCAGGTTATTAGGCAGACATCAAGAAAACACAAAGAAAACATGAAGAAAAAAATCTTTTAGAAAGAAATATATATTTTTCGATGGTGATCTACTATGTCCCTTGAAAAGCTTATCCGGGTCTATTGACCCTGATATGGCCACTGTGGTAGCCTCCCTCTGCAACGTGATGAGGGGCTGTAGTAGAAGGAGATACTTCTAAATATGAAGTGTTTTCCTGTCCACATATCCCCATCACCTCATTGCCATTTCCGATGAATCACGCACCAGTACTCTGTTATATTTGCATTAGACAGTGATAAATATCTCAGAATGTGCATTCTATTTTTGCCTACTACTTCAGTGCTGTTGTTTCCATAGTAATAGAACAATTAGCTCATCCCAGCAAATGCCCTTACTGCCCTGATTTTTTCTGCTCTTTCGACACACCCTAAATATCTGAGTTTCCAAAGCTCCATTCCTTTACTTCACAAAATTCTCCATCCTATATACTCAATTCATAGGTTTCCCTAAAATTTCTGTCTGAGTTGGAGCAGCTCTTGCATAAAAACAAAACAAAACAAACTTAGCTTAATTTATATTCTAAATGATAGTGAATCTGCCAAAACATTACAGAAGCAGATCCAGTGTTTGATTGTGATCACTAGTGTCAAATCTATTTTCAGCTACAACTGGATCAGTTTTTCATTCCCACACCTGCTCTCTGATTGTTTAAGTAATATCCCAGGGAATTGCTTCAGCTGGTTGTTCCCTAGGGCAAATTGCATCAGAACTTGTTGATCTAAAGCAACCTAATTTATGTAAATAGTCTCTAGTCTCTTCTTTCACTGTTCTAACCTGAGATCTTGTCCCTTCGGCAATGATGCTAAGTATGGTATATGCCTGATTGTCATTGACCTTATTGAAGAATGGAACAAAACAGGGATTAAACACTTCAGCTTTCTTAACATCACTTGTCACCTTGTCTTCCTCTTGCTATGGCTTTGGTTTCTGGTTATGATTCATGTGTCCTTTGCTCATTTTGTACAGTGCCCTTTCTTCTCTTGCCCTACAAGCTTGTGTTTTTCTGTCATGCTCATCCTTATTAGTCTACTGAATTTCCACTTCCGAACAAGCTACTTTTAGGGCTGAGATCAATGAAGAACTTGAGATTTAGTCACGAGGTCTCCTTCTACACTTTTAAGTCTCTCTCCGCAGTAAGATAATTTGTACATGAGTCCTTATCCTTGCTCAAGAAATTGCTGGTTGGATTTTTTTTTAATTATTTTTCTCCTTTAGAAATTTATCTTCCATTTTCTGAATATTTTGAAGTCCTCCTCTTGAAATTCACCAACATTTTGGCTATTCCCTTCTCTCCCTTTGTAAAGACCATGAACTCTTACCATCTGATCATAAGATCTTCCATCTTATTCTCACCTTGTCCTTCTCTACTAGAATTCTGCCCTCTTGCTGTTTCCTCCACACCTAGAATTATCACCTTATCTATGCCTTGTGGTTTTCTTTTCCTAAAGAAAAGTTGGGTGATGAAATTCCCGCAGGTAGATCATATACTTTTGAAGGTAGTTTGCATAAAGCTTCATCCTCTTGATCATCTCATGTTGGTGGTCTGCCTCCTCCTCCATAGTAGTTCCTTCCCTTGTTCCCCTTTCTGTTGTTACTCAATGATTCAGTCAGGTTTACTCAATGATTTCACATCTCTCTTCCTCACTCTCCCCTTCTGCACATTATGAATAATCTTTACTCCTTCTACTGATTTTTAGCGCATAAATCATCCCATTAAGTTTTTTTTTTAATGCCTGTTAAATGCCTTTTTGATCATGTAGCAAGAATTTAATCTCCTTTTCTTATCATTGCAGTGGTATATACACATGCAGGCTTTTTAGCAGGCTGAAGCACTACAATCTCTCTTGTTCCTTTTCTGATCTTGTTATGGCAACTGGCAGATGGGCTCCTCTCAGAAGTCTCAGTTTTATTCTGAAACAACCTAATGATATTAGCAAAGTCTATCATCATCTACATTGTTACTCCTCATCTTTTTCAGAGGTGAACTGCAATGTCACCCCATAGCAGACAGAATACAATACCAATCTTCAATTGTGATATCAACTATTCAGCTATGCAATAAATTTCAAAATGCACTTATACTTTTTTGATCTTCTACGTACAGCTGAGATGATTCATGAGAGCAGATCCTACAACCAAGTTTGTTCCTCTTCCCCCAGAGAGAAAAGTTTGATCTATTTAGGCTCTTTCTTGTCATTTTTTTCATTTGGATGAATAGCAGGGGATAATAGTGGCTATACCAGATCTGTATATCTGATAAATTAAAGAGCAGGTTTCTCAAACTTTGTTTCCCTGCCAGTCGTACAAGCATAAAACCAGAGTAACTCTACTGACAGTACTTTTAGGTGAGGTATAGCTCATTATTCTGCTTTCATTTCCTATTGACGCACATCAGGAAATGATGAGACCATCTTAGTATTTGATGTTGATTCCAGCTGCATCAGCTTTAGCATGCTGAAATTCACCAAATGGATTAAAAAATGGGTGAGGAGCCTGAGGTTTGGAGTCAAAGCCAAACTTGTGCATGTTCAGTCTATGTCTCTCTCCCTGTTTCACTCTATTATAGGCAAATGAGGAAGGCTGAGATCCAGGACTCTTTGTCTCAGAAGATGGCAACCTGTAAACAGCGTACAGTCCAATGGCAGGACTGTGTCTTAAGTGCCTTGAAATATTTGTGGCTCCCCACGAATTATACAAGTCCTAAATCAAATACTTTACCTAGAATGACTTTGATTAACAGTCGTCTATTATCTGGACTCTCTGCTAGTGTTTTTCCCTCTCCTACCCCCATTCTTTTTCCTAGCCGCTTTCAGTCATAGCTGCTCTTGCAACCTATCTTGGGGTGCGATCTCCTCCATCCCAAACTTTTCTGTTTTATTTTGTTCAGTGTTTAGAAAGGGAAAAAAGAAAAACGCTCCAGAGGACTGGAGCTGTTTGCAGCTCCTGCAACACAAATCACACGCAGCCCAGATGCACAATGAGGGCAGGGACTGCCAGTACTTTGCAGGCCCACACACTTTGTGGGGGAGAGGAGGGTGGATGGCAGCTGTCCTCGAACCATGGGGCTCTTTCCACGCTCAGAAAGCCTTGACCTGCCTGAAAACGCCCTGAGCTCAATGCTTGGTAGCCAGAAGGCACCAGAGGAAGTGAGTAAAAGTTTGCATTGAGCTTCATGATGACCAGCGGCACCAGCTGCATCGGGAGTGGAAAAATGCAGCACTGCTCACTCATTGCGAGTTCCAAGGATGAGGAAAACTGTTTACTTGGGCTTTCTTGTCAGCTTAATCCACTTCTGCAAGCTTGCACACATGCACAGTGAGCCCAACTGTTCTCTTTTAAACTGGAAGCAAAGTTCGTTTTATTGAGTCATCGGCCAGCATGGACACAGAGACTTTCAGAGAGTGGGCATAAAGCGTTTTTTCCACAGAATTCTTTGAAAGTCTTGTTCATCCAGGCTGAACCCTCACATCTGGCAGCTGCTCGCTTCTGATGACTCCAAGACCCACATGCAGGACATGCATATTCATGAGGTTACTCATGTTGCATTCCTTTCCCGCGGATGTGTGGAGCTCCAAGGACCAGGGAGACACTCTGGAGGAGCTGTGGAGCTCCTGCCAGCTCACTGAGCTAGTCAGGAAATCATTTTCCTGTCTCATGAAACTTTCCAGTTTGAGGCTTTTTTTTTTCCTTTTCCCTATGCTGATTTAGGACAGAGCCTTGACTAACAGCAGGTTTTCAGGAAAGAAAATGAACAATAACTCTTGCCTTCCCTAAGCCATGCAAAAGCAAAGTTCTAACTTAAATCTAGAAGAAAGACAATTTTTCCCTGATTCAGGCTACAGATCTAAACCATTTTTTTCATACTTAGAAAGAATGCCCTAGCAGCCCGTTATCTTTTATTTCAGTAAAGGTTATTTCAGTCTGTTTATCTTCTTCCTTCATTCCCTACTCAAATTGGATCTCAAATTGGATCCTACTCAGCTTGGATCTGAAAACTGGTTTAACCAGTCTAAGCTTCACTGAAACTGTAGATTCCAAAAAGGTATAGTATTTTAGCTAAGATTTTTTTATACATATGCACGCATGCACACATACATTCCCCATACATACTTGCCTTGGGGCAAGAACCAGCAGCCTGGTAAGTATTTTAAGAGGTCTTAGTATACGAGGAGGATAAAACAACTCTACCGGTTGGCAGGGAAAATTCCTGCATCTTTTGGAATGTTTCCCATGGTTACTTTCTTAGCTTCTCCAGAGGAACACAGCTTTAAACACAGTGATTGATATGATTTCTACAGGTTCTTTGTAAGATAAGTTGGTGCACTCAGAAGGATGCTGTGCAGTTCCCACAGTTGTCTACTGGAGCTTGCAGTAAGCAGGAAAAGATGACCATAGTTGTATTCTTCATAGTAATTGGGGTGATTGCTAGAGACTCCCGTGAAATCCCCCTTGTGGATACCCCCTTGTGAAATCCCCCAGGCAGGATGCGGGATGAGGAATGGCCACCACATTGTAACACTAAGGCCATGAGCATGCCTGGTTCCTAGCCCTCACAAAGAGAGGCCTGTGAAAGGCTGGCAGCTCTACAGAGGAAACACTCCAGATGCATAAATAACTTTCAAAACAACCTATTGATTGATATTACTATTAACTATTATTTTTAGGCATCTAGACAATGGGTAGATGAAAGTGAGTCCATGACACGATGGATCTGTTGACTCTAAATTATACAAAAACTGCATTGCCTCCCTCTAAAATGCCACTATCTAAAGGAGAATCTGTTACAGACAGATAAGATAATAGTGAATCAGAGTGAAGAATGGGGTAATGAACAAAGAAATATAATATAATGCATGTAACTTTATAGAATTAATCAGAAATCCTCATTAGCTTAATCATTGTCAGGTTAATGTTTACTACTAAAGCCAAGAAACTCTCCAAACAGGGAGATAAATATATTTAGCTTTATTTTCTATCAGAGAAGACATTTCCCAGAGAAATGATATACTCCCATATATATGTTTGACTTGGTCAAATATTTCATATAACTCTAAGATATTTGACATTAAGATATTTGTGTATAACCTGAGCTATAAAGTGCATTTTAATGTCTCATTAAAATTCCACTTGGACCACATATGGAACTTAAAAATTCATTTGTTATCTTGATTGATGGCATTTCAGTGAACACTGGTGGAGTTTAAAACCAAATAAGTTCTTAGACCTAATGAAGCAGACGGTGCTGACTGAACTTTCTGGAGCTTCCCACAAACTGCCACACCACAAGGGACAGATCAAACAAATCTTTAAAATATGTAACCTGATAATAATTATGATTATATGTCTGAGAGATAAAATAGATATTAAATGATTGATTGCATTAAGAATATATTATTAATGTATTAAATCACCTCTGGGAGAAATGGTAGTATAGCAGGAAAAATGCTTCTATTTGCTTCTGAGATGGAGCGAAGGTAAAGCAGTGCCTTACGAGTGATGCTGCTCAAAAACAAAGTTGTGTGAACAGTGTGTAAAACATGCATATCGGCAATTTACTGCTAAGGGGTAGCTCAATGAGAATGAAGATGGTTTAAGGCCATTGGGTGATAAATACCTGGAAAAGCAAAAAAAAAAAAAAAAACTTTTAATCAATAGGAGCAGAGCTTCCTGAGGCAGTGTTTTGTGGGTCCTGCATCCCCTGAATATCTCCGTGAGAGAAGCCTCCTTAGCATTTAGAAAAGTAGACTTGCCAGTTGCCCCAGTTTCCAATATGAGCGGTGTCCAGACAAGCACAGACTCCCATCTTTTCCAAACACCTACTGTGTAGGGGTTCCTTTCTTGAGCTGCTTTTAGATTCAGCTTTAGGAATGCAGCATTTTACTCCATACTGGGAATAATGATGTGCCCTTGCAGCTCAGTAGATGAACAAGGTCTCTTTCAGTCCATAAAGTTGAGAAATGTGGAGAGAGTAGACTCAATAAATCCCTTTTTGGAAAGGGATTTTGGAAAGGACTCCTTGCACCTCAAAAGCCTGCCAGGCTTAGGGATGTCTAGGGGTGGAGTGGGAAAAGAGTGACCACACTTCCCTGAATCCCGCCTTTGCCATGCCGTGCTCCTGCAGGAGACAGCACCTTCCTCATAATCTCCAATAAGCCTCTGGAAGAAGTTTTCTTAAATATATGCACATAGTGAACCAGGCACATAAGTGTATCATATCTCTATTATTTTCTGTGATAATCCCTGCAGTTTCCCAGTGCTCTTTCTGAGGGATGGTAATGAAGGTGATGGTGATGATTGGGGTAGCTCGGAGAGAGAGTTGTTACCGCAAACAAAAAACTTCCCAATAATACACCCCACCTCTCTCTGACAGCATGTGTTAAGTACAAACTACACCAACAGCTAAATGTATGCCTGCCTTCCTCAATTTACCTTTTTTTGTTTTCTTTCTTTTTTTCTCTCCTGGCTTAAAGCCATTATACGTCTTTGAGATTTTGATCTGTTCTTGAATGATTATAGGAGACTATATGTTATTTAGATCGTCTGGGCAAAGTTCAGGGCAGCACATTATTGGCTAAGTGTGGGTTATATGCAGCTCTCAAACTCTCCAGCATAGCATTTCTTGACTCCTGCTCTTCTTTCCCACATTTATGCTCCAGACCAGGCTTAGCTCACATTTCTTTTTAGAAAGCAGAGCTTGAAGCCAGGTATTTTGCCACAAACATTTGCAGGCTTACAATCCAAGCAGTCGTAACTGAATGCTGTCTCTCACATGGAAAACAAATTCTGTACATGCTGTACATTCTTCAGTGCAAAATAAAATCCAGATGGCCTTTATTTTCAAAAAAAAAAAAANCATCCAGTGCCAGATGTGAGCGCTCTGTACCTGTGGGAGAAGTCCAGTTCCCAGGTAGCTTCCTAGCTTATTGTAAACATTATAGACTGAGTGGCCTTGGATGAGAATTGCTTTCCTTCCAGCTTTTGCTCTGAGTTCCTAAAATACACTGCAGTGGTCTAGACATTGTAATAAAGGAGGGCTGCCCTGCCCTTTCTGATGACTTAATGTTTTGTTTGATTCAAAGCATTACAGTTTATCCCTATTTGTAAAATTAAATACTTGTAAATAAGACTGATTTACCTCCAAAATGCTTAGTGAAGCATTGAATCATAGAATCATTAAGGCTGGAAAGGACCTCTATAGATCATCTAGTCCAAGCCCCCTGCACTGCAGGGTCATCTAGAGAACCAAGAAAAGAAAAGAGAAGAAGGAAGAAAAGAGAAGGGGAGGCGAGGGGAGGCGAGGCGAGGGGAGGGGAGGCGAGNGCTGCAGTTCAATGGAGTCTTTAGAATGGATCTGGCTGGCCTGGGATGCGTGGATCTGGCTGGCCAGGGATGCAGAGGGAGCCAACCTGGTGAAGAACAGAGGTTACTGTCACAGGATACTGAAAGAAAAAGAAAAAAAAAAAAAGGAAAATGGAGCAAAGTCGCTTCAAATGGAAAATACAGACATTCTGTTTGAAGCAAAGGCCAAAATGAAACACTGCATGGGTATTGAGATTCCTTCTCAATTTGCTTCCAAACAAAATTTGATCAAATATCTCTGTAATCTTGCTTTGGAGAGAGACATAGTAACTGACGATCAGCTGATGGCTGTCTTCCAGTCACAGCATCCTAGAGACTAAAAAGCAATAAATAAGGAATTTTATCCAACGACAGACTAAAATCCATTTAACTTTTTCAGAAAATTCCCTCATTCATTCATGCAAATAATAAATAAAGATCCTTCTCACTTTTAATAAAGTTCCTTCTCACTTTTCCATGAGTATTTCATATAGAAACTTCTGGAAACATGTTTTGAAATGTTCTTCTATAACTTTATATCTGTAGTTTACTTCTGAGCCTGTCCACCTTTCTCTCTTCTCCTATTTTGCCATTAACAGGGAGGAAAGCTGTGGAAGAGGAGAGGAGGAAAAACTATAAAATAAAGCCTGAAAAAAAATGGTCAAGAAATTGGTCTTCAAAAATTAATGTTAAGTAAGTATATGAGTAATAAAATTTTCATTTAACTGGGACCTTAGGAGAAAGGAAGGGAACCGTATGTGCAGGAGAGATAGGAGAACTGCACAAATTAGAAAATGGCCATGGAATACTGACCACTGTTGTTGCACAGCTTGCCATGTTCTTTCAGTCATTCTGTGCTTGTTCTAGATTAAACAAAGATACCAAAGTAATAACAACAAGAAAAAATTCAAAAAACATGGATGTGTGTGATTTAAAAGTTGTAACAGTGCCATGCCTTTACAGTAAGGTCAATCTGCACTGAACACGTAATGCCAGCAAATGAAACTCTCTTGGACCTTTAAATATGTCCCCTATAAATTGCTATGCGGTAAAATATATTATCAGGGAGTCAAAGGAGAATAATCAGTATGTTTAGAGTCTGTAGAAATAAAACACTAATATGTGAAATAAGAATGAATTTCTGGCAATATGAGGCAATATGAGGCAGGAAGATAGTGAGACAATATTATATATTTATATATAGTACAGTCTTCTTTCTGCATGGTTCAGATCTGCACTCATTGCTAGAATAGAGGTTAGAGTTCTGATGATCAAAAAATGCTTAACAATTCAAATTCATTGACATTTTGAAGTCTGATAAATAATTTCTAATTGTACCCAGCTGGCTTCAAGAAAGATGCAATATGGCTTCTTATTTAAACTACATAAAAAAGTCAAATAATGTCAAGTATAATGAATAGCATTTGAAATAATATTAATAAAAGTATTAGAAAGTAACTCCACTTTGATATTTTGTAAAAAAAGAAAAAAAAATATCTGCTACACTTGTGTATTTAAATGTAAGGCTTCAGCATACCGTGGTCCATTCCATCCTTTATTATAGGTAGGTAAATATATTCTTCCACGAGGTTTTGGTTTTTTGAGAACAATTTTCTCTGTCTCTACAGTGTAACAATAAGTGATCAAACTGGGCTACTCAAACACCTGAGTAAATACCATAAATTATATAGCCTGATGTAAAACATAAATATCGACACTTTTCAAGAACAATATTTAAAAAACAAACAAACAAACAAAAAAAAAAACAGGCTGCTGAGTGAATGAATTTAGTACCACAACTTTTCAATTTTCGCTTTCATCACTATCAACCTTAATATGTGTCTGCAGTGCTTTGGAAGATTGGCAGCCTAGAAACCTGACAGCAAAAAAATGTGACAGCAAATAAACTGGAGCATCATTCTAGCTCCTAGATTCATAGCCAACTGGCACTCAGACATTGATGGCACTCCAGTGTATATACTGTAGGGCTGTTAGTCCTGGTACCAGCTTAAAGACTATGCATCCTTTGGATCTCACATCTTGCAGAGGTCCATTTTTTCTCCCTGGGCTTAGCAGGATCCAAGAAGGAGCATCCAGATCTCTCCTTCATCCAGTGCCAGATGTGAGCGCTCTGTACCTGTGGGAGAAGTCCAGTTCCCAGGTAGCTTCCTAGCTTATTGTAAACATTATAGACTGAGTGGCCTTGGATGAGAATTGCTTTCCTTCCAGCTTTTGCTCTGAGTTCCTAAAATACACTGCAGTGGTCTAGACATTGTAATAAAGGAGGGCTGCCCTGCCCTTTCTGATGACTTAATGTTTTGTTTGATTCAAAGCATTACAGTTTATCCCTATTTGTAAAATTAAATACTTGTAAATAAGACTGATTTACCTCCAAAATGCTTAGTGAAGCATTGAATCATAGAATCATTAAGGCTGGAAAGGACCTCTATAGATCATCTAGTCCAAGCCCCCTGCACTGCAGGGTCATCTAGAGAACCAAGAAAAGAAAAGAGAAGAAGGAAGAAAAGAGAAGGGGAGGCGAGGGGAGGCGAGGCGAGGGGAGGGGAGGCGAGGGGAGG